>CM050447.1:26350000-26842500 GCA_027563935.2 Costus lasius | reverse complement strand
ACTCTATTATCTTCCTTGTTGAAGTAGATAGAACTAGGGCTGTTCAAAAAACCAACCGAACCGAAAAACCGACTGAACCGAAACGAACGAGCGGTTAACCGAATGGATTAGTTCGGTTCATGGTCAGTTTTTTTAGATATAATGGTTCAGTTCGGTTCGGTTACGGTTCGGGGAAAAAAATTTCACCGGTTAACCGAACCGACCGGTATATATCTCAAAAAAATTTTGATTGTGTATCTAGTGTAATGGTAAGAAGGTTATTTTGCAAGTTAGTAGGTCATGGGTTCAAAACCCATTCACTACAACTTAAAAATTAATTATTTTACATATATAATTACCAAATAATAATATTTAATAATTAAAGTTAGTTTAAAAATTAATTTTTTTAAAATATTTAATAGTCAAAGTCAACTTTTTAAAATAAATTTTAGTAAATAAATTATGATCGGTTAACCGTTTGACTGGTTAACCGTTCGACCGGTTAACCGGTCCAATGGTTCGGGAATGGTTCGTGATTTTTCTAAACCAATTGGTTCGGTTAACCGGTTGACCATGGTCAACGATTCGATTATCCGAACCATGAATAGGCCTAGATAGAACCAAAATATTAAGTAAAACTTTTATTATTTTTAATATAGAAAGTGAACCCAAATCATATATTAAAGTTATAGCTTCAAGAGATGCAGCATTTTGGAAAGAAGCTGTAAATGATAAGATGGATTCAATAATGTCTAATAGGACTTGGGTTTTGGTAGATTTACCATCTGGATCCAAAGCAATTGGGTGTAAATGAGTGTTTAAAAGAAAATATAATAGTTCTATTCAAACCCATAAAGCTAGATTGGTAGCTAGGGGGTTTTCTCAAAAGGAAAGAATATATTACTTTGATATTTAGGCTCCAGTGGCAAGAATAACATCTATTAGATTGTTATTTGCTCTAGCTTCAATTCATAAGTTGTTTGTACAACAGATGAATGTTAAAATAGCATTATTAAATGGTGACTTAATTGAAGAAGTGTACATGGAACAACTTGAAGGCTTTGTGCTTCGAGGAATGAATATAAAGTTTGTAAATTGGTTAAGACAATATATGGTTTAAAACAAGCTCCCAAGGAATGACACAAAAAGTTTGATACAGTAATCCTTTTAAATGAATTTAGGCAAAATAATGCTGATAAGTGTATCTATTACAAGACAACAAATGATTATAGTGTGTTTTTGTGCTTATACGTCAATGACATATTGATTTTCTATAATAGTGAGAAAGGAATAACAGAAACAAAATTGTATCTAAGCTCGATATTTCAAATAAAAAATCTAAACGAGGTAGACACAATTTTGGGAATTAAAATAAACAAAACCTGCAATGGATATTTCTTGTCTCAAAGTCACTACATTGTAAAGATGCTTGAGAAATTTAAATATCTTGGGATAAAGGAGGCTTGTACCCTCTTTGATTCACGTGTGAAATTATTAGAAAATAATAGGAGAATTGTTGATTAATTGAGGTATGCTAGTGTCATTGGTAGCTAAATGTATGTTATACATTGTACTATGCCTGATATAGCTTATGTTGTGTGCATACTATCAAGGTTCACAAGTAAGCCTAGCACTGAATACTAGAGAGCTATTAAAAGAGTGTTTGGATATCTAAAGAAAACATAAGGTTTGAGTCTTGTGTATAGTGATTATCCATCTATGCTAGAAGGATGTAGCGATGCACGTCCGACACCGAGAGAATTACGGTAGGCCGTAATTTTGGTCACGGCCGTGATCTTCTCGTCAAGCAAATTTCATTCTTCGACGAGTGTATCACGGGCAGGCCTTGATTATAATCACGCCCATGATTATGTTCGCCCACGCACGCTCAAGGGCGGTTACTATTAAGAGATGTGTTGGTTACTTGGTATATACATCATTTTCCCCTTCATAACTACTGTGAATTTTCCTCTTTGGCTGCGAGTTCTCAGCGAGTTTCTCTTGCCTTGTTGAATTCTAGAGGTCGAAAGAAGCCTTTAGGACAATAACGTTTGTTCAATAAATTAAGTATTATTAAATAATTAGAACATGGGATATAATCGATGTCACCCATATCTCTAATAATATTATTTAATAATTAAAGCATGGGTTAGTGGTCCGCCAAAATTAGATCTGGATTTATCTATAAATTGAGGTTGTGTTATGACATTTTTTGATGGCAAGAAAGAGTGATTGAGCAACCTAGTGTGAGAGAGCTCCTGTGCTTGGAAAACATTAAAGCTATATCATCTGAGCAGTTTGCTAGGGCCCAGTATTTCTTGCACGACGTGAAGTAATGAGAGAAGTGTTGTGCGTGATAAATCAGTGACAACAATGGCTAGAGGTATGTCAATCTAATTTCCATATTTTATTTAATTATTAGACATGTATTTTATTTTAACATGTCTTACAGTTGGTATGAGAGCGATTATTTGCCTCTGTCTTGTTGATATTAAAAAAAATTGAGATTGGTTTCTCATTTTTGAATTATTTATGCTTTAAGGAGATTATTTGCACCACTATACTTGTGTTTTTGGGTTAGATGCTACCTAATGAAATTTGTTTTAGATGTGTGTGATCGGTACTGCCCGAATCTATTTTGGACATACGCATAATGCATTAGCCGAAATAATATTTGGGCATGCCAAATTATCGATACCTAAAACTTTTTCCTTGGACGTGTGTCATCTCTAAAGCATTGTTGAGTGTCTACAATAATCTAAGATAAGCATATTTATGTCATTTTCTCTTATGTATATTTAAGAATTATTATGCGTTCTTGAAAGATATTATGAATTAATGACATGTAATAATTGAACTATGCAATTTTTCAGTTTGAATTGCCTTCAAATATTTTTGGAAATTTGATATGCATTCTAGTTCAATTTATAGATGATAAGTTGCATTTACATCATATTTTTGCCTATATTTTACATGATATATTGGGCTTAATTGAATGATTTTATGTAATTTTTAATGTTTTTGCTTCACATGGTATGGAATCTTCACTTTTCTTGGTTTTTATAAAAATGTAGGTAAAAAGGCACAAAAAATGATGGATTTTATGAGTTTTGAAGCCATAGCATGATTACCGAGGAAATTACGAGGTCGCACGATAAATTCGGAGTAAAAATAGTGAAGAATGCGATTTTCACGGCCTTGGCCGTAATTATTTGGTCAGTCGTAATTCTGCGTTCAAAGGGTGATGAAAATCGGCTAAGTCAAAAAGTTCACAGAAACTTTCACGGGTGAGGCCGTGAATCCTTCATGGTCCGTGAAACTTTCTATGTACAAAGAGCCTTATGTACAGAAAGAATTATGGGCTCAGCCGTAAACATATTACGGGCGGTGAAAGTTTCCGCCCCCTTAAGTTTTTCACTCAATTCAAACTCAAATTGAACCAGAATTGAACCAAACTCTTTAGAATCCTTCCTAAATGGGTTCTATACAGATTAGACTATAAAAGGAAGGATTTTGGAAGGGTTTTGGGGGCTTCTACAGCTGAAAATGAAGGAGGTAGCGGCGGCGGTGAAAATCGATTTCTGGGCAGAATTCCGGCGAGAGATCATGCAAAGGAGGGAATTTGACGCTTCATCTTCATCACCAGATCAAGGGGAAGAGTTCTAATTACTTTTCTAGTGTCTCTTTGCATTATTTTTGAGAGATTACATGTTGAATTCATCAATAAACATGTCGTATTCAAAGAACATGTTTGCTTTAACCTATTTTCTAGATTTGGTAAGTAGTCTGTTGATGATTTATGGATTAAATCTATTGTTTTAAATCTTTGTCATGATTTTTATAGAGTTGACTTGATTAGAATTGTGTTTTTTTCCATAATTTACTCTGATCAAGTAATTTTGCGTCTAAGACGTTGCAAAAAGGACCAGGAGGTGAATCGCAACGTTGGAACTATTCTTTTCAAACCTACGAATCCAATCACGGGAGTAGTTTGGATTCATTTTAAGGATTTCATGGTTTTTCATAGAACTTAATGGGTCTATTTATGTTAATTATCACGAGAGTAGAGAATTAATGTAAATAGATACCAGATTACGCTTCGGGAGGAGGTAATCTGTACCTTAGGAAAAATCCCTTTCAACGCTTTAATTTTCTATTGAAAAGTTTATTTTTGTTGAATTCATAATCGTCAGCGTGGTGAAACTCCAAATCCTGATTTAATCCGAATTAATTTTTAACCAAAATGCTATATCTGTTTCTTTTTATTTGTGCTTAGAAATTTTCAAAACAAAAAACTACACTTTGAATCGTATAGATATAGATTAACCGTGTAATCGGTACTTGACTACCAAATCCTCGTTGGGAACGATATCTTATTTTATTACTCCGATAAATCTGTGCACTTGCGGACGTATTAAGTTTTTGGCATCGTTACAGGGGATCAGGCCAGCCAATATCGATTTAATCGTGAGATTTATAGACTAGACTTTTTTTATTATTTTTATTTTTATTTTTATTTTTGTTTTTGTTTATTTTTTGCATTCTTTTCTTTATAGTTATTTTATTTTTTTTATTAACACGTTGTATGAACAGGAAAACTCATGCCAAAAATCACTTGACTAGATATTTTAAGCTTTATTTTGTAATTCCTGTTTTACACTTTGTATTTCTGAATTTTAATTGAAATTATGATATTTAACCAATGTCAATAGTCAAATCAGATGTATGTGCCGCCGATAATGACAAGAGAATATGACACGGATGCATCATAATCACTTGCAGCAAAGGTAAATTCTTTTACTCAACACACTAATTATTTAAGCATGCAATATTCTAAGTTGAAATATGTTATTTGTGATATTTGTGGATATCATGGGCATCATTATATTGAATGTGAATTTGGAATTCCTTCATGCTTTAACTCATGCCCTAGTACTCACAATCAAAGTTAGGAGAACCATCAAAACTATCTTTATCAGACTGACCCAACATTTATTCCACAATCAGACTTTAGTCAACCTCAAGAATCCAACTTAGAAGCCATGTCTGAAAATTCTATAGCTGCTATGAGAAAACAAAGTGAGGAATTTAGAAGTATGATTTAAGGCACTGATAAAAATGACATAGAGGAAGAATTCCATAATAAATTTGAGAATTTTGTAGAGTTGGAGCAATCATTAGTCATGACCCGTGATTATGATTTCTCTTTTTCAAATTTTGTAATTTAAAAAATTCTAAATACACTATTAACCCTTCCTCGGCACTTTACTAGCCATCTAGTCCTCTCTCACATAACGTAGTGTCTTGCAACACAAATATTTGGGACATGTTTGAAGAAAAATTTGAACTTTTGGAGTCTTATGAGAAGAAAGATGATGAATTTATGGATCCTCAAATAAGAAGTAACGAGATAGATGGAGGTGAATTTGATTGTGTTAGGATGGAACACTCCATTGAAGAGAAAGAAATTGAGGAGAAAGATGAGGAAGAGGATCCTATGCATATTCTACCACCACCACCATATGAACCATCATTTGATTCAAATCAAACCAGAGGTACCCAAAGTTGATAACACATGACATTCTTGATCACATTGACATTGAGGGAAATGAAAAATCCAAAATAAAATTTGAAAACTTCTTGATCAATTCAAGACTTGAATTTTTTATATCTTAATTTCAGTTTTCTTCCAATTGCTGATATAAATCTAAAGGAAGAGCGCATGATATTACTCTTGGATAAATACAGAAAAATTATTGGGTATTCTTTGCATGACTCTAACTTTTGTTTTTGTATGCATGTATTGGTCACTGCGACATGGATCCACCTGTTTCACTGGATATATACTTTGGTGAGCACACTCTTGAGACGGAGAAAAAAGCAGAAGATTATATGCTCTCTACTATGACACTAATTCACCAACTCTACCATGACATGAAGCTATGGTCAAGCTAATGACTTTAAATAAGCGCTTTTTGGGAGGCAACCCAAATTTTTAATTTTTACTACTCTTAGTTTTAGTTTTTGATTTTCTTTAAATTTTTAAGAATTTTTGCAGCATGTATTGATAAATTTTTATTGATAGAAAATATTTTAATAAGTTGTTTTATATATGCAGGAATTTTTGGAAAATATTTACTTGAAGAATACGTGTCAAATGAGACATTCACGGGTGCAGCCATGAATCACTCACAGACCGTGATTCTAGCGGCATTTTCTTTGTGAGTATGATAAATGTGAATTAGTTGATAAAACATGACGGTATTTAATGTTTGAAACTTGTTTACCGTGTAAAATGTTGATATCTATAATGTAACACAGTTTCTAGAATTTCCTGGATCATGTTTTCATGTTTTGATATAACTGCACAGGATTTCGCACATATTTTAAAGGGAACTCTTGCAAAATTTTTCTAAAATCTATCATGACTTGGTTTAATGCTTATGTATATGCAACAATTTAAGTCTAGTGTGTCCCTATATATTTAGCTTTTCTTCAAAGCTTTATAGGTATGTATTTTGAATGTTCATGATTGTTAAGGATAATCAAATTTGTGTTATCTTTAATTCTGAACTTAGGAAACTTTTTGAGTGTTTGATTTAATGACTTAGGGAATTTCTAAAATTTCAAGTGGACTTAAATTGTTGAGTAAATTTAATTCTGATATTGATAAAATACATGTATGTATTGTTATATATTCATGCGATGTGTGCGTGGTGTTTTTGTACTTGAAAATTTAATTTATTTATTCTTGCTTAATGGAAAATTTTTATGAATAGAATTTGGTGATATTTATTTAACTGAGATTTGCTCCAACTCTTCTAGTTAAGTAATCTAAGGTCATGAGTTATATTATACCACAAAATGGTATACTTTAAGTCTGTTGCGATCAAGTTATAGAGGGAAATCTTAAAAATAAATATTTATCCCTCTTGTACAAAGATTGATAACAATTTAAATACCATGCCACTGGCCGGTTTTCTCCGTAATTGATTTGTTTAAAAAAAAAGAAAAAAAAAGAAGGTAAAATTAAAATGGAGAAAAAGAGAAAGTTGTATGTTAAGTGGACAACTCCGCTGACATTATGATTGAGACTATGAGTTAAATTGTACTGCTTTGTGGTATACTTTAAACAATGTTATGATGCTAACAGGAAAGGGCATATAACCTTTTAAAGACCAAATTGCTCTAAAAATCTCTATCTTTAACATCACCAAGATTCTTGAAATAAATTTTTGCCTGTTGAGTAATGTGGATTTATTAAGTTGAGAGTATTTAATACTTAGTACGTGAAGAATGAATGATATGACATGAACTATGAATTTTATCTTTCTTGGATTGTAAACTCTTGAGAATTTATCTCTATTATGATTTTTCTTGAAATTACTTAAGTTCTGAAAGATCGACTGCTTGAATTGTGGACTCGGGACATTATTAAGGAGAGAACAAATAAGAATGTTCCTTATCTTTGTATTCTCCATACATATTAGAATATTGCTTGAGGACAAGCAAACTTTTAAGTCTAGGGTATTCTGATAAGTTGCATTTACATCGTATTTTTGCCTATATTTTACATGATATTTTAGACTTAATTGAATGATTTTATATAATTTTTTAAAATTTTTGCTTCACTTGGCATGGAATCTTCACTTTTCTTAGTTTTTTTTATGAAAATATAGGTAAAAAAGCACAAAAATGATGGATTTTGAGAGTTTTGAAGCCATAGCACGGTTCTCGAGAAAATTACGAGGTCGCACGTCAAATTTGGAGTAAAAAATATTGAAGAACACGATTTTCACGGCCTTGGTCATAATTATTTGGCCGGCCATAATTCTACGATCGAAGGGTGATGAAAATTGGCTAAGTTAAAAAGTTCACAAAAACTTTCACAGGTGAGGCTGTGAATCCGTCACGGTCCGTGAAACTTTCTGTGTACAAAGAGCCTTATGTACAGAAAGAATTATGGCCTTAGCCATAAACACATTACGGACGGTGAAAGTTTCCGCCCCCTTAGGTTTTTCACTCGATTCGAACCCAAATTGAACCAAACTCTCCAGAATCCTTCCTAGATGGGTTCTATACTGATTAGACTATAAAAGGAAGGATTTTGGAAGGGTTTTGGGGGCTTCTACGGATGAAAACGAACAAAGGCAGTGGCGGCGGCGAAAATCGATTTCTGGGCAGAATTCCGGCGAGAGATCATGCAAAGGAGGGATTTGATGCTTCATCTTCATCACTAGATCAAGGGGAAGAGTTCTAATTACTTTCCTAGTGTCTCTTTGCATTATTTTTGAGAGATTACATGTTGAATTCATCACTAAACATACTATATTCAAAGAACATGTTTGCTTAAACCTATTTTCTGGATTTGGGAAGTAGTCCGTTGATGATTTATGGATTAAATCTATTATTTTAAATCTTTGTCATGATTTTTATAGAGTTGATTTGATTATAATTGTGTTTATTCCATAATTTACTCTGATCAAGTAATTTTGCATCTAAGACGTTGCAAGAAGGACCGGGAGGTGAATCGCAACGTTAGAACTATTCTTTTCAAACCTACAAATCCAATCACGGGAGTAGTTTGGATTCGTTTAAAGGATTTTATGGTATTTCATAGAACTTAATGGGTCTATTTATGTTAATTCTCACAAGAGTAGGGAATTAATGTAAATAGATACCAGATTACGCTTCGGAAGAAGGTAATCTGTACCTTAGGAAAAATCCCTTTCAATGCTTTAATTTTCTGTTCAAAGGTTTATTTTTTATTGAATTCATAATCGTCAGCGTGGTGAAACCCCGAATCCTGATTTTATCCGAATTGATTTTTAACCAAAACGCTATATCTGTTTTTTATTTGTACTTAGAAGTTTCCAAAACAAAAACCACACTTTGAATCGTCTAGATATAGATCGACCGTGTAATCAGTACTTGACTACCAGATCCTCGTTGAGAATGATATCTTATTTTATTACTTCGATAAATCCGTGTACTTGTGGACGTATCAATAGATAATATATTTATGCCAAAATCTAGTGCAATATATGTGTAAAATTGTTGCTAGAATCTTTTTTGGTTATTTGCATAAATTATGATTCAAATAATTTTGATTAATTGAAGAGTAGCTACAATGTCTTTAATTATGATAAATTATACATGGGTCTAGTATCACATCTAATAGGATGAGATCAATGGTAATTAATTATAATTAATAGAATAAGAATTATCCCACATGAATTTTTATTATATTATGTATGATTAATTATGATGAAATATCGAATTATTTTTCTTAATTTACCCATAGGGATTAAGAAAAGGAATATAATTTGATAAGTTCATCATGAATAATATGTATGAATTTTCATTAAAACTTAGCCCACAGGCAGTTTTAATTGTTATATAATTCATACATAAAAATTTTATTGCATGCTTTTACATTGGTAAATATATGTATTTATGTCTTTGCCTCAAACTATTTTTAATATAAGCATGTGTATTTTAATTGATGCAGTTATACAATCTGTGAATTTTTCTGATATCCAATGTGAAAATTTTGAACTCAACGGTGATAAGTATAAAATTTGAAGAGAAAGCATTCTTCTCTAATTAGGATGGATAGACATTGATTATGCTATCCATAAAGAAGAACCACTTGCACCTTCTAATACTAGCACGCATGCTGAAATTACTCTTTATGAACGCTGGGAGCGATCAAATCGTCTTAGTATGATATACATAAAGACAAAGATAAATGCTAGTATACATGGTTTTATCGGATAGTGTAGTTATGTTAGAGAGTTAGTGAAGGCTATTGATGAACAATTTAAGTCTTGTGACAAAAATTTTGTTAGCACCCTAATGACAAAGTTATCATCAATGAAGCTCACAAGTGTTAATGGTGTGCGTGAGCATATCATGAAAATGAGAGACATTGTGGCTCAATAAAAATCTCTTGAAGTTGAGATGTCTGAGTCTTTCCTTGTGCATTTTATACTCAATTCTCTTCCACCTCAGTATGGACCTTTCAAAATCTTGTATAACACACATAAAGATAAATGGTCAATTAATGAACTTTTGACCATGTGTGTTCAAGAGGAAGGGAGGTTAGTGATGGAATTGGGTGAAAGTGCACATATGCTAGTAAAAGGAAAGAATATTCAAGTCAAACAAAAGAAAAAAGTGTGGTACCAGTACAATCTTATGCCAAAAAGGAAATCAAATGTTTCTTCTGTAAAAAGAAGGGCATGTAAAGAAGGACTGTATCAAACATAAAGTTTGGCTTGAAAAGAAAGGTAATTTACATCTCATTTGTTTGTTATGAATCTAATATGGTAGATGTACATTATAACACTTGGTGGATTGATTTTGGTTCTACAATCCATATTTCTAATACTTTGTAGGGCTTTCTAAGCCACAAGAAGCCAATCGGCAATGAGCAGTATATCTATTTAGGCAACAAGATACAATCACATGTGAAAGCAGTCGGAACATGTCAATTAGTTCTAAATTCTGGTTTTGTATTAAATTTGAAAAAGACATTTTATATTCCAAGTTTTTCTAGAAACTTAATTTATATTTCAAGACTTGTACCGTTTGCATATTCCTTTAAATTTTCATATACATGTTTCAGTTTACATTATGGATCTGATCTTATTAGGAATGGTACAATAATTTATAGTCTTTTTCAAATTAACTTACAAAACAATACTTCTCACAATGTGATGCATGCTAATGCTGGTATTAAAAGATGTGTTATAAATGAGAATTCCTCTATGTAATGGCACCGAAGATTAGGGCATATTTCTATTGAAAGAATTAAAAGATTGATAAATAATAGAATACTTAGGGTACGTTTGGAGTTGTGGGCGCGCAGCTTATGTGGGTGCGGCTTATCGTATGGCCCGTCGCTTCTCGGGACGCGCCTGAGAATTTCTCCTATAGCCCACAATCTCATTAAAGCGAGCTTCTTTCGCCCGCTGAAGCACCCGTCTCTACCGAAAGGAAAAAAATGAAAGGCGTCACCGTCTCTACTGAAAGGAAAAAGAAACGCAGATGCCTGACTTTCGCCTATGCTCTACTACACCGCCTCGACGGAACTATCCATCGCCTCCTCGGCCTCGACCAGCTCTTGCACTAGCGATCTTCCTCCGACGCTCCATCTCCAGCTCTAACCAGATCCACGCTTTCTTTTCTCGATGGTGAGCTCTTGAGGCTGAATACCTATCATCCAGAGAGGTGGAGGCTCTGTTCGTGCGTGAGGTCCTGAATGGAGCAACCCTAGCTTGGGCTAGGTATATTCTCCTTTCCCTTGGTTACGTGTGGATTTCCTGGAGCGAGTTTCTTACTGTTTTCTACTAGATTCAACTAGTTTCTAGATGAGGGGATTCCGCATCCATACTTGCTGGCTGTGTGTTGATTTTTGCTTAGTTCGTGTCTCCCCTGTTTGCTAGCCATGTACGCTGCGTTTACCCCTGTTCAGTACTCATTTTCTGTGTTGTTTTACTGAGTTTTTGATGACTTCTCCTACCGACGATTTGCTGCTCCTCTTCTTGTCGAGTATTGTTGAAAAAATGAGTTCTCTATTGTGCTGTCAAGTTTTCCTTAATGCTGAGATCCTTGCAGTTCTAAGCTTCCAGGTATCCCATGTTATAGGTGAATTAGTAACATGATTTTCAGCTTCTATTGCATTCTTTAAAAACAACTCTCTCAAGTCTTAACTAGCTAATATTAACCTGATTTTCAGCTTCTACTAGAGAACATTTATAGTTAAATAACATATGACATTTGACCAATCCATTTAGAAATAAATTTTAGTAGATGCTCTCTCCATCATAGTTCCAATTTAGTTGAATAAGAGAACATTTATACGCTATACGCATGTATAACTACATATATATGTATATAGCTACAATTTAGTAGCTTATCCAAATAGTCTTAAGCTTATCCAGCCAGTTCTGGTCAAACCAGCAAAAGCTACAAGCTCCCACAGCCCCAAACTGGCCCTTAATGCTCTAGATTTTAGTGATCTTGATACTTGTGTGGACTGCATAAGGGGAAAGCATACCAACAAGAAAAAGAAAGGTGCCAAGAGGAGTTCAGATGTATTAGAAATCATACACACTGACATTTCTAATCCAGAAATAGATTCTTGTAGTAAAAAATACTTTATCACCTTCATAGATGATTACTCACGATACATGTATCTCTACTTGCTTCATAACAAAAGTGAAGCTTTAAATGCTTTAAAAGTATTTAAAGCAGAAGTAGAGAAACAATGCGGTAAGCAAATAAAAATCGTGAAATTAGATAGAGGTAGAGAGTATTATGGTAGATACACTGAGAATGGACAAGCACCTAGTCCATTTGCTAAGTTTCTTTAAGAGCATGGGATAGTATCTCAATACACCATGCCAAGTTCACCTGATCAAAATGGTGTGGCAGAAAGAAGAAACAGGATATTATTGGATATGGTGCGAAATATGCTTTGTAGCTCCAAACTTTATAAATCATTGTGGACTGAAGGTCTTAAAACGACAATGTATATATTAAATCGAGTTCCAACCAAAGCTGTTTTAAATACACCATTTGAATTATGGAAAGATTGAAAACCGAGTTTGAGACATATACACGTTTGGGGATGCCCTTTTCAAATAAGGGTTTACAATCCAAATGAGAAGAAGTTGGACCCAAGGACTATAAGAGGTCATTTTATTGGATATGCCAAAAAGTCTAAGTGATACAAATTTTATTGTCCAACAAATAACATTAGGTTTGTGGAATCAAGAAATGCTAAATTTCTTGAGAGTGACTTGATTAGTGGGAGTAATCTATCTCATGACTTAGGTCACAAGAAAGATATTTCTAATAATCAAGCTTCTACTACAAGTGATAGGTTGATTATTGTTCATACCACCCCTTAATGTCAAATGGGTGTTAAACAATCAACTAATGAAACTCCACAAATCATTGCTGATGACAGTCTAGTAGATCCAATATTTCCACAATTATCAGAAAATGTGGGGCAATCAATTGAGCAGCATTCTCCAGGAAAATGTTAGCACAACATTAAGAAGACCAACTAAAGAGAAGAGATTAGCAATACCTAATGATTATATTGTGTATCTACAAGAATATGATTTTAATGTTGGAGCCGAAAATGATCTTGAAACATTTTCACAAGCTATGAGCTGTAATCAATCTCTATTGTGGTATGATGCCATGCAGGATGAGATGAATTCAATGACAACTAACAATGTCTGGGATCTTGTCACATTTTCAAATGTGCAAAAGTCATTGATTGTGAATGGGTCTTTAAAACAAAAAGGGGCTCATTAGGCAATGTTGAGAGATACAAGGCGAGACTTGTAGCCAAATGATTTATTCAACAAGAAGGAATTGACTATACGGAGACTTTTTCTCTTGTATCTAAAAAAGATTTTTTTTTTTTTTCGAACTATTATGGCATTAGTTGTACATTTTAATTTGTAATTACATCAAATGTGAAAACGGCATTTCTTAATGATGATTTAGAGGAAGTTGTTTATATAAAATAACCCAGAAGGATTCTTCTCTAGTAAAGGTGAGCATTTAGTGTGCAAGCTTAAAAAGTCTATATATGGATTGAAACAAGCCTCCCGGCAATGGTATTTAAAATTTTATGATATTATCTTTTTATTTAGTTTTGTAGAAAATGTTATGGATCAATGAATATACAAAAAGGTTAGTGGGAGCAAAATTTATTTTCTAGCTCTATATGTAGATGATATTTTACTTGCCACTAATGATAAGGGAATGTTATATAAGGTGAAATAATTTCTTTCTAAGAATTTAGACATAAAGGATATGGGTGAAGCTTCTTATGTCATTGGCATTAAGATTCATAGAGAAAGATCTCGATGTATTCTGGGATTTGAGATTATCACAAGAAGCCTACATCAATAAAGTCTTCAAAAATTTCGGATTAAAGATTGTTCACCAAGTGTAGTACCTATTGTAAAGGGTGACAAATTCAATTAGAATCAATATCCAAAAAATGAGTTTGAAAAGGAACAAATGAAAAATATCTCATATGTTTCTATTGTGGAAAGCCTTATGTAAGCTCAGGTTTGTACAAGACCTGACATTGTATTTGTCGTGGGAATGTTAGGAAGATATCGGAGTAATCCAAGTATGGACCATTAGAGAGCTGCTAAGAAGGTATTAAGATACCTTAAAGGAACGAAAGACTACATGCTAATATATAGACTAACTGACCATTAGGAGGTAGTTGGCTACTCTGATTCAGACTTTATCGGCTGTGTGGATTAGAGAAAGTCCACTGTCACACCCCTAGATAATGAAAATCAAGTACTAAAAATTCATATATAAAAAAAAAACTTTGACAATATGTCTCCAGAATCCATATTCGATAACCTATTCAACCATCATGTAGGAAGTAACAACAACTCAAACAACAATTCATAATGAATTTTCTTTTGAGGGTATTATATCCTCATCTGGGTATGTATTTATGTTCGCTGGCAGTGCTGTATCTTGGAGGAGTTCAAAGTAGACTTTGACTGCTACTTCTACCATGGAAGTTGAGTTCATTTCTTGTTTTGAGGTAACCTCACATGGTGTATGGTTGAAGAGTTTCTTACATTGACTCAGAATTGTGAATTCAATTTCTAAACCTCTAAAGATGTACTGTAACAATTCATCTGTGGTTTTCTTGGCTAAAAATAATAAGAGTGGAAGTCGAAGTAAGCATATCGACATTAAGTGTTTAGCCATAAGGGAATAGGTTAAAGAAAACAAAGTGATTGTTATTCACATTAGCACTGAATTAATGATTGCTGATCCTTTGACAAAAGGCATGCCACCAAAGGGTTTTAAGGATCACATAGTACAAATGGGACTTGATCCTATTATGTAATTTTTGGTAATATAAAATATTTCTGAAACTCTTATTGTTTTGTTTATTCATTTTATGTGCACAATTTTTTATGTTGAGTACAACAAAATATTGAGAACCTAGAGTAAACATAAGGTTTATTCATCTTGTTATAACTAAGACATTAAATGCAGTGTGATATATGGAAGATAATACTTATTATTAAAGGACCTATCACCATGATCCATGTAATTAATTTTTTAATAAAGTTTTGATATCTATTATTAATTTTATTGGACCAAGTGGGAGAATGTAAATAGTTACCGACGTGGTAACTAATAAAGATTATTTAATAATAATATTAGAACATGGGATGTAACTCATGTCTCTAATATTTTATTATTAAATAAATAAAACATTATTAAATAATTAGAACATGGGGTGTAATCGATGTCACCCGTCTCTAATAATATTCTTTAATAATCAAAGCATGGGTTAGTGGTCCGCCAAAATTAGATTCGGATTTATCTATAAATTTAGGTTGTGTTACGATATTTTTTTTATGGCAAGAAAGTCGAGTGATTGAGCAGCCCAATGTGAGAGAGGTCTTGCACTTGGCAAACATTAAGGCTACACCATCTGAGCAGTTTGCTAGAGCCCAACATTTCTTACATGATGTGAAGTAACGAAAGAAGTGTTTTGCGTGATAAATCAGTGACAACAATGGCTAAAGGTATGTCAATCTAATATTACACTTCCATATTTTATTTAATTATTAGATCCATGATGGCTTATGTTACGGCACTTGTCAACTATGTCAACACATAATTTGTTGTAGTACATTATATTTTTAATAGAAAACTAATGCAATTAATTATTTAATACTATTGCTAATGTTATTTAGTTTATTTGTGAATTTTAATAAAACATTTATATCTAACTTAACCAAATGTTTTAAAAATTAGTCCAAATCGGTCGTTTTTTTCTATTTGTACCAACTCGATGGAGGTCCGAACTGGACCAAGTGGCAAAGTAGTGGAAGAAAAAACGGAAGAGGAAAGAGAAGAAAAGAAAGAAAAAGGAACTTGCTTGCAAATGTGAGAGGGTGAGTGAGAGATGTAAACTACGAACACGAGCGGGAGAGCGATAGGCACAAACTGCAGACGCAAGTGAGTGAGCGGCAAACATGAGCATTGGTACCCCTCTTCTTCTTTTTTCTTCATCTTCTTCTGCTACTTTGCTTGATTCCAGCTGTTTTCATCCAGTATGGACCGATACATGCCTGTTCGAGTGTGGACGAGCTTTTGAACATTGAACTTAATCTCTTTTTAATTAGTTATGCAATTAATTATATAACTAATATTATTTATAGACTAATATAAAATTATATAGCTAATGCAATATATACTCCAATACAACTTACATCTTTATATTTTGTTCGATTAATATTTTTAACATATTAATTAATTATCTCATAGCAGTTGAAAAAAAATTAGCTAACTAAATAACAAAAATAATTCATTTTATCTTTATATAATTATTTTAAAAAAAAATTCCCTCCCCTTCCTTTCTCTCTCTTTACTCTACAAAATAAGCATAAAAAGATGCATAATGAAGAGAGATTTTCTTTTATCATAAATAGTTGAATCTTCATACTTATGAGCTGCACATTAGATATAATAAAATCAATGAATGATATGTTAAAAAAAGTTAAGTCTACATATTCACTAATCCTATATCCTTATTAGAAAACATAACGAAATGGGAAAATCATGTGATCCAAAATGAAGAGCGTAAATGATTTGTTATAAAAGTTGAGTCATTCAATCCACCAATCCTGTATCATTATTTGAAAACATAAGGAAACAAAAAATCATGTAATCCAAAATGAAGAGTGATCTATCAACAAGATTGATCTGGCTTAGGGGAATTGCATTTGGGTCAAAAGAAGGAAATATTGGTCCCATTGGGTCAAGGGAAGATCTATTGATGGGCAGAATTCAACTCACCATTCTGAGTTTGAATTGCAGTTATAGATAAAATAAAAACAGTAAATTTTATGTTAAAAAAGTTAAGTCTTCATAACAACTAATCATGTATCCTTATTAGAAAACATGACGACATAGGAAAATCAAGTGGTCTTTAGCACTAGTTTATATGTGAAATCTTCAACACAAATTACGACACAAGGCAAAGATACTGGAAAAGTAGAATGGCTCCGCAGCGTGTCTCTCGATTTTCGCGCTCTGCTCCCCCTCCGCCTCCCTGGAAGCACCCAGATCCCCCTTTGTTCGCGACGTCTGACACTGTCCGCAAGTGCACGGAAATGTCGCAGTAATACAAAAAATATCGATCCCACAGGGAGCAAGTACTAAAAAGTCTAATTTTTCGGAATCCAAGCTAATCGAATCGTGGCTTTTAGAACTTTAAAAACTAAAATTAAGCGAAATCGTAAGCAAAAAATCAAACAACTAAGCAGGGAAAATATATAAGAGAGAATATCAGGGCAAAGTTTTCCACCACTCTAACAATCTTATATGCGCTATAAAATAAATAACGGTTATTTGGATTTACAGGTCTGCATAAGGAATCTACCCTATTGTACGAAGGTGCCCTCTTTCGAGTGTACACCCCGGTGCTTGCCTAGAACATCTCCTACTTTCGCGGTGGACCATTTTCGACAAACCCAATGGGTTCCGTGGTAGATTATGGATCCTCGAGCGAAAGGCAAGCACTTTCGCATCAAGCCTTCACAAGATTCACATAGAAGTTCGGTTGTTACGGTCCTACTCTCGTTATGAACCGTAACCACTATAGCATGATAATACTTGGCCAGAGTACAAATCATGAAATCAGTGCATCAAGTGAAATATGCTAAAGATATGATCTAAATAACAAAGTTAATAAAAGAGTAGTGGTACCGAAGTCTCAACTTGGCACTGCCATCAAAAGAAAAGAAGATGAAAGAAAGAAGAGCAATGGTACCGAAGTTGCAACTTGGCACTGAAATTCAAAAGGAAAGAAGGCAGTGGTACCAAAGCCTCGGCTTGGCACTGCAGAAACAGAAAGAAAAAGTGCGGTGGTACCAAAGTCATGAGTAAGACCTTTACTACCACCTTAGAGTTTACCCTTTTTGGTGCTTTAAGTGTATTAGTGTATCATGTGGTAAGGAACTATTTTCTATCCAGTATTATCGTGCAACTGTTGTCTATAGATTTAACTCGGATACTTTGCTTTTCATCTTGACATCTTTATAGTCTACACTGGTTTGTGCATCCTGTGACTAGCTGTGATTATTTCGCATTTATAGATCATTTCGGAATATAACTTTGATTGAACAATCCCCATGAAACTCCTTTTCTTTCTATTTGCTTGGGGACAAGCAAAGGTTTAAGTCGTAGGTATTCTGTTGACACAGATTTATATAGAGTTTCATGTGTCATTTTACTTATGGAATCATGCTTATTTCACGACTTTAAGCCTTACAATTGCCTATATTTGGATACATTTATGAAATCTACACTTGTTTCGGTATTTTCACGCTATCAGGTTAAATTGACCACATAAAGGGTAGATTCTGACACTTTTGTAGCAAAGGAGCTCATCCTAACTCAAGATGATCATAACCAGGAGTTTTCAGATTCATTGAAGTCTTTGTTGGAAATCACGACCGGGTCCCGATCAGAATCATGCCCGTGATCATCGTTATGCCTGAAGCTGAAATCGACAAATCACAACCGGGTCACGACCAAATTCTCGCCCGAGATCGCAGACCCGCCTGTTACGAAATCACTGTTTTCTCCCATGTTTCTTTGATCTAACCTAAGGGAAAGCTGGGGGGCACTCAGGTCCTTTCTCCCCTGTTGACAAAGGAACTCGGAGCAGCTTTTCAGAGGAGAAATCGGTGCACGCAATGAGAACTTCATGGAGACAGCAAGAAGAGCAGGTTTTGCAGGGCATGGAGGCTGGCGGCAGGCTCAGCTTTCGGCTGAGCAGAGATAGCAGCTGGAACACTTTTGATAGGGTATGGGAAGGAGGAGAAAGTGCAGAAGGGAGAAGCATAAAAGGATAATAGGAGGAGAGGAAAAGGGGGCTCTCACACGGAGAAAAATCGAAGACGAGAGGAGGGTCTGTCCATCAGAGGAAGCGCACGGTGAAGAAACGAGGAGAAAGAAGCTGCACATCTGTACAACTTTGAATACCTCCTGTTGCGTAAGCTTCCTAGAAACAAATTTGTAATACTTAGCCTACATCTTTGAGTTGCTGCATCCATTGTAATATTTTAAGAGAATATTGCATGATCTATTTTTCCTGTACAACTCTTGCGTGAAACCTGTTATTACTTGTGATGTTCATGGCTGAATACATTGTCTACATTGTTACCATGAACATGCTTGGCTAAACCCCAAATTAGGATGTGGGAGTAGCCCTTGACGATTTATTAGTTGTAATAGTTAGATTTACTTGCTAAAATCCTTGCTTGACCTAGTGTGCATGCTTCGCCTGTGTACCCGGAGGAATATGTTCGACTTTTAATCCCTCGAGTGAGGTTTGTAAATCAACTTTTCTAGGAGTTTACTCGCTTGCATAGCTGTACTTACCCGTAGGATTAAAGGAAAGCATTATTCCGAAAGGTATGCTTGAGCCTTAAGTTGCAAAGATGAGGTTTGTCAATCGGATCTAGAGGAGACAACTCGCCCACTAGACTGTACTCGCTTAGGGAAACACCTTAGTGAGGTTTGTCAATCAAGTCTCTGGAAGAGAAAACTCGCTCGCAGATTCGTACTCGCTTGCCTGACTGTATGAGTTTAGACACGTCAGAGAGACCCTAGTCTGACCGCGTGTCCGATCCACTCGGTTCAGAGTTTATCCATTTCGTCTGTACTTTATCCCTACGCTACTCGAAGGGGGGCGTTAGAGTCTTTAATCACCTCAAGTACGGTTCAGTATCTCTAGGAGGGTAAAACCTCGCTTGCGGGTCTTTATGTACTTGCAGGGATTATAAGAATCTTGGACATTGTGGAAAGACATTCGTCTGACCGCACGTTAGAACCCTACGAATTGGACTGTTAATCTAGTTCGTTGAAGCAGACAAGATTATCGAAGGGGAGCTACCTATGTGACAAGGAAGCTGAGCCCCTTAAACTAGACAAGACTTTGGCATTCGAGTTTAACTATTCAACTGTAAGGAGTCAAGTGGTGAACCCATATCCTGATGCATCTCCTCATTATAATTCTCTCGCGTGATTTCCTTAGTTTACATTCCTGCACTTTTAATTATTTCGTTATCTTAACCTTCACCAATTGCGACATTGTCTAGCTAGTCATTTCGAGATCTATCGGTATTTGCCTGTTAGTACCTGTGGAATCGATATTTTATTACTTCGATAGACTCGTGCACTTGCGGGTAACGCCTACCTATACCGGTGGGTGCTATCACCAGGCAGTGACATGCGCGTTGAAATCCTTCCTTCGGTAAGATCACGGGTGAAGGGTTCACCTGGCCATGGAGTCCAGAGAAGGCTCCGATTGAGCCCAAATTTTACGGGCAGCTTCGTCTTCTCATAAGGAATCACCCCATGCTTTTAAATTCTTCAAAATGGCTCCAAATTAGGTGATTTTACCTGAAATTCAATAAGACAAATGAAAAGTGAAGATTCTGAAGTTTTTAACTAAATAAGTCTTAAAGGAGTGTGAAATCATTAAAATAGGCTCAAATTCATCATGAAATAATAGTAAAAATCACTACTAAAATGCAAGGTGTCAAATACTCCTCGACTTAAATCTTTGCTTGTCCTCAAGCAATAAAATAAGTTGAAATACATGCTTGGTATAAGAATAATCTTTTGTGTTGAAGTTCGCACCCAAGTTTAGAAAAATACTTTTTAGCAATCTAAGATCTAATCAGAAGAAATCAACTAGAATGAGTGTTTTAAGCATTCACCGGTTTGGTTCCACAGTTTCTAGATATCAAACGATTCAGAAAGCAGTAAACATGAGATTCAATCAAGCAAACACAACACTCATTTCATTCTTATCCTTCCAATTCATAATATTGGGGTTAACTCAAATGTCTCATTCAGGATATAAGATACTGATTATTGCACAAGACTTCAACTCATATCCTTAGGTATCATTGCCAATTTTTCGCAATGCCAAGTAAAGGAGTCTTTTTATTGAATTTTCAATTCACATTTCTTAGATTTCAACTCATATCCTTCGGTACCACTGCCAATTTTTCGCAGTGCCAAGTAGAGGAATCTAAGTGCGAGAATTTTTTTTTTATGCTAAGTATCAGAGATCAACATATCCTTGCACTTTAACAGATGCAGTATTTCCCCAATACTATAACAGAACTCAAAGTTTGAAAAGAGGATATTAGTTACATGGTATGAATCGACATGTAAATTGCAAGCCACAATCAATTGAATAATCATGAAGATGTTTGACCCACTTAATGAACTACCTAAAATCAATTAGTTTAGAAAATTTCTAATTCAAAGAACGTATGGACATGACTATTGAGTAAATTTCTAACAGGTACTACATTCAACATGTCTCAATAAATTCTAACCAAACATGCATTTAACTTTAACAATTTTGTCAGGCTATCATCAGACAAGACTAACATGACAAGTCAATAAAATTTTCCATCACAAAATATGCAATATAATCATGAAAAACAACTACATGCAAGCTTATAAATTCATACATCATTTAACATGAAAAACATAGCATCAAAGTGGAGAGCAAGTGGCTCAAATATATCTCATACACTGCAGAGAGTGGGGCCTGAAGATGTGGACCAGGCCCACGAATATTGGCATATATGATACAATGCCAATATCAAAATATCCATCATAGAGTAGCATAACAAATCCATCAAAGAAAACAGAAAGTCACGACAACTACAACCAAACAGCCAAGAAGAAGCTGGAGTCAAGACAGCTCACCCGCTCTTAGATTTTTGCATAGTCCTCTATGCAACATCATATACGTGAGAGGAGAGGGTTGGAGCTGTCGAGTCAAGATGATGCTAGCGCCTCTGCATCCCAAAAATAGAGCTCTATCAGTGTAAATCAAGATCAAGATTTCCTAAGATAAACTGGATGAGTAAGAGAGTGAAGCATTCAACGATGATAAACTAAAAACTAAATGACAACTAAAGTAACAGAAAGAAAATGAAAACAACGAGAAAACTTGGGTTGCCTCCCAAGAGCGCTAGTTTTAGGTCAATAGCTCGACCATAGAAATATCAAGTTATCGCATCAATGGGGTCGAAAAGGGCGAGAACTTCCCCTTGTTTGACCCGTTCATCTTCAAAATAATGTTTAAGGTGGTGCCCATTGACTATAAAACTTCCAGTGTGCTCGGCCCATATCGTGATTGCGCCATAAGGCTGAACGTGTTGAACTGTGAATGGTCCAGACCATCTCGTGCGGAGCTTCCCTGGGAAGAGGCGAAGTCTCGAATTGAAGAGCAGCACTTTATCCCCTTCATGGAACTCTTTCTTGAGTATGCGCTTGTCATGCCAATGCTTGATACGAGCTTTGTAAATCTTAGCGTTTTCATAAGCTTAGAGGCGCATCTCATCCAGTTCGTCTAGTTGCAGTCTTCTCCTTTCGTCGGCGCTTTTAAAATCATAGTTGATTTGCTTGATAGCCCAGTGTGCCCTGTGCTCAAGTTCAATAGGTAAATGGCAGGATTTTCCATAAATAAGTTGGAAAGGAGACATACCTAGGGGTGTCTTAAATGCAGTCCTGTAAGCCCATAGAGCATCGGGCAACTTCAATGCCCAATCTTTTCGTGATCGAGGTACAATTTTTTCTAAAATCTGCTTAATTTCTCTGTTGGAGACTTCTACCTGGACCCTCGTCTGAGGGTGATACGGGGTGGCAATCCTGTGCTTTACTCCATACTTCTTCAATAATACTCCAAACTTTTTCTCAATGAAGTGGGACCCTCCATCACTTATCAATATGCGTGGGACTCCAAACCGAGGGAAGATTACTCGCTTCATGAACTTCATGACCACCCTGGAGTCATTGCTGGCTTTGGCAGATGCCTCGAGCCACTTCGACACATAGTCAACTGCAACAATGATGTATCTCTTGCCGCATGAGGATGGGAAGGATCCCATAAAGTCTATACCCCATACATCGAAAATCTCCACTTTCACCATGTCGTTCAGGGGTAATTCGTTCCTTCTCGAGATGTTCCCAGTTCGCTGGCAACTGTCACAAGTTGAAACAAATTGTTTAGCATCATGAAACAAAGAGGGCCAATACAAACCTGATTGCAGGACTTTGAATGCCATTTTTGCAGCTGCGGCGTGCCCTCCATAGGGTGTTGCATGGCAATGAGCTAACACGTCATGTATTTCTCCCTCTGGCACACACCGTCTATACATCCCATCGGCGCATCTTCTGTACAAGAACGGCTCATCCCAATAATATGACTTCGCATCATGCAGGAACCTCTTCTTCTTCTGAAAGGAAAGGTCGGGGGGGAATATGTTAGAGACTATATAATTAACAAAATCTGCATATCACGGCACTTGTTGTTCGTTCAAAGCATATAAGTGTTCTTCGGGAAATGTGTCATTAATCTCCAGCTCATGGTCAGTCTTTGCGTCAACATCTCTCTCCAGCCTAGAGAGGTGGTCGGCTACAAGATTTTTACTTCCTTTCTTATCTCTAATCACAACGTCAAATTCCTGCAGGAGGAGGATCGATCGGATTAACCTAGGCTTGGCGTCCTTCTTGTTGATCAGATATTTGATGGCTGCATGGTCAGTAAAAATAATCACTTTTGAGTTAACTAAATATGAACGGAATTTGTCAAAAGCAAAAACGATTGCTAGCAGCTCTTTCTCAGTAGTAGCATAATTTATCTGGGCATCGTCGAGCGTTCGACTGGCATAATATATGGCATGAAGCTTCTTGTCTCTCCTCTGTCCTAACATCGCCCCCACTGCCTGGTCGCTGGCATCACACATTAGTTCAAAAGGGAGGGACCAGTCTGGAGATTGAATTATTGGGGCGGTAGTTAATGCCCCTTTGAGCTTCACGAAGGCTTCCTCGCAATCCCTATCAAAGCAAAAGATGGAGTCCTTAGCAAGCAAGTTGGTTAACGGGCGAGATATTTTAGAGAAGTCTTTAATAAAGCGTCGGTAGAATCCAGCGTGTCCAAGAAAGCTCCTAATCCCTTTTACTGATGTAGGTGGCTTGAGGTTCCCAATAACTTCAATTTTTGCTCTGTCCACCTCTATTCCTCGTTCTGAGACTAGATGACCAAGGACGATACCTTCTTTCACCATAAAGTGGCACTTCTCCCAATTCAGTACCAGATTTGCCTCCTCACATCTCTGCAAAACCTTAGACAAATTAGATAAACAATGACGAAAGGATGAACCATACACAGAAAAATCATCCATAAATATATCCATAAAATTTTTGTTAAAATCAAAGAATATGGCCATCATTGCTCGTTGGAAGGTTGCAGGAGCATTGCAGAGGCCAAACGGCATCCTTCTATATGCGTATGTGCCGTAGGGACATGTAAAGGTGGTTCGCTCCTGATCGTCTGGGTGGATGGGGATTTGGAAGAAACCTGAAAATCCATCCAAAAAACAAAAGTAAGAATTATGGGCTAATCTATCAAGCATCTGATCGATGAAAGGAAAAGGAAAATGGTCTTTTCTCATTGCAGAGTTCAACTTCCTATAGTCAATGCACATTCTATGCCCTGTGACCGTGCGTGTTGTTATCAGCTCATCTGTATCAGTCTTGATTACTATGACGCCCCCCTTTTTAGGCACTACGTGTACCGGACTTACCCAAGAACTGTCTGAGATTGGGTAGATCACGCCGGCATCTAACAATTTAAGTACCTCTTTCTTGACCACCTCTTTCAAGTGTGGGTTGAGTCGGCGTTGAAATTCCACTGAGGGCTTGCTACTCTCTTCCAACAGGATCCTGTGCATACAAATAGACGGGTTAATACCTTTGATATCATCAAGAGAGTACCCGATTACCTTCCTGTGCAAACGGAGTTCTTGCAAAAGTAGTTCAGTTTGCCCCTTATCAAGCTCGGCGCTAACTATTACAGGGTAAGTAAAGTTTTCACCCAAGAACTCGTATCTCAAGTTGTTGGGTAAACTTTTGAGCTCCACCTTCTTTTGTCCCCCTCCTTCAAGATTTTCTTTTTGTTCTGCCTTTAATTCCGGGTCTGCATCAAGTAGGGCGACATAATTCTCAACCTCCCCTTTACTGTCTTCACTAGCGGCGCCGGTAAGGGCGAGCTCCAGTGGGTCTCCATCTTTCGTGGCGGGCTCGGCTTCCTGGATTATCTTTTCAACTACATCCACGCTGTGACATGTATCTGCAAGAGAAGGTTTTTTAAGAGAATTAGATAGGTCAAATTGAATAACATTGCCACCGATGTTTAAATCCAGTTTCCCATTTTTAACATCAATGACAACTCCAGCCGTGGCAAGAAAAGGCCTTCCTAAGATAAGAGGAAGTCTGTCATCCTCATCAATGTCTAGTACAACAAAGTCAGCAGGGATAAAATAATCCCCAACTTTAATGGGAACATCCTCTAAGATGCCCACTGGACTCCTCACTGATCTGTCAGCAAGCTGCAGAGAAATATTAGTCGATTTCAAATCACCCAAATCCAGCTTTTTACACAGTGATAGCGGCATGATGGTGACACTCGCCCCTAAATCGCACAGTGCTCTTTGGAAGGTCATCTCTCCTATCTGGCACGGTATGGAAAAGCTGCCAGGATCTTTGAGTTTTCGTGGAAGCTTGTTCTGCAAAATCGCACTGCACTCTTTAGTGAGTGCCACGGTGCCTTGGTCTTCTAGCTTCCTTTTATTTAAGAGGATGTCCTTCAGGAATTTCGCGTATGTTGGCATCTGCAAAAGGGCATCAAAAAAGGGAATGTTAATATATAATTTTTTCAATATTTCCAAAAACTTACTAAATTGCTTGTCTAGCTTGGCTTTGACAAGTCTCTGAGAGAACGGTATCGGTGGCTTGTAGGCTGGCGGCCCAACATAGGGTCGCCCTTCCTCTGTTCTTTCAGGTTCTGCCGGTATTGTATCTGCGTGTTGCACTCATCCCTTGTTTCATCGGTCCGCATTGGTGGATCTTCGAGTTGCTTTCCGCTCCGAGTGGAGATCGCATTGCAATGCTCCCTCGGGTTAACTTCTGGCTGTAATGGAAGCTTCCCTAGTGCTCTTGCTGACGAGCTGGCCTGTTGCGCAAGCTGGCTCTCCAACATCTTGTTGTGCGTCTCCAAGGAATCCATCCTGGTCATTATCAATTTCATCATGTCAGTTAGCCCTTCTAATTGCTTACTCAGCTGAGAGTCTTGGGCCGGTCTTTGAGGAGGATTGTAATTTCCTTGTTAAGGTGGAGGGTTGTAATTTCTCTGTTGGAACCCAGGTGGCTGCCTAAAATTCTCTTGTGGTGGCGGCCTGAAGTTCCCATGCTGAGGTTATGCTTGTTGTGGCGCTTGCCCTGGTTGAAGTGGCTGCGTGGTCTGGTAGGAGAAGTTAGGGTGGTTGCGTCAGCCGGGGTTGTAATAGTTGGAATAAGGGTTGTTCATGGAATTCATATTTCCAACTGCATTAAGTTGTTCTGGCTGACTTGGGACCACTTGTCCATCTCCCACTCGGCATTCAGCAGCTGCGTGTCCTGCAACACCACACAACTCACAAGATAATGAATTAGTGTCCAAAGAATTAGCAGACCATGAATCAAATTTCTGAGTCAGATTGTCTACATTTGCAGTCAAGGCAGTTAATGAGTCAAGATCGAATTTACCTGCTTTTCTTGAAAGTGTACCTCGCTCTGGATTCCATTGATGGTAATTCAGTGCGATGTCCTCCAGGAGGCTTATAGCATCTTCAGGTACTTTGCTCATCAGTCCCGATCCTCCAGCAGCTGCATCGACTGTGAGTATAGTATTGTATTGCAATCCCATGTAGAACGTGTGTACTAGGACTCAAGTCTCAATCCCATGATGGGGACACAGTCTTTGAAGCTCTTTAAATCTTTCCCAGGCTTCGTACAAAGACTCTCCATCCTTCTGCATGAAGCTCGTTAGCTGGTTTCTGAGGTGGATCGTCTTCGAAGGAGGGAAATATTTCGAGAGGAAAACCTAAGATAGTTCATCCCATGTCTGTATTGACGCTGGGGGAATCGTGTGTAGCCATGCCCTTGCTCTATCCCGCAAAGAGAAGGGAAACAAGCGTAACCTGATAGCATCAGAAGTAGCTCCATTAATCTTAAGCATATCGCAATATTCCAAAAATATGGATAAGTGCATATTGGGGTCCTCAAGAGGAGAACCACCGAATTGATTCTGTTGTATCATGGAAAGTAATGCAGGTTAATTTCAAAATTGTTGGCCTCTACACTAGGCCTGACTATTCCTGATTGAAACTCATGTGTGAAAGGTGCTGCATAGTCTCGCAGTGTTCTAGCATTGTTGTTGTTCACGGGTTGAGGTGTTGGTTCGTTCTCCATGTTATTGTGAAGATGTTCTATCTGTTCCCGATTCTCCTTTTTCTGGATTTGCGCAAGCTTCCTTCTTTGTCTGAAGGTCCATTCTATCTCAAGATCGACTTCGAAGAGTGCTCCTGCCCTGGAACTTTTTTGCATAAAAGTTTGTCATATCCAAAAATGAAGTTCAAAGCAAGTAAAGAGCAGGAGGCAGTGTAAATCAAAATAAAAAAGAAAAAGAAAAACTAACTAAGCTTGGTCTCCCAAAAACTCAGAAGTGTACAAATATCAACCGTTGCTCCCCGGCAACGGCGCCAAAAACTTGACACTGTCTGCAAGTGCACGGAAATGTCGCAGTAATACAAAAGATATCGATCCCACAGGGAGCAAGGTGAGTAGTAGAAGGTCTAATTTTTCGGAATCCAAGCTAATCGAATCGTGGCTTTTAAAACTTTAAAAACTAAAATTAAGCGAAATCATAAGCAAGAAATCTAACAACTAGGCAGGGAAAATATATAAGAGAGAATATCAGGGCAAAGGTTTCCACCACTCTGACGATCTTATATGCGCTATGAAATAAATAACGGTTATTTGGATTTACATGTCTGCATAAGGAATCTACCCTATTGTACGAAGGTGCCCTCTTTTGAGTGTACACCCCGGTGCTTGCCTAGAACGTCTCCTACTTTCGCGGTGGACCGTTTTCGACAAACCCAATGGGTTCCGTGGTAGATTATGGATCCTCGAGCGAAGGGCAAGCACTTTCACGTCAAGCCTTCACAAGATTCACATAGAGGTTCGGTCGTTACGGTCCTACTCTCGTTATGAACCGTAACCATTATAGCATGATAATACTTGGCCATAGTACAAATCAAGAAATCAATGCATCAAGTGAAATATGCTAAAGATATGATCTAAATAACAAAGTTAATACAAGAGTTGCATATAAAAATCGTCAGAGGGCTTTAACCTAGCCTTGAAAATAGGTTTACGCTACAACCATCGTCACAACGCTCAAAATTCTCTCTTTAATCATAGGAAAATCACTGGAAAAGATTTCTAAGAGGGAATAAACGATAAACCGAACGGAATAACCAAGTATTGTTGAGTTCTAACGCTCGAATCTCCGAAAATCGCCCCAAAGTCGCCCGTTCGCTGTCGACTTCCACCCTAGCCGCTTCGTCGCCTGATTGCTCGATGATTAGGTCACGGAAATTGGGGCTTTTATATTCCATTTGTTCGTCTTCGAGTCAGCTTTCCGAAAAATCCTCACTTGCTGAATTTGGAGTTGAATCGGACCGGGAATCAGCGAAAGACCGAGTGGAGGTCGTGCTGTTCCGACGCCTTCACGGGTGAACCCCGCGGGGTTCACCAGGTGGTGAAGTGCTCGGAGCTCTTTTGTTGCGAAATAATCACAGGTGAACCCCGTGGTGTTCACCTACCAGTGAAATTCTCGGCGTACTTCTGTGCAGGTATCTTCAGACTAGATCACGGGTGAACCCCATGGGGTTCACCTGCCAGTGAAGTGTGCGGCAGCTTTCAGAAATATCGACATCATTAGTGAACCCCGCCGGGTTCACCAGGCAGAGACATGCGCGCTGAAATCCTTCCTTCGATAAGATCACGGGGTTCGGGGTTCACCTAGCCGTGTAGTCCAGAGAAGGCTCCGATTGAGCCCAAATTTTACAGGCAGCTTTGTCTTCTCATAAGGAATCACCCCATGCTTTTAGATTCTTCAAAACGGCTTCAAAATTGGGTGATTTTACCTGAAATTCAATAAGACAGACGAAAATTAAAGATTCTGAAGTTTTTAACTAAATAAGTCTTAAAAGAGTGTGAAATCATTAAAATAGGCCTAAATTCATCATGGAATAATAGTAAAAATCACTACTAAAATGCAATGTGTCAACGTCCCTCCCTAAAGGCTCCCCTCCTGCTCTGATCCCTTCGTCCTCGGCTTCCCCCCCTAAGGGCCCTTCTTCTGGTCAACTTCCATCGTCCTCGGCTTCCTCCTCTAGGGTTCCCCCTCCTGGGCAGAACTCTCCGGCCCCTTCTTCTTTGGCTCACCCTGAAGGTGGTGCTCCAACTAGATCTTGGGTTGGGCTTTTCCGCACTAGAATCGGAGTCCCGTCCCTTTCGGCCATGTTGTCCTCCTCTGTCCTATCTAACATCGCTAGTAAGTACTCTAATCACATTGTTTTCGATCCTAAGAAGCTGGAATCCTAGCGTGCGCCCTGGAAATCCTGTCTCATTGGTAAGTTTCTGGGTAAGCCGCCGTCGATCGACTCTCTCAGGTATTGTATCTCCAAGCTCTGGAAGCATATTCCCGAAATTCTTGATATGGCTAACAGTTTTTTTCCTATTTCGATTCCAATCTGAAGACGATGCTATTGAAACCTTAACGGAAGGGCCCTGGTTGATCCAGGGGGGCTCCCTCAGTCTCATGCCTTGGAGGCCGGATTTCCAGGCCCTCCGTGAAACCATCCGGACTGCTCCGGTCTGGGTCCGCATTGAGGGCCTTCCGTACGAATATTGGAACCTTGAATCCTTTGTGCTGATTGCTTCAGAGGCTGGTAAACCCCTTCGCTTCGACGAGCGTTCACTCAATTTCGAAAGGGGCTGCTACGTGAGAGTTTGTGTGGAACTGGATCTCCAAAAGCCGGTCCCAGAGGGAGTCTGGATTGGCGAATCTGGCGGGGGTTTTTTTTAGACATTCTCTTATGAAAACCTTCCTGCTGTCTGTGCAGGTTGTGGCTGCATCAGACACAAGTTGTTTGAATGCCCTCAAGCTCTTGCCCAATCTTCCAAATCTCAATCGTCTTCCGATGCTCCTTCCAAGCTAACCTCGGCAGTGGAGAATGCTAGCCAGGAGACTCTCCCTACTGTTGGCCCGTGGCTGCGGGTTCAAAGTCACCAGAACCGTAGTCGGCCGCCGTCGCCTCCGCCTTCACCTTCCGCCGATCTGGCGGAGGGAGCCCCCCACGTCCCGGCTGAAGTTCAGGCTCCGTCGCTTGCCCCCACCGCTCGGCCCAGCAAGCCCATGGATTCTCTCATTCCGCGGAGAACCTTTCCCAACGGTCGGCCCTGGCCAGCTCTCAGATGGATTTGGATGCTGTTGTCCTTCCTTCGGCTGGTCCTTCACCTAGGCTTTCGAGGCCTTCAATTTTGGGCCATCCCCCTCCCACTCCCGATAAAGAGCCCCTCAGTGATGCCACGCTGGTTGAGCCTGTGCATCCCTCGGTTGAGGCGGACTTATCTATGGCTCTCGTGTCTTACTCACCTCCCCCATCCACGGATCAACTTGCTCACTCTTGTCCTCCTTTGGTGCAGGACTCCGCTGATGACCTTCTCGTAAGTGTTGCCCCTAAGCTCCGGGCAGCCTTTGGGGGTAGGCTTCCTGTGGTGGAGGGTGGCCTCTCTGTTGCTCCTTCCTCGATTGAAGATCTCATCCCTAACTTGAATTTGCAGGTGCGGGCGGTGAAGCCAGTGCGTTTCCTTAGCTCAGGGGTGTGCGCTTTAAACGTCACAGAGCTGCTAGGTCCTCTGGCCCTTACTCGACGGCCGCCCTTGACTCCTCCCATTTCCAATGATTTTCTTATCCTAGAATTGTCGTGGAGCGGGAAGGCGTGATGCCCGCAACCATATCAAATTTTTAATGAATTCTTATCATCCTTCTTTGTTTGCTCTTCAGGAAACTCATCTTTCTGAGGAAGGTGCTCAGAGTCTGGCGCTAGTCTTAGGCAAACGATGGCGTTACATTCACGTCCCTGCTTCTGGTAGATCTGGTGGTATATTTCTTGCTTGGCTTCATAACTGCTTTGATGTTCAGGTAATTGCTACTTATTCTCAGGTTATTCATGCTATTATTACCCCTGTTTGTCTTCGCCCTTGGGTTATTTCAATCTTTTATGCTAGCACAAATTATATTGCTCGTAATCATATGTGGACTGGCCTTTCCAATCTGGGTTTGGTGGACATTCCCAGGTTCATTTATGGAGACTTCAATTGCCTTCTTAATCCTGAAGATAAAAAAGGTGGCAGGCCCTTTACCTTGTCCCCATCCACTTCTTGCTTCCGGAATTTCATTCACTCTAATGGTCTTCTTGATCTTGGTTTTTCGGGTAACCCTTTCACCTGGAGCAACAACTGTAAGGGCCTTCATAAGATCCTCTCCTGCTTAGATAGAGCCTTTGCCACCCTTTCCTGGCTGGACTTGTATGGCCTAACTTCGGTCTCTCATCTCACGCGGGATATCTCTGATCATTCCCCTATGTGTATCAACATTCTCTCCTCTTCTAAACCAGCCCCTGAGTTTTTTCTCTATCATTCCTTTTGGAACAATTACCAGGAGCCTCACAATATTGTCTCGTCTATTTGGGACCATGCTGATTTTTCTGGCCACAAAGATGATAACTTTGATCTCCGTCTTCAAGCTATTCGTCGTGATCTTTCTTATTGGAATCATCACAAGCTGGGTAAATTGGAAGACCACCTCCATTCTACCTTCTCCCTCATTCATGATCTGCAATCCCAGGAGGTGTTTAGTCCTCTCTCGGCTGAGGATGAGATTCGGCTCTCTGCTCTTATCAACAAGTCTAAGGCTTTATTGCGCTAAATCAATCTCAAATGGTGGACTTTGGCTAAGATCAAATGGGCTAAGGCCGGGGATTCTAACACTAAATTATTCCATCGTAGTGTCTCCTCTAGAGCCAGATCTAACCATATTCTCTCGCTCAAGCTTGAAGATGGCTCGTTTACCTCTGATGAGAACCATATCATTGCTTGCTTTCAAAGTTTCTATTCCTCGTTGTGGCAGAACTCCTCTCACTCTTTGATCCCCTCCTCTGCTCCTCTTATCTTTTCCTCTCCTTCCTTTCTCAAGATATCTAATGACGACCGTGACATTCTTTGTTCGTCCTTCTCTCAAGATGAGCTCTTGATGGTTGTTAAGAACCTTTGTAGAGGTAAGAGTCCTGGCCCTTATGGCTTTACTGGGGAATTTTTCTCTCATTTTTGGCCTACGATTAACTCAGATTTCCTGAGTTTTATGCATAACTTCCACTCTAGACCAAGCATTCTGATGTCTTGGGTTCGCACGCATCTGATTTTTATCCCCAAGAATCAATCTCCTTCCTTTATAAGGGATTTCCGGCCTATTTCTCTTTGCAATGTTTCTTATCATATCCTTGCTAAGGTTCTTGCTAATCGCCTTAAGCATGTGCTCCCCTCTGTTATCTGCTCCGAACAGTCTGCTTTTCTAAAAGGTAGAAGCATTCATGAAAACATTCTTTCAGCCCAGGAACTTGCTCACTTTATGTTTCATTCTAAAGGCAAGCACCCTAAAATCATTCTTAAGATTGACTTGGAAAAGGCCTTCGATTCTGTGAACTGGAATGCAATCTATTTAGCCATGGCTTCTCTTAATTTCCCTCCACTTTACATCAGTTGGATTAAAGCCTGTGTTGAATCCCCTTCCTTTGCTTGTGTGATTAATGGCAAACCATCTCCTTTCTTCCGGAGCTTTCGAGGTATTAGGCAGGGTGACCCTCTGTCTCCCTACCTCTTTGTGCTTGTTGCTAATATCCTTAGTGTGATGTTACATGACTTGGAGAGAAGGAAACTCTTTACTCCTTTCTCTTTTAGGAGCTCCTCCATTTCTCATCTTCTGTATGCTGACGATCTCCTGCTTTGCTTTAAAGCCAACCCTAAATCCTGCCGAAATGTTCTGAAGTGTCTCCATCAATTCTACTTGATCACTGGTCTCAAAGTTAACCTTTCCAAGTCCTCCATCTTCTTCCCCAAGCTCTGCTCTAATTCCCGCCGTTAGAATATCCTTCACTCTTTTAATTTTAAAGAGGGTCGCTTCCCTTTCAAGTATTTGGGAGCTTACATCTCCCCCTCCTCTCCTTCTAAAGAAACTTCCTTGGACATCACCTCTAAGCTTAACAGTCAACTCTCGGGTTGGAATTCTTGTCTCCTTCCTCAAGCTAGCCGGATTACTTTAATTAACTCCACCATCTTATCCACCCCTATCCATGCCCTCACGGCCTCTTGGATTCCCAAAGCCCACACCGATAAATTCAACATGATCTCTAGGCATTTTCTTTGGTCTAATCATCCTCCTGCTAGAGGCTTGCACCTTCTTCCTTGGCATACTGTTACTCTCCCTAAGCTTGAAGGCGGTCTTGGTATCAAAGACTTTTCATACTTGAGGTCTTCCATTCAATGTTCTAAGATTCTTGACCTTCTCAACCATAAAAATTGTACTTGGGTTAACCTTGCTCTTACCAAGTATGGCTCCCCTGACCCCTGGAATCCTAGTTTCTCTAAAACTGCTTCCTGGAACTGGAAAGGGCTCATGCAGGCTTTATCTTTGCTGAAAAGTGGTTTTAAGAAGACTATTGGCAATGGCAGATCCACTAGTTTTTTTAATCAGGCTTGGTGTTTTGACCTTCCTCTATCGCATATGCCTACTTTTGTGGATTCTTCTTTGGTTTCCTTGTCTTTGCAGGTTTCTGATGTCTTGCAGGACGGCGCTTGGAATGCTTCGCTGCTTTAGGATTTTTGTGCTCCTCCCATTTCTGAAGCTGTTCTTGGTATCCCCCTCCCGACCGTACCCAATGAAGATAAATGGATCTCGCGAGAGGATTTTCTTGGATGCTCCCTTAATAAGTCGGCCTACTGGTTTCTTATTAGGAAGAACCTGAACCTCGACGACCCTTGGGGTGGTTGGAAAAGTTTATGGTCCTTAGTAGTTGCCCCAAAGATTAAGCTCTTTGGTTGGAAATTACTGCATGGACGTCTTCCTACCTCCTCATATCTAGCTAATTCTGGGATATGTAGAGCAGCTGCATGTTTTTTCTGCAAAGATGCTTCTGACACTTTATTGCACATATTTTTCTCTTGTCCCGTCGCTCACCAGGTCTGGTCTTTATTGAGCTCGTTATCTTGCTTTCATATTTGTCCTTCTACTGACTGGGCTGATGGCTCTTGGATAAATCTTTCGCTTCCTCATGCTGCTTTGATCTTAACCATTTTCTGGCATCTTTGGAAAGCGCACAATGCTTTGGTTTTTAATGCTATTTTGTTCTCTGCTCGTACTGATGTGAAAGCTGCTCTTCTAGATCTCAATTTTATGCTTGATTCTCTTGGTTCTGTGGGTACTCGCAGTTCTAGCCTTGCTCCTCCTCCTACTTGTTGGCAGAAACCTCCTCCAGGTACCCTTATGGTCAATGTTGATGGTTCGTGGTGCGATGGCAACTCACTGGGTGGAGTTGGTTACCTGATCCGGGACTCTTCTGGCTACTGTCATTTGGCTACCTCGGTGCCTGTGACTGTTTCCACGGCTTTGGAAGTAGAAATCCTGGCCATTAGAGCCGCCCTGCAATTCATTTATGCTCATCCGGCGGAGAATGAATGGCTCATTGCCTCTGATTGTGCTCAAGCTGTCCACTTAATCAACCAGAAAGCTGACATGACGGGAAGTTCTACGCCTTCGACGCTTTGCGAAGCTAGATTTATGTTGCATAGAATGCATAATTGTTCCATTTCTTACTTTCCTAGAACTACAAACATTGCGGCTGACTGGCTTGCCTGTTTGGCTCGCTCTGCTAAATGTAGTAATCTCTAGCTTTCTGATTGGCCATATGACCTAGCCTATATTTTGCACTTGGATCTTCGATCCTAGTTGTTGTTTGTTTTAAAAACAGGATCGAAGATCTGAGTGAGCAGACAAGGGGAGCAAGCGAGGGGATGAGGGCAGCGTCCAACGACGTCGTGGGGTCGGCGAGTGAACGAGGGCACCGAGCGGCATCCAGCGAGGTAGCAAGCGGCGATGTCGTGAGGTCCAGCGGGGCAGTGAGCAGACAAGGGGAGCAAGCGGCATCCAGCGGGGCAAAGAGCGGACAAAGGCAGTGAGCGGTGACGTCGCAAGGTCGGTGAGTGGACAAGGGCAGCGAGTGGTGTCCAACGGGCAGCAAGCAGACGAGGGCAGTGAGTGTCACGCGTTCCAATCCGTCCAAATCGGGCAAATTGGAAACGAGGGATTTTTCCCTCTTTCATTCCTCCTATTTTCCCTCTATTTTAATCTATCCGTTCCAGTAAACCAGGGTTTTTTCTTAACTCATCCCTTCCACCCTAAAATTCGTCCTTAATCTATCCTAATAAATAGGCTGTTAAGCAGCGGCTACCTGGATTGAAAATTAGGGGTCAAAATATATATATGTTTTTTAAAATATTGACGCAATCTATATATTGTAAACTATTCAATGATACTAATATTAAAATAGACTTATCCACGATAAAAATTGAGCATTTTTAACATTGTTTACTGTAGTAATTTTTTTTTCTATCATAATATTTTTATTAATTTCTCATCGTAAATAAACTCATTAACTATGATATTAGTATCATTAGTTAACTTACAATGTACACATTACGATTATATAATTATTTTTTTTAAAATTTTTTTTTTAACTCCTCATTTTGAATCTTCTTCAAATTTTTGGGCAGTCGCAATTGCTTAAAAAATTTGCTCCTATTCTTCGGCCTGTCGTGGTTCCATTTTGGAGGGCCTTTTCTATAAAATTTAATTTTTTTCTTTCTTTCTTTTTTTTATTGTCAAATCTCTTTGAACTAATTATTATTATTTATTGAAGTAGGTGGTGTTATTGTTGGAGACTATTAATTCTTGTTCCGATGGTCTTTTTTGTTGTTCATTTCTATTTTGTGATCTTTTTCTTGTAAATGAAGGTTTTTTTTTTTTGTTAGCAATGGGTATGCCTGATAAGAGTTGATATAACAATAAAAGCATGGATGCATAAACGATCGTCTAGACGGACTGGGTCGAGTATTTGGGCCTATTAGACTGGGCCATAAGAAGAATGCTGGGTCGTATTCGCATGTTATAGATCTGCTGTTGGATTGAACAAGTCCTCGTGGATGGAGTCAAACCCAACATACAGGGCCGATCGCTATATTAGCATATCGGGCGATTTTAGTTTTAGGATTTGGATCTAGCTCGGGTCAACCCAGTTTCGCCCGTTTAGCGGCTAGTTCGGTTCAAGTCTGCATCGACTCACTACAGTACTTCACCTTCGTGCTTCCGGTTGCAGCAACATCTGTTCACGTTTTCGATTTGCTTCAGTACATCGACGAAGCAACAAGATGCGAGAGGGGCAAGATGCCCAAGATAGAAAGGTGATGGCAGCAACAATAAGGTTGGTCGTAGAGAGAGCTGAGGAGCACTGCCAAGAACAGCGCAATGAGCCACCCGTCATTTTGATTATCGCTTTGGCTCAATACCGGTGAAAAGGAAGGCGGCAGCATCGGCCATCGTAGCAGCAGCGAATCTGGCGATTGACACTTTGTTTTGATCTTCACTAGAGAGTTTGCTTTCTTTTTTTGAAACTCTCTATTAATCATATTTAAATGTATTTTTTATAAAATTTTAATTTATTTTACAGTTTACTGTTAATTTATAAAATTTATTAATGTAGAATTTATTATAAACATTTATCCCCATTGACAATTGACACTTAACACGTGGTTGTTTTCATTGCTTCTCCTCTCTTTATACAAGACGTCTTCGTTTTGCCAGAGATGTTTTCCACGTTTTCATTTCATTGTCATTAGGGTTGTTGACATTTTCCTAAAAATTTATTGACTATTTTTATTTTTGGTCCATACCTTATTATTTATTTATTTTTCAAAAAAATTATAATTTGTCCTCAGTAAATAAAGATACCCTAACCATTTGTCCAGTTTTAAAATAATTTTTATAGTTTAAACTTTAATCAAAAGCATTTAGAACACAGCATTGTCGAGTAGTTACCGCACAGCCACATGATTTATGCTAAACTCATAGCAACATAATCTATGCTAAACTGGAGCCAAATAACCATTTATAATAATAAAATTTTATTTTAAAATATAAATACTAAAATCAATGAAATTCACATATTTGTGTGTTTAAATTTTCACCAAATTACTCACATTGTTTTAGTCTTTAACCTTCAACTTCCATCGTAAGCAAGGGTTGTTAGCTGGAAGGGCTAAGTAGGGATTAAGTACATGGTGCATTATTTACTTAAGAAAATAGTGTCATACATACAACGCAATATATCATGATGCACCAAACATATATTTTGATAAAATCATGCAAAAATATCAAATATACATATCAATACACTAAAACAAATACAGAGCTGAGGGCTAATCCATCCCAATGGGTACACACTAATATTTGAGTGGTCCCTAGTGTTAGCTCCACACTAGGAACAACTGCTCGTCAATAACCACTAGAACTGTGTCCAGTACCAAATCATACCCGTGTCATAATAGCACAATTGTATGATGATAACAACATAGGCCCAGTTTGCAGCTGATTCTGCTTTTAGCTTCTACTGGGTAGGAAATTGCTGGTTAAATGGTAGCTGGCATGGGTACCTAGCTGTTTGGTTCAAACAACTGTGGTTAGATTTAAGTTAAACATATGTTTAAGTTAAATGTATAAAAATTTACCCTAAATGTTTAATTAAACACATTAAATATATGTTTAAGTAAATGTATTAAACATCTGTTTACTTAAGGAATTACTTGCGTATTCGTTGGTTGCCGAACGTCGCCTGATGCGGAGGGAGTCGACGGAGTCACCGAAGCTAGAATGGCTCATTGGGGCTAGATGCGGATCTGTCACTGGATCTGGATGCGGGGCCGAGATGCAAAGCTTCTGCTGCCCGATTTGTCTCTGGGATGCAGCGCTGGATGCTAGAGCTACTTCGGCTACCGTAGCTAGTTCGCGTACGTAAGAATAGCCGGAGCTAGTTTGCAGACACGAATCAGTAGCCAAGCGGTCACCGAGCTGGTTTGCATACACAGATCAGTTGTCAGAGCTCGTTCGTGGATGTAGATTTGTCGTTGGACCTCGCCGCGTCGAGAGATCTATCACGGACACAAATCTATCGCCAAACGTGCCTAAGCCTAGGTCTGTCGCTGAGCTGGATGCGGGGCTGATATGTCATTGGGAGTCGCGGACGCATCAGACGGTGGGCGAGGAGCTGCAGCGGACGGTGGGCAAGGAGCTACAGCGGACGGAGGCCGAGGAGTAGCGACGGCATGTGGATGCGGACGCAAGAGTACAAGGGAGAAAAGACTCGTCAGTGAAAATCAATTGTGGCTGAGGAACAGCTGGATTTCCTCAGCTTTCCAACGGAAGCGGGATTCCGCTATCGCTAGGCTGGGAAGCAGCCCCAAACTCGATGATTGAACCCGCTTCTACTGCCCGCCCCACCAAAAGCTGGGCAGGCAATAACCCTAAACGCGCTCATAGTCTAGAGGTTGTCCTCCATTGCACTATATATTCGGCCTCAAAACACAATCATCTGGTACTCTATAGCCACTAGTACTAACCCCAATAATCAATAGACTGTGCTAAAGAGCACGCATACAAAGTAAACAATCATACAATCCCATTAATCCAGAATAAAAACATATTATGCAGTAAATTTATATAATCATTCATACCAACAATGGTAATATAGTGCAATAGATGAAACTCGTCATATCATAATTAATCATAAAGTGATGCTAATCAACCGGTTAGCACCAAATAATAGAGTGCCCCTAATAAAGCGATGGACAGTGTGATCAAATGATAAGTGATGCTAACAATCATACAATCTCATTAATCCAGAATAAAAACATATTATGCAGTAAATTTATATAATCATTCATACCAACAATGGTAATATAGTGCAATAGATGAAACTCGTCATATCATAATTAATCATAAAGTGATGCTAATCAACCGGTTAGCACCAAATAATAGAGTGCCCCTAATAAAGCGATGGACAGTGTGATCAAATGATAAGTAATAATCGATAGAATAAATCAATAAGTAAGATTTCCACTAATCAAGCGGTAGGCACTGTGATCAAGGGACAGAAAAGATTCCTATTGACCACTATAGGTCTAACTTATCCCGATCTCTTGTCCAAGCGAATCCCACTCATCTAAGTCTATAGTCCTCATAATGAAATAAATGCACATGTATTAATCTTCCCGTTTAATTCATATTATAATCTATATATTTATTTATCTATTTTTATTTTTTTTTCTTTTCTTGATTTAACTTTATTCCTCTACTATTATTAGCAATTATCGATGTATTTAACCATTATTCGCGTAAGACAATTGATATGCAGAATTCTTAGAATTCTTTAATTAAATATGTACATGATAGGTTAGCTATTAACATTGTCCACAGCACATGTTGAACACACTGATCATAGGAGTCACACAATCCAAAACAGTACAAAGAGGCTGCATCAACGGACCTTCACCGGTAACCTACAAGAATCTACCGAAACCACCTCAGAACCAGCTAGAAATGATAGGAAGCCACCGGTCCTTCTTCGCCAACCTCACCGAAGTTGAATGGTGAGCGCCGGAGCTTCTGAGGCAGAGAAAGGCATCGTCGGAGATAGGGTTTCATCACTCATTTCATCCAACTGTGTTTCGCCGGCTGAGGGAGAAACGAGGTCAAGCTCGCCGGAGTCTACGAGAGCTCGTCGCCGAAGGTGGAGAAGTTGTCGGATGCTGGCGTTCTCATCTATTGCTAAAGAGAGGTGAAAACATCGACGAGAAGCGAGAGGGAGAATGGTTTTCGTGAGTGATGAATGCGCGTTGTGAGGGCATTTGGAGAGAGAGAGAGGAAGGCTACTGTGTGTTCACGAGCGAGACGAGTTATTTCATCAAATTAACTTTGTTTCACTGTATGCCCACATGTATACAGAAATTTGATTTGATTACTACATAACAAATTAAATTAGTGTAGAAGTTGATAGCCAAATAGGCCAGCTTCTCAAAAATAACTTTTGCAGCCAGCAAAAGCAACCTAGAAGTTGTGCCAAACGCACCTAGTAGGATCGCTAGATCATCAAGATGCCATTGCCCACTAACCCAATGTAGCATTACTAAATGTTGAAAGCTTTCGTAACATCAAAGTTGTCACTCAATTGTCTCTCACTTCTAGGCTTCATTGGATTAACTGTATTTAAACGGTTTGATCATTTTTTTTTACACCACTAATCGTCGACATCATCTTCTTCTTGTTCCTTTGAGTCAAACTCAACCCAAACCACAACTTGAATTTAAATCATACTAACATAATATCCTTTCCACGTATTTTGTCCCTCCTTACCTATTTATTTATATATATAATAAAAAAATAAATAAAAATATATGTATTATTTCTATCTGGGGAGTTGGAAGGCAGAAACCCCTCACAAAGGAGTGATGTTAACCTGAGAAACATGACCCATACAATTTTCAAAACGTGCCTCTAATATTAATTATCATAAATTCTATCTACATAGCTCACATCCACCGCCAAGTCTTGTGTTAGTGGTGGATCTAGGACCCAAAAATAAATAAGGCAATTAATATTTGAAAATAATATAAAAAATTAAAATTTATTAAGTGGAGATAAATTAAAATTTAATTATATATAATATTATATATATATATAGCTAATTTAAAAAGTTGAATGACTCATTTGGCCACGCGCACGTATATGTGGCTCCGCCACTGGGCCGCGTTTTCTCAGAAATAAGCTTTATGAGAAAACTTCCAAAAGAGCTTTAATCTCCGTCCATCTCAATTAAGTTGGCACGAATATACAATTAAATGCATCCATTTGCACCTTTTGCTTCCTGTTTGCACCGTTTTCTACCCGTTTGCACCTTTCAGTCGTTTTCACCTTTTGCAGCTTTGAACCCAATATGTAATAAAATATTTTATAGTATAATAAAATATTTAATGCTATTCTAGAAATTTAATAATATATTGTAGAAATTTAGTACTACAAGGTAGAAATTTAGTAATACAAGGCAGAAATTTAGATAAATAATTTTTAAAATTTAAATTAATAATAATAATTAAGTTAACACTAAGAAAATAAAATATTACATAAATTATTTTTTATTTATGCATATTTTTATTTTTATGTATTTTTATAAATGTTTATATATATATTATTATAATGTAGAAATTTAATACAATAAAGTAGAAATTTAATTGAACTCTATGTTAAACCTAAGAAAATAAAATATTATATATTTTTTTTTACTTATATATATTTTTTGTAATTTTTTACATATATTATAATATTGTAGAAATTTAATATTATATAGTGGAAATTTAGTTAACTACCTTATTACTAAATAAATAAAACCCTAACTAGCTTACATAATGGAAATATATATATAACAGATCTCAAGATAATATATATATGACATAGCATAACTATATTTCTACTATATTATATTAAATTTCTATTATATTAAAAAATATATAAAAATTTATTAAAAATATGTATAAATAATAAATAACTTATATAATATATTCTTTTTTACTAGTTAACTAAATTTCCACTAAGTAAGCTAGTTAGGGTTTTATTTCCTTAGTACTAAGGTACTTAACTAAATTTCCACTCTATAATATTAAATTTCTACAATATTATAATATATGTAAAAAAATAAAAAATATATGTATAAATAAAAAAAAATATAATATTTTATTTTCTTAATTCTAAGTTAGGAAGCATAGTTGACTTAGGTTTAATATAAAGATGTAATAATATATATATATATATATAAAATATTTTATTATATTTTAGAAATTTAATAGTACATAGTAGAAATTTAAATAAATATTTTTTAAAATCTAAATTAATTATAGTAGTTAAGTTAATACTAAGAAAATAAAATATTATATAAATTATTTGTTATTTATGCATATTTTTTATTTTTAAAATCTAAATTAATATATAATTAAGTTATTATATTTTTATTTATGCATAATATATATAAAAATACACAAAAAAATAAAAAATATGCATGAATAAAAATAATTTATATAATATTTTATTTTCTTATTGTTAACTTAATTACTATAATTAATTTAGATTTTTAAAAAATATTTATCTAAATTTCTACAATGTATTACTAAATTTCTATCATGTATTATAGTAGAAATTTAATATAATATAGTAGAAGTATAATTATGCTATGTCATACATATATTATCTTAAGATATGTTATATATATATTTCCATTATGTAAGCTAATTAGGGTTTTATTTACTTAGTAATAAGGTAGTTAACTAAATTTCCACTATATAATATTAAATTTCTACGATATTATAATATATGTAAAAAATTACAAAAAATATATATAAGTACAAAATATATATAATATTTTATTTTCTTAGGTTTAACATAGAGTTCAATTAAATTTCTACTTTATTGTATTAAATTTCTACATTATAATAATATATATATAAACATTTATAAAAAATACATAAAAATAAAAAATATGCATAAATAAAAAATAATTTATATAATATTTTATTTTCTTAGTGTTAACATAATTACTATTATTAATTTAAATTTTAAAAAATATTTATCTAAATTTCTACCTTGTATTACTAAATTTCTACCATATATTATTAAATTTCTAAAATAGCATTAAATATTTTATTATACTATAAAATATTTTATTACATATTGGGTTCAAAGCTGCAAAAGGTGCAAACGGCTAAATGGTGCAAACGGGAAGAAAACGGTGCAAACGGGAAGCAAAAGGTGCAAACGGATGCATTTAATTATATAGAGATTCGTGCCAACTTAATTGAGATGGACGGAGATTAAGGCTCTTTCGGAAGTTTTCTCAGAAAGCTTCTTTATGAGAAAACGCAGCCAAACACCTCAAAAAAATTTTGGCAGTTGGGTACCATCTGTAGTTGGGTGCCCTCATTGCCAACACACGAATCCGAAAGTATATTTATCAAATCTTAAAGTTAAGTCAATTTCACGATCCTTAGTCAACGTTCACGATGTTTAAACCTAGATCTAACCCTGGTTAAAGTCAATGTTCACGAAAACTATATTGACGTACACGAAAACTGATATCATTTCAAGAAAAACCATTATTATTTCATGAAAAACTATTATTATTTTACGAAAAACTGTTACCATTTCAAGAAAACTGACCTCATTTTACGAAAAATTGTTATTATTTCACGAAACTGAACTCATTTCACGAAAAACTGTTACGAAAACTGAACTCATTTCGTGAAATCTTACCTGTTTTTCGTGAAATCCTATCTATTTTTCGTGAAATCTCACCAGTTTCGTGAAATCCTGCCAAATTTCATGAAATCCCACCCAGATTTCGTGAAATCCTACCCAATTTTCGTGAAATCCGCTGAATTTTCGTGAAATCCCTCATAACTTCAGGTAATAATATTAATTTTTATTTAATTTGCCTAGATGTTCATGTAAGTCAACGAAAAAATCATCAAAGTTGACTTCAACTAGAATTAAAGCTGAGTTAAGACATCATAAAATTTGACTGAATATCGTGAAAGTTGACCAGACTTTGAAATTAGCACTTATACTTTAAAATTATGTCTTGCAGATAAGGGCACCCAACTCCAGATGCGGCAGTTGGGTACCCAGCTGCCAAAATTTTTTCAGACACCCCTTACCAAAGAGTGATGTGAACTTGAGATAAAACATGAGCCACACAAATTCCCATAAGAAATATGTGTTAAAATTTAGGATATAATACCAATTACCTTATAAATTCTAGACGTCTATATATACGTTCCACAATTCACCTTCCTCTTCCACCCAATCTAGCTTCACTCCCTCTCTGCTACTGTCGAAGCTTGCTGTGTTAATCCGATGTCGGCCAACGCCACCACGGCGCACTTGCCCACCTCCACGCTCTTCACACTCGCAATGTCACTCCAACCCCAGCCCCACGGCCCCCACCCTCTCAATTTCCTTTCCGCCACCGCCCTCCTCGTCGCCACCTCCCTCCTGCTCTTCTCCCTCGGCAGCCTTTCCAGGAAGCGGGCACCCATGCAACGGCATCCCCTGCCCCCCGGCCCCGCCGCCTGGCCCATCGTCGGTAGCCTCCTCATGATGCTCCGTCACAAGCCCCACTTCCGGTGGGTCCTCAGCGTGGCCGACGGCAGGGACATCACGTGCATCCGCCTCGGCCGCGTGCATGTGGTCATCGTCAACTCGCCCGAACTCGCCCGCGAGTTCCTGCGGACGCACGACGCCAACTTCGCGTCGCGGCCGCTCACCATGGCCACCGAGTATTCTGGCCGCGGATTCCTCTCCGTGGCCATCAGCCCCTGGGGCGAGCAGTGGAATAAGATGCGGCGCGTGCTGACGTCCGAAGCCTTCAGCCCCACGCGGTTCCGATGCCAGGGGGCGCTGCGCGACGAGGAGATCGACCACTTCACCCGCTACCTCCGTAACCTGTGCACCGACGACGGCCACGTCGACGTGAGGCGCGCGACGAGGTATAATTAATTGCTGCAATTCCAGCTCCCTTCTGTTTTTACATTATCCACTTTTTGATCATTTGCAGATACTACTGCGGGAACATGATAAGGAGGATGGTTTTCTGTGCAAGGCACTTCGGGGAGGGCGACGCTCACGGCGGGCCGGAAGAGGAGGAGTTGGAGCACGTGGATGCGGCGTTCAAGGTGCTATCGTGTGTCTACGCCTTCTACCCCTCCGACTTCTTGCCGTCGCTGAGGGGGCTCGACTTGGGCGGCCATGAGAGGATGATGAAGGAGGCCACGAGCACGATATACAAATACCATGACCCCATCATCGACGCGAGGTTGGACAAGTGGAGGAGTTGGAGGACCGGCAAGGAAGAGAAGAAGGAGGTGGAGGACTTGCTCGACGCTTTCCTCTCCCTGAGAGACACCTCCGGAAAGCCATTGTTGAACAGTGAGGAAATCAGAGCTCAGTGCGCGGTAAGACACAATTAGTTACTAACATGCACCCCGCGCGAGCTAGACATCACTTCAAACAATTCAAAACGTCACTGCAAGGAATGTCACGTAGAAAATTTTTGTACCAGAGGGTGCGATAGTTTGCCCGAAGTTTGCCCCAAGTTTGCCCCAAGCCGCTGATTGTTTGCCCGAAGCCTCGCCTGCCTGCTTTGCTTTCACAGCTCTGAACAGCTATCTTTGGAGAACGAGGAAAGACAAAAGATTATAAATAAAAAGTTGACGGATACAGACATGTATCGGGAACTATTGTCTCCTAAATTATCTAGCAATTAAACACAAAATAAATCTCTTTTCTCGAATAGAAATGAGAAATCTCTTCATTTTCCCGTACAATGTTTAATCTCCCACGTTAATTTCCTAACTAATTAAACTTTAACTTTCAACGACACCAACCTAAAACATTGTCTATCTTTTATTATGCATGAAATCTACATTAGTCCTGAGAATAAAGGATAATAATATCATCCTCCCCTATTTTTTTATAGAGGGATCCTACCTAAAAAGTATTTTTTTTAACCAAGCCAATCTTGCTTCTAGTGACATTAAAGAGGCCATACACAATCATACTTAGTTAATCTACTAAGTATTTCATGTCTATAAATTACAAATATTTAGTTAATCTACTAAAGCACTGAAATGTTGGCCAAATTCAATTCAAAATTTATACATTAACTGATAATTCTATAATAGAATTTAGCTATTTAAGAACAACTCATCAACTAAAGCAATCACAAAAATATAAGTCGATTAGAGGTGGAGTTCGAAATTACAAGAAAAAACTCGAACAAAAATATATACGTAAATAGCCAAGAAATTTTAATATAGTATTTACCAAACATAAGTACTAGGAACTATTCATATGGTGTTTGAGTCAATCGTTTGAGTTGGTCTGACTACATGACTCATGTTTGAGCCTTCATAAGAAAATCTGATGAAAATCAAGACTACAAAACTTTAATTCAATGATCAAGGTGCCAAAGATGATATTCCATTGGATAGGAGCTCGATTATACTTGAGTTGATTGCATTTATGTATCGGGCAGAGTAGGCATTACATGAATGTAAATCATGCATCATGTAGCACTAAGGAAGGTAGATGATGGGGGAAAATGTCAAAAGCGGGGCCACCACTAGAACAGTGGCCCCATTCACCATCCACACTTGTCCTTAGTAAATAAAGATACCCTAACCATTTGTCCCTTTTAAAATTTTTTTTTATAATTTATATTAATTTATATTTGTCACATTTGTATCATAAATTCTATAGACGTCGCTTCATTCCTATATATATATATAGGTTCCTATATATATAGTTCATCTTTCTCTTCCACCGAATTTGGCTTCACTCCCTCTGTCTCTGCTACTGTCGAAGCTTGCTGTGTTAATCCAACTGTTATGGGCAAATTTATTTTTTTTATAATAAACTTAACCACAACCGGCAGATCCCCTCGCGGAGATCTCAGCCCTACACTAGAGTGGCCCGCGACCGGTTAGGATCGCGTTGCGGAAGCTGGCCCAGCACTTTTACAAGTCCTCACACCACGTGCGCGAAGGGTTCGGTATGAATACCGCCCCTCGGACACGAATACAAATCTCTCAACTGTGTCAAAGTGATGGAGACTCTCCAAAACACTTTGCACTCACAGAAATTTCCTCAGCCCGCGCTCCTTTCTCTACACAGCCGAGATAGGCACCGGCGCGGCCTCAAGCAATCACAAGGGGACGGTGGCGAACACCTTCAAGGGTGCCGGCACACACGTCCAGGACTTTGCAGGCAAGCAAGCAGTACCTACAAATAAGCACAACCCGCACTACACATATGCGGGCGCAGATAACGCAAAGAACCGTCCGGACGAAAAGCCACACGAAGTCCGGACGGCGGTAAAGCCTCTATCCACTACACACGAGAAACCCGTCCTACTACCACTACACACGATAGATCCGGGGAGGGTTTACCCTTGTAGCGTGCCACCACTCCACGAGCCGGGCCCACCGAGATCCTCCGAGAAGCTGCGTCGGAAAGTCCGGTCGGAGACGAAGCGAGACGCGCGTACGAACCCGCGCGTAAACTTCTCTCTCCTCCCTTCTTCCCGCTCGCGTCCGAACTCACGCCGTTCCTCGGCTGAAACAGGGGAAGTAATCCCCTCTCCCGTCCGTCACCGTCCGGCCACCGGAGTCACGCCGGAGGGTCGGGATCTGGTCGCCGACGTCAGGCGAAGTCGCTGCCGGAGTATTGTCGCCGGAGAAGTCGCCGTCGACGCGAATTTGAACCCAATGGAAGCTGTGGCTGCGTGGAACCGGCGATCGGAAAATCCGATCGCTCTCCCGCGTCTGGCTGCCAGCGCCGGAGGAGATAGTCTCCTCGTTACCTCAGGGCACCGGTGAGTTGATCTGAGAGGGAACGCCGACGAGTCCACGGCCGGAGCCTCGTCGCCGACGCCAAACAAGATGCTCTGTTCCCAGATCTGAAGTTCGCCGCGAATTCCTCGTCGCCAGACCTTGCACAAGCGTTCTCCTCGCTTGATTGCAACCTCCCCTCGACGAAGATGGATTTCCATCTTCGTCGCCACGCAGCCGCGATCTCCGCCGGTGATTGGCCGGAGATCTCGCTTCCACCGGGGCGGATCCGAAAATCTGCCCTAGGCTCGTCCACGTAGGAGTCCCAGCCTTCAAACTCCGTCGCCCTCGTCGCCACGCCAGCCCGCACCTCCGGCCACCTTCCAAATCCGGCGAGGCGCCTCCAGCTGGCCGGAATCGACGGCGGACGGCAGAGAATCCAGCGAGCACGAGAAACAGGGGAATTTCTCCCCTTTCGCGTGCACGCGTGCACTGTAGCGGTCTGAACCGGCTGAACCGGTTCGGTTCAGCCTGGAAGGTGGTTCAGGTCCGGTTCGGGGTCGATTTGACCTCAGAATCGCCCCGCGGTTGACCCACTTCGATGCACACGCTCGTAAGCTCGTGCGAGAGAGTCTGGGGTCCATGGGTCGAGTCAGAAGCCCACATCCACGTGTGAACCCACACTCCGTGGTTTAACTCGACCCTCGCCCTATGGACTTGTGTCAGCCTCAGTGACACGATCGCACATCCGAGTCGTCCAACACGGCTGATGACGAGGGGTCCCGCCATCGCTCCATCTCGGTGTGCTTTGGGATTTGTGCTAAATCCCGGGAGCATCACATACTCCCCCACCCAAGTTCGTCGTCGCCCTCGACGACAGGCTGTCCATGTAGATTTTCAACTCCTCCTCAAACTGCCACAAATCAGAAGCTTTCTCCCATTTAGCTTCTTCTATGGGTGTTCCTTCCCACTGCACAAGAAATTCCATCCGCCTGTTCCTCCTATACTGTCCAAGTGTTTTGTGATTCAAAATCTTTTCAATCTTTTTATCGAACTCTGCCCGAACACTAGGAGGAGCCCGACGCCCCTGAGAGCGACTGGGGTCGGTCTCGTCGGTGTGAAACTTTTTCAGAAAGCTCACATGAAAGGTCGGATGAAGCTTTAATCTGTCAGGAAGCTTCAGCCTGTAGGCTACAGCACCAACCCGTCTTAAGACCTCGAAAGGTCCCTCATATCTCTAAATAAGGCTGCGATGCGCAGTCTTGGCTGAGATCTTTCTCCACATCTAAGGTGTCAACTTTAATAGCACAAGATCTCCAACTTCGAACTGTTCATCGCGTCTGCTCTGATTGGCATAATGCTGCATCCTTCTTGCAGCGTGCTCTAAGCTATCACGAGCCTCCTGGAGCACCTCGGCATGATCTCTCGCAACCCGATAGGCTGCTGGGCACTCACCATCAGTGTGCTGCACAATATCAGCGGGGGTGAGAGGCTGTCGTCCTAACACCAACTCAAATGGTGTCTTGCCGGTCGCTGAAGACTGCTGCAAGTTGTAGGCAAACTGCGCCGTGTCGAGGAGAGACACCCAGTTGCGTTGGCTTGCCGACACGAAGTGACGAAGGTATTCTTCAAGTAGTGCATTTATCCTCTCCGTCTGGCCATCGGTCTGAGGATGGTTCGCTGTAGAAAACTTTAGCTCGGAACCAAGAGTCTTGAACAAGGACGTCCAGAAGTTACCAGTGAACCTGGCATCTCTGTCAGAAACAATGTCCAGAGGAAGCCCAAAAAGCTTCACTACATGCTTGAAGAATAGGTCAGCCGTCTCCTTGGCTGAACAAGGCTCAGGTGCTGCGATGAACACAGAGTACTTAGAGAACCTGTCCACCACAACAAAGATAGAAGCCTTCCCTTCGACCTTCGGTAACCCAGTAATAAAATCCATGGAAACTGAAGTCCATGGTCGTTCCGGAATAGGAAGAGGCTGTAACAATCCAGCTTCGCGCCTCCTATCAACTTTATCCTGCTGGCAGATCAAGCAGGTGCGGACATAATGATCGACATCAGCTCGCATGGAGGGCCAATAACAAGATCGGGATAATAGAATCAGCATCCTGCGCTGTCCCGGATGTCCACTCCATGCCGAGTCGTGAAGCTCACGCAATAACTCGCGTCGAAGTCCGCTAGTCGCCGGAACAAGTGGCCGACCGCCCTCGGCCATCAAAAGGTCGTCGCCCTGAAGATAGTAACGACGAACCTTGCCTTCTCGCACGTCGGCGATCAGCTGCTGGTATTTGGCGTCGAGAGCAGCAGCTTGCCGAATGCGATCGAGGAGATCACCCTCAATCCTCGATATAGAAGCAAGCACCACAGTGCACATCCTGCTGAGAGCATCTGGAACCACATTGGAGCGCCCCGGTCTGTGCTCCCAAGTGAAGTCAAATTCAGCGAGGAACTCCTGCCATCTCGCTTGTTTAGGTGAGAGCTTTTTCTGCGTAGTGAAGTATGTGTTGGCGACATTATCCGTCTTCACTACGAAAGCGCTACTGAGAAGATAGATGCGCCAAACTCGAAGGCAGTGGATCACGGCGACCATCTCCTTCTCGTGAGCTGAGTAACGCTGCTCCACCGGACTTAACTTCCGGCTCTCAAATGCCACTGGATGCCCCTCCTGTAAGAGCACTCCACCGATCGCTCTGTCAGAGGCATCGGTATGGACCTCAAAGGGCCGACTGAAGTCCGGCATACGAAGAACCGGCTCACTGGCGATCCTGCGTTTCAACTCTGCAAACGCAGTCTGATGCCGTTCTTGCCATAGCCATGGAGTCTCCTTCCTCAGGAGGTCAGAAAGGGGAGCTGCGATCTTGGAGTAGTCCTGGATAAATTTCCTGTAGAAATTCGCCACTCCCAGGAAAGATCGGAGCTCAGTAGGGGAAGTAGGTGCGGTCCACTCGACGATGGCACGCACCTTCTCAGGATCCATCTGGACAGTGCCATGGCCTACCACATGGCCCAGAAACTGGATCTCAGAAGCAGTAAAGGAGCATTTCTCCCTCTTCACATACAGCTGGTGTTCCCTCAGTCTCTGAAACACCAATCTCAGATGCTGCAAATGCTCCTCCATCGTGGCCGAGTACACCACGATATCATCAAGGTAGACGACTACAAAATCGTCTAGCAACTGTGTCAGAACATTATTCATCAGGTGGGAGAAGGTAGCCGGCGCATTGGTTAAGCCAAATGGCATAACCAAGAACTCGAAGGCGCCGTACCGGGTGACACAGGCTGTCTTCGCCTCATCTCCCTCAGCTATGCGGACCTGCCAATAGCCTGATCTCAAATCAAGCTTGGTGAAGACAGTAGCGCCCGCTAGTCTGTCGATGAGGTCCTGGATATGTGGGATCGGGTATCTGTTCCTGATGGTGATCTTATTTAAGGCACGGTAGTCAACACAGAAGCGAAGACTACCGTCCTTTTTCTTTTGAAATAGCACAGGAGCACCAAATGGAGACTTGGAGGGTTGGATGAACCCAGCTGCCAAGAGTTCATCCAACTGCTTCCTCAGCTCTACGAGCTCTGCAGGAGGCATGCGGTATGGGGGTCGGAAAGAAGGAGCTACCCCAGGAACCAACTCAATGCGGTGATCAATCGCACGTCTGGGAGGAAGCTCCTTAGGTAGCTCAGGCGGAAGAAGATCCTGGAACTCCTCAAGTAAATTCTTCACTTCCGCTGGTACGTCGTCTGGACCTTCTACAGGGGCCGTCACCCATGTAGCCAGAAAGGTCCGCTCGCCCCGACGTAAGCCTGTCTCAAGAGTAGCAGCCGATATGTATGTACTCTGAGCCTTCCCTGGTCGTACTGACTTATCCGACCCAGCCAACTGTAGGCAACGAACAAAGCAAGGGTATCTCTCATCCATCACCTGGACACCCTTTAGATGAGGGACTATAGCAGCCTTCATCTTCTGTATCAACTCCAAGCCGACGATAACATCATAATCGTCCATCTGAACCACGCGTACATGGTTCTTACCCTTCCACTCCCCAAAGACAAGAGAAACATCATAGGATATTCCTGCGATCTGCCGCTCCTCAGCGTTGATCGTCTTGAAGCGGTCCTGAGCAGGGGACATGCTCAGCCCTAGCCGCGTCGCCATGCCATGAGCCACAAAAACATGAGATGCACCACTATCGATCATGGCATGAACTCGATGTGAGTTCACCCTCATCTCCACGTACATTAACTTGGTCTTCATTGTGGTGGAAGTAGCAATGGCATTGATCACCAAAGGATTCACAGTGATCAGAGGATCTTCAGATTGGGCAGCCTCCCGCTGAACAATGGCTGCAAGTGTATCTCCCCGAGGACAATCACGCATGCGATGAGGACCTCGGCAAAGGAAACACTTCAGCTGTTGCTTGGGAGCGCCCCTAGGAGGAGAACCGGCTGGTATGGCTTTCTTCTGGCCGGTTCCTGAAGAGGTAGCTCCTCCTTTTCCCTGCTTCTTCTTATACCCACCCTTGGGTCCTGGAGCTGGACGCTTCCCCTTATTCCTCTGAGGGGAACGTGACTTAGATGGACCAGAGGAGATAGGGGCAGATTGCTTCCTATCCCTCAAATCCACTAAGGAATCAGCTACGGCCATAGCCTCTTTGAGAGTTAATGGGCTATGTCTCCTAACTTCCAACTGTGCCCATGTCTGCATCCTCTCTAAGAAGAAGTACAAGCGATCCTCTTCTTCCATTCGTGGTATTTCGAGCATGGCGGCAGAGTAAGCTCGAACATACTCACGAACTGTCCCCGTGTGTCTGATCTTATGCAGAGAGTCTCTAGCAGTCTTAGAAGTGTGTGTCGGCAGGAACTGATTCTTCAGTTCAGCTTTCAACTCATCCCATGAGATGTCACGTGGCACCTCTTCTCCCAGAGGGGTCACTAAGGTACGCCACCAGAGCTTAGCGTCACCCGTCAGATATGCCGAACACAGCTGCGCTCTCTCATAATCAGGCACCTGAGCAGTCCTGAAATACTGCTCCATATCCCAAAGGAAATTCTCAAGTTCCTTTGCACTGCGTACCCCACTGAAAGTAGAGGGCTCGGGAACGCGCACTCTAGTGGTCTGCGGCTGGGAACTCCCAGCGCCTGTGGCTGAAGTAGAAGCACGGGCAGCAGCCTGCCCCTTCAAACCAGCCACCTCCAATGCAAGTCCACCAAGGGCACTGGAGAGACGTGCCAACTCAGAATCCAGGCGGGTCCCAACGGACTCGACCGCCGACCGAAGTGCCTCGAGACGCTCCATGATCGTAGCGTCTCCATCGAAGTTCCCTATCGCAGTCTCCAAGTGGGAGATGCGCTCTGCAGCTGTAACCATTGTGATCGTGAGAAGTAACTCTGAAGTTCTGCTGGTGGAATGAGATCTGATGGTCTGACCTCTGGGTGCACTGAAAAGAGCTAAGTAGTGCTCGGTCTGTGTCGGAACTGAGCGATCAGTGAAGAGGCTGAGAGACTACGCCCCGGCGCTAGGCACCGACGTACGCACCCTCCAAACAGCGTACACCGACGTCGATATCCCTGACAATAGACTTACACAAACTTAAGCTCTGATACCGGTTTGTTATGGGCAAATTTATTTTTTTTATAATAAACTTAACCACAACCGGCAGATCCCCTCGCGGAGATCTCAGCCCTACACTAGAGTGGCCCGCGACCGGTTAGGATCGCGTTGCGGAAGCTGGCCCAGCACTTTTACAAGTCCTCACACCACGTGCGCGAAGGGTTCGGTATGAATACCGCCCCTCGGACACGAATACAAATCTCTCAACTGTGTCAAAGTGATGGAGACTCTCCAAAACACTTTTCACTCACAGAAATTTCCTCAGCCCGCGCTCCTTTCTCTACACAGCCGAGATAGGCACCGGCGCGGCCTCAAGCAATCACAAGGGGACGGTGGCGAACACCTTCAAGGGTGCCGGCACACACGTCCAGGACTTTGCAGGCAAGCAAGCAGTACCTACAAATAAGCACAACCCGCACTACACATATGCGGGCGCAGATAACGCAAAGAACCGTCCGGACGAAAAGCCACACGAAGTCCGGACGGCGGTAAAGCCTCTATCCACTACACACGAGAAACCCGTCCTACTACCACTACACACGATAGATCCGGGGAGGGTTTACCCTTGTAGCGTGCCACCACTCCACGAGCCGAGCCCACCGAGATCCTCCGAGAAGCTGCGTCGGAAAGTCCGGTCGGAGACGAAGCGAGACGCGTGTACGAACCCGCGCGTAAACTTCTCTCTCCTTCCTTCTTCCCGCTCGCGTCCGAACTCACGCCGTTCCTCGGCTGAAACAGGGGAAGTAATCCCCTCTCCCGTCCGTCACCGTCCGGCCACCGGAGTCACGCCGGAGGGTCGGGATCTGGTCGCCGACGTCAGGCGAAGTCGCTGCCGGAGTATTGTCGCCGGAGAAGTCACCGTCGACGCGAATTTGAACCCAATGGAAGCTGTGGCTGCGTGGAACCGGCGATCGGAAAATCCGATCGCTCTCCCGCGTCTGGCTGCCGGCGCCGGAGGAGATAGTTTCCTCGTTACCTCAGGGCACCGGTGAGTTGATCTGAGAGGGAACGCCGACGAGTCCACGGCCGGAGCCTCGTCGCCGACGCCAAACAAGATGCTCTGTTCCCAGATCTGAAGTTCGCCGCGAATTCCTCGTCGCCAGACCTTGCACAAGCGTTCTCCTCGCTTGATTGCAACCTCCCCTCGACGAAGATGGATTTCCATCTTCGTCGCCACGCAGCCGCGATCTCCGCCGGTGATTGGCCGGAGATCTCGCTTCCACCGGGGCGGATCCGAAAATCTGCCCTAGGCTCGTCCACGTAGGAGTCCCAGCCTTCAAACTCCGTCGCCCTCGTCGCCACGCCAGCCCGCACCTCCGGCCACCTTCCAAATCCGGCGAGGCGCCTCCAGCTGGCCGGAATCGACGGCGGACGGCAGAGAATCCAGCGAGCACGAGAAACAGGGGAATTTCTCCCCTTTCGCGTGCACGCGTGCACTGTAGCGGTCTGAACCGGCTGAACCGGTTCGGTTCAGCCTGGAAGGTGGTTCAGGTCCGGTTCGGGGTCGATTTGACCTCAGAATCGCCCCGCGGTTGACCCACTTCGATGCACACGCTCGTAAGCTCGTGCAAGAGAGTCTGGGGTCCATGGGTCGAGTCAGAAGCCCACATTCACGTGTGAACCCACACTCCGTGGTTTAACTCGACCCTCGCCCTATGGACTTGTGTCAGCCTCAGTGACACGATCGCACATCCGAGTCGTCCAACACGGCTGATGACGAGAGGTCCCGCCATCGTTCCATCTCGGTGTACTTTGGGATTTGTGCTAAATCCCGGGAGCATCACACTAACCATGTCTGCCAACGCCACCACGGAGCATGTTACGTCCAGAGAGCCACCCGGACCCATGCGGTGACGAAGCCACGTTCAAGGAAGTGTGGGCAAATGCCCCACTCATTTTTAATTTTACTATTAATTATATATATATATAGTTATAATTAGGTATAAAATACATATAATATATCTTGCCCCGGTCAATGCCTTTTTAAATTATTTTTATCCCCACTTACTTTTGAATCCTAGATCCGCTCTCGTCTGAGGAGGTAATTGTACTGATAAATCAACATAAATCCTAATCAAATATAAAATAGAAATAATATTCATAACAATTAACCTGCCTGACCATGTGGCTGACAAATTTAGAATATAATACTAATTAGTAATTATTATATATTCTATACGCGTCGCCCGCCTCGTGTGATACACGCCATCCGGCTTCACTCCTATCTATTTATACGTTCCACTATTCGCCTTCCTTTTCCAACGGCTTCACTCCCTCTCTGCTACAGTCGAAGCTTGCAGTCTTAATCCGACCATCTCTGCTATCGTGTGTCTACGCCTTCTGCCCCTCCGACTTCATGCCGTCGCTGAGGTGGCTCGACTTGGGCGGTCATGAAAGGATCATGGAGGCCACGAGCACGATAAACAAATATCATGACCGCATCATCGACGCGAGGTTGGAGAAGTGGACGAGTTGGAGGGCCGGCGAGGGAGAGAAGCAGGAGGTGGAGGACTTGCTCGACGTGTTCCTCTCCCTGAGAGACACCTCCGGAAAGCCATTGTTGAACACCGAGGAGATTAGAGCTCAGTGCGGAGTAAGATACAATTAGTTCCAAACATGCACGCTGCTCGCGATAGGCGGAGTAAGATACAATTTTTCTTGACATGCGAGTGTATGGTATAGTAACTGCGTTGGTGTTGCAATTCTGCAGGACCTCGTCTATGCGATCCTGGACAATCCATCAAACATAGTAGAGTGGGCCTTAGCCTACATGCTGGACCAGCCCACCATCGCAGAGAGAGTCGTGGAGGAGCTGGATCGGGTGGTCGGCTCGGACCGCCTCGTCGAGGAAGCCGACTTCGCGCAGCTACCATACTTGAAGGCGTGCGTCCGGGAGGCCCACCGTGTCCACCAAGTTGCGCCTTTCAACCCCCCGCACGTCGCCATAGACGTCGTCGCCGGCTACTTTATCCCCAAAGGAAGCATGGTGCTGTTGCGCCGTGTGGGCCTGGGACAGAACCCGAAAGTGTGGGAGGAGCCACTGCGGTTCGAGCCGGAGAGGCACCGGAAGGACGGGCCCCACGGGGCTGATCTTGCAGAACCGGACCTCCGGTTCATATCGTTCAGCACGGGACGTCGGCAGTGCATGGGGGCTCCGCTTGGGACGGTGATGACCTACATGATGTTCGGCAGAATGCTTCAAGCATTCCGCTGGAGTTTGCCGGCGGGGGAGGCCGGCGTCGACTTCTCCGAGGAGGAGAAAAGCCTTTTCAAGGGCAGGCCGCTGCTTGCTTGCCTGAAGCCCCGCCTGCCTGCTTTGCTTTCACAGCTTCGAACAGCTGTCTCTGGAGAACGAACGAGGGAAGACAAAAGATTAGAAATAAAAAGTTGCCGGATACAGAAATGTATTGGGAACTGGTGTATATAAAAGTATATAAAAATATATAAAAGTATATAAAATAAATTATATATATATATATATTATAAAATAATATAAATATATAGGTAGAACTTTTAATAACTAGGTAGAACTTCTTATAACTAAGGTAGAACTTTTAAATAATTAAGATAGACCTTCAAGTAAATAAGGTAGACCTTCATATAATTAAGGTAAACCTTTAAATAATTAAGGTAGACCTTCAAGTAAATAAGATTGACCTTTATGTAATTAAGGTAGACTTTTAAATAATTAAGGTAGACTTTCATGTAATTAAGGTAGACCTTCATGTAAATAAGGTATACCTTCAAGTAATTAAGATATATCTTTAAGTAAATAAGGTAGACCTTTAAGTAAATAAGATAGACCTTTAAATAATTAAGGTAGACCTTCAAGTAAATAAGGTAGACCTTCATGTAATTAAGATAGACCTTCATGTAAATAATTAAGGTATACTTTATTTACATGAAGGTTTACCTTATTTACTTGAAGGTCTACCTTAATTATTTAAAGGTCTACCTTAATTACATGAAGGTCTACCTTATTTACCTGAAAGTCTATCTTAATTATTTAAAGGTCTACCTTAATTACATGAAAATCTACCTTATTTACTTGAAGGTCTACCTTAATTATTTAAAGGTCTACCTTAATTATTTAAAGGTCTACCTTAATTACATGAAGGTCTACCTTATTTACCTGAAAGTCTATCTTAATTATTTAAAGGTCTACCTTAATTACATGAAAATCTACCTTATTTACTTGAAGGTCTACCTTAATTATTTAAAGGTCTACCTTAATTACATGAAGGTCTACCTTATTTTCTTGAAGGTCTACCTTATTTACATGAAGGTCTATCTTAATTACTTAAAGATTTATCTTATTTACATGAAGGTCTATCTTATTTATATGAAGGTCTACCTTATTTACTTGAAGGTCTACCTTATGTAATTTTATATACTTATTTTGTATACTTTTATATATTTTTATATATACTTTTATAATTTTTATATAATTTTTATGTAATTTTATATATTTATATACTTATATATGTATATATATATATATATATATATATATATATTTATATACTTTTATAATTTTTTATTTATTATATATATATTATATATATTTTTGGGTGGGCCCACGAGAGAAGTTTGAAACGTGGAAGGGGAATGAGGAAAGTTTTTAATAGGGGTGTGCAAAAAAACCGGCCGAACCGTTGAACCGCGGTTAACCGGTCGAACCGAACCGATCTGGCGGTTAACCGAACCGACGGTTCTTTGATCGGTCGATTTTTTCCCAGATATAACGGTTCACGGTTCGGGAACGGTTCGGGACTTCGCCGAACCGCGGTTAACCGAACCGAACCATACATATAACATTTATATATATAATATTTATTTATATATATAAATAAAGATTTTATATAAAAATCAAACCGGTTAACCATCGATACCAACGGTTAACCGTCGAAAATCAACACTTAACCGCAGAAAACCAACGGTTAACCGTCGTAAACTAATGTTTAACCGAGAATATTTATATTTTTTATCTTAAATTATTATATAATTTTAAATATTTTTTTTAAAAATAAATAATACGGTTAACCGTCGATTTTCGGTTAACCGAACCGAAAATTCGGTTAACCGTTGACCGGTTAACCGGGTCAACGGTTCGGGAATGGTTTTCAAATTCTCTGAACCGTTCGGTTTGGTTCGGGACGAAAATTTACTGCACGGTTCGGTTAACCGAGGTGTGCACCGAACCGTGCACACCCCTAGTTTTTAATATAATTTATGTTATCGTTAGGGGATTCCCGTATCTGCATCGAATGGTTGTTAAGTATTCTGCTGAAGTTGACATCCGCAGTCACCCTGCTGCGGAGTTTTTTCCTGATTTGGGGATTCTTAAAATTTTATGCATCCGCGGATGCATAAAAAATTTTTCCGTCATGATGGACCACAGAGTTTGCGTTCTTTTTGTTTTTTAACCTCTCTATTAATCATATTTAAATGTATACTTTTCTTTTATGAAATTTTGATTTATTTTAGAGTTTAATGTAAATTATAAATTTTATTAATGTTGACTTTATTATAAACATTTATCACCATTGACAATTGACACCTACGACGTCTTTTTTTCCTTCTTTCTCCTCTCGACGTCTACATTTTTGCCACGTTCTTCGAAACGTTTTCCACGTTTTCATGTACACGTTTAACGTTTTTCTTTTTTATTTTTTTCATTGTCTTTAGGGACGTGGACACTTTCCTAAAAATTTATTAACTATTTTTATTTTTGTTCCATATTATTTGCGTGACACATTATTATTATTATTATTATTATTTAGTTTTTAAAAAAATATACATAATTTGTCATTACTAAAAAAAATAACCTAACCATTTATCCCATTTTAAAATTTTTTTTATAGTTTAAACTAATTTATATTTGTCACTTTTGTGTTTGTTCAAAAACATTTAGAACACATTACACACTACCCCATTGTCTAGTAGTTACTAATTACCTCAGCCACATGACTTATGCTAAACTCATAGCCACATATCTAAGCTAAACTATAGTCAAATAGCCATTTATAATAATTAAATTTTATTTTAAAATATAAATACTAAAATCAATGAAATTCACATATTTGTGACTTCAAATTTTCACCAAATTATCGACCGTGCTTAGAGTTCAACCTTCAACCTTCATGTAATCATGTCATTGCTAGCTACTAAGTTCGCTAGATCATCACGATACCATTGCCCACCAACTCAATGTAGCATTACTAAATATAGATAGCTTTCACAAGATCACAGCTGTCACTCACTTGCCTCTCACCTCTAGGCTTCATTGGATAGTCTAAGTTGGTCACTATTATCCACTAGTTCACTCAGAGCCTCAAGCGATATTATGGAAACCACTTAGGTTGATATGATTGTCCTTATTCTGCCATTGGTCATTTGCTAACAGATTATGCTACTACGAGCCTATAGATCTACGATAAGTTTCTCACTAGTTTTCACTAGTTTATCTTTTATGAGTTACTCATTATTGATAGTCTTTTGCTCTTAATCTCTCACAAAGGCATATTATGACTCATAGTTTTTTGCTTACAGAGGTGAATCCAGGACCCGAGAGTATGTGAGGACAGTACAAAATAAAATATAATATTAATTATATATATTAATTTTTGTTTTATATTATATGCAAATAGAATGAAGGAGCGGGGGCAATATAAATAATACATTAGTAAATATTTATTTTAGTGGGGGCAAATATTTTGATTAGGTTAGTGGGAGCAATTGCCCCCACTGAGCCCTATGTGGCTCCGCCTCTGCTTGCTCACCTGAGCCATACAATTATTTCATGTGAACCATATATTCATGTGATACAACATGAGCCATACAATTATTTCATATATGTGGCTGACAAATTTAGGATATAATACTAATTATCATATATTATATACGCGTCGCTCACAGTCATCGACCAGCCTCGTGCTATACACGCATCCGGCTTCACTCTTATTTATACGTTCCACTATTCGCCTTCCCCTTCCAACCAATCTGGCTTCAGTCCGTCTCCCCTACTGTCGAAGCTTGCTGTGTCAATCCGACCATGTCGGCCAACGCCACCACGGCGCACTTGCCCATCTCCACGCTCTTGACACTGGCCATGTCACTCCAGCCCCTGTCCCACAGCCCCCACCTTCTCAACTTCCTTCCCACGACCGCCCTCCTCGTCGCCACCTCCCTCCTCCTCTTCTCCCTCGGCAGCCTTTCGAGCAAGCGCGCACCCATGCAGCGGCATCCCTTGCCCCCCGGCCCCGCCGCGTGGCCCGTCGTCGGTAGCCTCCTCATGATGCTCCGTAACAAGCCCCACTTCAGGTGGGTCCTCAGCGTGACCGACGGCAGGGACATCACGTGCATCCGCCTCGGCCGCGTGCATGTGGTCGTCGTCAACTCGCCCGAACTCGCCCGCGAGTTCCTGCGGACGCACGACGCCAACTTCGCGTCGCGGCCTCTCACCATGGCCACCGAGTATTCTGGCCGCGGATTCCTCTCCGTGGCCATCAGCCCCTGGGGCGAGCAGTGGAAGAAGATGCGGCGCGTGCTCACGTCCGAAGCCTTCAGCCCCACGCGGTTCCGGGACCAGGGGGCGCTGCGCGCCGAGGAGATCGACCACTTCACCCGCTACCTCCGTAACCTGTGCACCGACGTCGGCCACGTCGACGTCAGGCGCGCGACGAGGTATAATTAATTGCTGCAATTCCAGCTCCCTTCTGTTTTTACATTATCCACTTTTTGATCATCTGCAGATACTACTGCGGGAACATGATAAGGAGGATGGTTTTCAGCGCAAGGCACTTCGGGGAGGGCGGCGCTCACGGCGGGCCGGGGGAGGAGGAGTTGGAGCACGTGGATGCGGCGTTCAAGGTGCTATCGTGTATCTACTCCTTCTGCCCCTCCGACTTCATGCCGTCGCTGAGGGGGCTCGACTTGGGCGGCCATGAGAGGATCGTGAAGGAGGCCACGAGCGCGATATACAAATACCATGACCCCATCATCGACGCGAGGTTGGAGAAATGGAGGAGTTGGAGGACCGGCAAGGAAGAGAAGAAGGAGGTGGAGGACTTGCTCGATGTTTTCCTTTCCTTAAGAGACACCTCCGGAAAGCCATTGTTGAACAGCGAGGAAATCAGAGCTCAGTGCGCGGTAAGACACAATTAGTTACTAACATGCGCGCGCGCAAGACATCACTTCAAACCATTCAAAACGTCACTGCTAGGGGAATGTCACGTAGAAAATTTTTGCAGCAGCATCCGATAGTATATACACGAATCTCAAAGAAAAATATTAACTCTAATGCATGTTAAAATACAGGAACCCACAATTAATATATACAAATATTAAAATTAATATACATGATATTCAATCAAAACACACGAACATTAAAATTAATATACTATATATGAGACTCCGATTAGAGTTGTTTTTCTTGACGTTGATCGATACGAATCAAAAGCGGCCTAAATAGTATCATGAGACTCCGATTAGAATTGTTTTTCTTGACATACTACTGTATGGTATAGTAACTGACTAACTGTGTTCGTGTTGCAATCCTGCAGGAGCTCGTCTATGCGATCGTGGACAATCCATCAAACATAGTTGAGTGGGCCTTGGCCCACATGCTGGACCAGCCCGCGATGGCTGAGAAAGTCGTGGAGGAGCTGGACCGGGTGGTCGGGCCAGACCGGCTCGTTGAGGAAGAGGACTTCGCGCAGCTACCATACCTGTCAGGGCCCGGTTCAGGCGGTCCGGCCCAAGCCCAATTCTCCAGCCCAGCCCAACCACGGAATCAAAATACTTCGGTCAACATGTGGCGTTGACCCGAAGCTTTCGTCTTCAGCGAGCCACGCGGACGCGTTGCGAGAGCTTCGGACGAGAGGCGGCGCGAGCGTCGACGCGGACCACACGGAGGACGGCGCGAGCGGAAGAATCGGGTTGGTCTCCCGATTTGGACGACAGCTTCGGCGACGTCGAGAGAAGCTGGAGGCGATGCGAGCGGGTCGCGTGGACAGACGGAGCGAAGGACGCGGAGCTCGCGGAGGCGAGATCTGCGGGCGACGAGGTCCACACGACCAGGTGGAGCAGAGGCGGCGAAGCTTCCCTATAAGAAGCTTGATGACGACGAGCTCCGGGTGTGCGCAGAGGACGTCACCATATAGAGCGCCGGGGGCGACTCCACCGGCGACGGCGAGGGTGCCGTCGCCTCTTCCAGAGCAGGGCTCTGATGCCGCCAGGGGCGAAGGTCGGCGCGACGGTGCCGACGAGAGGGCGAGTTACGTTCTGGTGTTCCGCCGGATTGCTCTGAGACAGCGTTTAAGGGCTGTTTCCAGGCCGATCCGACCGGGGCGTGACAACAGGTATCATAGCTTAAAATGATCCAGCAAGGTGAATCAGAAAGATCTGAGAGGCAACACCATCACTACGGGCGACAAGGAGTGTCGTTCTTCCAGGGTAGGGACCCTGATGCCAACACTAGGGTGTGTTGATGCCAATGTCTAAGGGCATTGATGCCGATGTCAGGGACGTCGATGCCGATGTCAGGGGACATCGAAGGAGACTCTATAAGAGCTCAGTGATTGCAAGATCACTTCCCGGAGCAGGGGCTCTGATGCCAATGCATAGCATTGATGCCAACACTAAGGCGTGTTGATGCCAACCCCAGGGGGCGTTGATGCCAACACCAGGGCGTGTTGATGCCAATGCATAGCATTGATGCCGGCGCCAGGGGCGTTGATGCCGGCGCCAGGGGCGTCGATGCCGGTGTCAGGGACATCGAGGTTCAGCTGAGATTCAGCAAACATGGTGAAGCGAGATTGATGTGGGCCCATGACCCACAGGTCCGAAATTATCCTTAACAAATTTGTTGATGCAGGTTGCTATAAGCATCGTGCAGCAAACACTCATCATCAGAGGAGGAAGGACTTTGAACATTGGAGGGCCAGTGTTCAACTTGCATGGAACATCGAGGGCGATGTTCAAATCAGGTGGGGGAGTATTGTCAGGGCCCGGTTCAGGCGGTCCGGCCCAAGCCCAATTCTCCAGCCCAGCCCAACCACGGAATCAAAATACTTCGGTCAACATGTGGCGTTGACCCGAAGCTTTCGTCTTCAGCGAGCCACGCGGACGCGTTGCGAGAGCTTCGGACGAGAGGCGGCGCGAGCGTCGACGCGGACCACACGGAGGACGGCGCGAGCGGAAGAATCGGGTTGGTCTCCCGATTTGGACGACAACTTCGGCGACGTTGAGAGAAGCTGGAGGCGACGCGAGCGGGTCGCGTGGACAGACGGAGCGAAGGACGTGGAGCTCGCGGAGGCGAGATCTGCGGGCGACGAGGTCCACACGACCAGGTGGAGCAGACGCGGCGAAGCTTCCCTATAAGAAGCTTGACGACGACGAGCTCCGGGTGTGCGCAGAGGGCGTCACCATATAGAGCGCCGGGGGCGACTCCACCGGCGACGGCGAGGGCGCCGTCGCCACTTCCAGAGCAGGGCTCTGATGCCGCCAGGGGCGAAGGTCGGCGCGACGGTGCCGACGAGAGGGCGAGTTACGTTCTGGTGTTCCGCCGGATTGCTCTGAGACAGCGTTTAAGGGCTGTTTCCAGGCCGATCCGACCGGGGAGTGACAATACCTGAAGGCGTGCATCCGGGAGGCACACCGTCTACACCAGGTTTCGCCGTTCAACCTCCCGCACGTCGCCATAGACGACGCTGTCGTCGCTGGCTACTTTATCCCCAAGGGAAGCATGGTGCTGTTGAGCCGCGTGGGGTTGGGACAGAACCCGAAGGTGTGGGAGGAGCCACTGCGGTTCGAGCCAGAGCGGCACCTGAAGGACGGGCCTCGCGGGGCTGATATGGCGGAACAAGACCTCCGGTTCATATCGTTCAGCACGGGACGTCGGCAGTGCTTGGGGGCGCCGCTTGGGACGATGATGACCTACATGCTGTTCGGCAGAATGCTTCAGGCATTCCGCTGGAGTTTGCCGGCGGGGGAGGCCGGCGTTGACTTCTCCGAGGAGGAGAAAAGCCTCTTCAAGGGCAAGCCGCTGATTGTTTGCCCGAAGCCCCGCCTGCCTGCTTTGCTCTCACAGCTCTGAACAGCTGTCTCTGGAGAACGAGGGAAGACAAGATTAGAAATAAAAAGTTGCCAGATACAGAAATGTATTGGAACTAGTGTCCCCTAAATTATCTGGCCATTAACCACAAAATAAATCTCATTTCTCTAGTAAAAATCTCTTCATTTTTCCGTACAATGTTTAATCTCCCACGTTAATTTCCTAACCAATTAAACTTTAACTTTCAACGACATCAACCTAAAACAATGTCTATCTTTTATCATGCATGGAATCTACATTAGTTTTCTTGCAAATGCCCACCAAAAGAATCTAAAAAACTTTTGCGGTTTTTTTTTTAGCAATTTGAGGAAGAGTGATATTATTATCCTACATTTTGCTTTCAAATTTGTGTTGTTGAGATTCCACTTTAAAATTTGCACACTGTCTAAATTTTAAAATAGAATAAAGGATAACGATATCATCCTTTCTCAATTTTTTATATAAGGATCCTACCTAGAAAGTGTTTTTTAACCAAGCCAATCTTGCTTCTAGTTACATTCAATAGGCCATACACAATCATACTTATGTAACCTATCAATGTAGCATATTTCATGTCAATAAACTACACATATTTTGTTAATATACTAAAGCACTGAAATGTTGCCAAATTCAATTCAAATTCAATACATGAACCGATAATTCTATAATAGAATTTAGCTATGATTGAAATGTCAATGTGCTTACACTTTGACAAACTCTTGTTGTTATTGGAATATAATACTGCAAATTTATTCTCACAAAATAACTTTAGTGGTCTTTCAATGTTATCCAGAATGCACAGTTCTATGACAAAATTTCACAGTCATATCATATGGTTAGATGCCTCATAACATACTATAAATTCAACTGCCATAGTAGAAGAAGCTATATGTGTCTACTTAGTACTTTTCTAGGAAATAGCTCATCCAGCTAGTAGGAAAATGTAACCCGAAGTAGATATGCGACTATCTTGGCATCCAGCAAAATCAGAATCAGAATACCCAATGATCTCTAACTGAATCTGATTTTCTATATGTGAGCATATGATTTTTAGTTTTTTGCAAATACCGTAGAACCCTTTTACTACTATTCAATGCTCCATTTCTGGGTTACTTAGATATCTACCAAGCATTCCAACAATGTACGCAATATCTGGATGCGTACAAACCTGAGCATACATTAGACTCCCTACAACATATGCATAAGGAATCTTTTGCATTTCTTTAGTTTTAAAACTATTCTTGGGACATTGTTTGAGACTAAATTTGTCTCCCTTAGCAATAGGAGTATCTCTCGGTTTACAATCATGCATGTCATACATTTTTAATACCCTTTTCGATATAGCTCTTTTGTGATAATCCAAGTATACCCTGAGGACGATCTCAGTGTATCTTTATTCCTAATACAAAAGAGGCATCCCCAAGATCTTTCATCTCAAATTTCTTTGATAGAAAGCTCTTGGTTTTATGCAATAAGTCTATATCATTACTGGCAAACAATATGTCATTGACATATAAAACCAGAAAAATACATTTACTCCCACTGAACTTATGGTATATACAGTCATCTACTACATTCATCTCAAAACCAAAAGAGATCACCACTTGATGAAATTTGTAATATCATTGATGAGAAGCCTGCTCAAGTCCATAGATGGATTTCTTTAGTTTGCAAACTGGTTGTTTTGAATCTTTCGATATAAAACCTTCTAGTTGCACCATATATATCATTTCCTCGATGTCTCCACTGAGAAACACAATCTTTACATCAATATGATGTAGCTCAAGATCAAAATGAGCTACTAATGCCATAATAATTCTAAAAGAGTCTTTCAATGATACCAGAGAGAAAGTCTCTTTATAGTCAATGTCTTGCTTTTGAGTAAAGCCTTTTTACAACAAGACACGCTTTATATCTCTCAATACTACCTTTTGAATCCCTCTTAGTTTTAAATATCCATTTACAACCAATGAGTTTCACACCTTCAGGTAGTGATTCAAGATCCCAAACGTCATTGTCAATCATAGACTTTAACTCCTTATTCATAGCATCAATCTATTTTTGAGAATTAGAACTTTCTATGGCTTCGTAAAAGTTGATTGGATCATCCTCTACCATTTCCAATATCACGTTCATTGAGAAATACGGCATAATCATCTGGAATCGCACTCCTCCTTTTTCTAGTGGATCTCCTTAATGGCATTCATTTTTGAGTTTGATGAGTTTATTCTTCTGTAATAACTTTTTGATTTAAGTCAAGAGGTTCATTTGAATTCATTGGTTGAGAAATCTCAAGAACTGAAGACTGAATATCATAAATATCATAAACTAAAATATGATCATTCTCACTAGTGATCAAGGGAAGAGTAATAAATTTCTCTTCAAAGATAAAGTCTTTAACTTCATTATTTTCCCTCCCAATCTCATCATCTTCAAAGAATTTAGCAATTCTCGTCTCAAAGATAGATTTATCAGTATGATTATAAAACTTATAACCCCTAGACCTCTCGGCATAACCAATAAAACACAACATGATAATATATGAAAACATTGAGAAAAAAGAGACCGTAGCGGAAGCATACGTAAAGACTCCATAGCAAAATTCTGAGGTTGAGAAAAGGAACATGTCTTGGTTTTCTACAGGCATTGTGTTTCCCAGACTCAGAATTAAAATCATCATAGTCTTCTTGATGGGGGCTCACTGATGACACCAAAATTCATCATGATTTCTATGTCATTTTATTGATATTTATGTGTCATATTCATAGACTTTGCTTGTTTTTATGCCATATTTTATCAATATCTGCAGAATCTACACTCTTTTCTGTTTTTGATGATTTTCAGGCAAAAGGCGTATTTTTTAGTCACTTTCGAGCAATCCAAGTGCATAATCGAACTCACAACATCAAAAGAAGATCACACGTCAAATTTCAGAAGATTTGGAGCTTCAGAGGAAATTACGGCACCCCCAACTAATATCTTTACGGTGCCATAATTAATAGGCATTTTTGGACAGAGACTTTGAGACGCTTATGGCACTACCGTAATCCTCTCTACGACACCGTAATTCTAGTCAATTTTTCACCCGAGAGATTGTTCACATTATGGCGCTACCGTAAAGAACAATATGGTACCATAATCCCAGAAGAATTTCACGCGAGAGCTCGCTGTCAAGATTACGGCCCTACCGTAAGGATCATTACGGCCGTAATTTCATCGCTGCTCGCGACTTTCCTGGTCAACTCAGAAGTCCGATTTTTACGTAAATGATTTCAAACGATCCAGGCATTTAAAAGGGAAGCTGTAAAAAGGAAAAAAGGGAGCCATCGATGAGACGAGGCCAAGCACACCAAAAGCCCCAATTTTGATCCACCGGCCAGAGAGAAATCAGAGTTCACGCCGCCGCCTAGGGTTCCGCCGCCGCGACCAATTCCGGGCATCTCCGGCCGTGAAATTTGAGTGGAAGCTACGCATAGAGGAGAAGAAGACACCCCTGAAGTTTCAACATGATCAGAGATCAGACGGAGGAAAAATCACCAGAAAACCGAGCGCCGCCGTTGTTCGCCCAGATTACGGCCGTAAACATCTTTACGGCCATACCGTGATTTTCACTCCTCCTCTATTTCGATTTTCTTCATCATAAATCATTGTAATCTTCCCTCTATGATAGCTTAAACCTCTTTTGGGACATGGGGGAGTAATTCACTTGAGTTTTAATGACTAGATAATTATCTTTCTATTATTTCATCTTGTTTAATCTTAGCATGATGATTTTACTCATGTGATGTTTTGTCCTTAGATTCTCCTCAGATCTATATTACTATTTGTGTTTTAGAATTTTCGCTATTGAATGAAAAGTAATTGCTTGAGAATTTGGAACCCTAGAATTGCATGATAGGAACCCCTTTTAGGTTAGTTCTTGTTTGTTTGATTCTAGTAAGCTATCTGCCATGATAATAATATAAATCTAGGATTGAGTCTAAGCTTTCAAACGTGGAGATCTTGTGCGAAAGCAAAGATCGGAACGTTAGAGAACCTTGAGTAAAACTAGTGTCGAGATTCGGATGCACGAAAGTGATCCTTGAGATTCCACTAGAGATTATCGACTTAGAACTCGGATGCACGAAAGTGATCCTTGAGTTCTCAGTTGATGATTTACTTATCATTAGCATTGGGACAACTCTTGCGCGAGAGCGAAGATTTATCCCTACATGGTTGTCTGCACGAAAGTGAGATAATCCTTTTATTCAAGTAAATTGCATCTTTGTCATATTGAAATTAAACTGATGAAATCTCTATTCATGTCTAGTCATAAAAATTAAAGTGAACGAAACCCTAGTCCCAGCTTCTCTCTCTGATAATTCCGTTTTAGCACTTTGGTCTTCGTTTGCTAGTTTACACTCTTTCGATTGCCTAGATAGTTAAAAAATCAATTATTTGGTACTCAGCAGCATAGGTCCCTGTAGATTCGATACTTTCTTTATTACTTCGAGTATCCGTACACTTGTGGACACAATAAGTTTTTGGCGCCGTTGCCGGGCATCTTAGTTTTTGTTGATATCGAAGACATTGAGGTTATTACTAAACTAGGTTTCATTTATGTTTTATCTTTTTATTCTTTTCTGTTTACTTGCATCATTTGATCAGTTTGCTCTAGTGTGCACAGGAAATTCATTTCTAATGGCTGATCAAAGATCACTGAGGGACTATGCAGCCCCTAATCCTCAAAGGATACAATTTAGCATTGCTAGACCTGCAATTGAGGCCTCCAACTTTGAAATTAACCCTGTCTTCTTGTCTATGATCCAACAGAACCAGTTTGGAAGATCATCAATCGAAGATCCTTATTTTCATTTATATATCTTTCTTGAATATTGTGATACCATAAAAATTAATGGAGTTTCTGATGACGCACTAAAACTGAGATTGTTCCCTTTATCTCTCAGGGATCAAGCACGATCTTGGTTGCATTCTCGTCAACCCAATACCTTCACAACGGAACAATTATCAAAAGCTTTTCTGATGAAATATTTTCCACCGAACAATATCCAATTGAGGAATCAAATCACGAACTTTCAACAGAAGAGTGGAGAATCACTCAGCGAGGCATGGGAGAGATTCAATGATTTACAACGGAAGTGTCTTAACCATGGCTTCGAAAATGAGTTTCTAATTCGGACATTTTATTATGGCTTAGTTTATAATACTCTTCTAATTATTGATGCTGCCGCAGGGGGAGCCTTGATGAGTAGAACATTTGACGATGCTTTCAAGTTGTTTGAGGAGATGTCCTTGAATCATAGCCAATGGGCTCCATATGAAGGAATGTTATATTGTCATCAACATGGTAAGAATGAGAATGAGGATCAGCAACCCTTGAATGAAGAGGTTAGTGAACCCATGCTAGAGAAACTTTCAGCTAGCCAAATTCAATCATTGCAAATTCAAAACACAAAAAAATTTGAGGATCTTGAAGAAACTGTTAGTCACCTTGCTTCTCAATTAGAATCCTTAGTGGCATACAATAAAATTCTAGAAGAACAAATATCTAGATTAAGCTCTGGGGAACATTGCAATGCCATTATCACTAGAAGTGGGAGACAATTAGGAGAACTTAAGGAAAAAGAGTCTATTAATGATCATTATGAGGAATTAGAATTAGAAAAATCTTCTGAACATGAACAAACCCTACCTAGTTTAACACCTCAAAAGGGAAGTAAACCAAAAGGGGATGTGCCATGTAAAGAAGATGATTCTAAGACTAATCTACCTCCACCCTATAGACCACCAGTACCTTTTCCCCAAAGGATAGTGCAAGAAAAGTTAGATAAGCAATTTGAGAAATTTATTGATGTTTTGAAAAAGCTTTACATTAACATACCATTTACTGAAGCTTTATCTCAAATGCCCATATATGCTAAATTTTTGAAAGAAATCTTGTCTAACAAAAGAAAGATAGAGAACTATGGTACTGTGGCTTTAACTGCGGAATGTAGTGCTGTTATTCAAAACAGGTTACCACCAAAATTGAATGATCCAAGTAGTTTTTTTATCCCATGTTTTATTGGTAGTATGGCTTTCGACCGAGCCTTATGTGATCTAGGGGCTAGTGTAAGTCTTATGCCTTTGTCTGTGTGCAGGAAATTGGACATGGGAGCTCCTAAGCCGACTACAATTTCTTTGCAGTTTGCTGATCGATCGGTAAAATATCCAGTGGGTATTCTAGAGGATGTTCCTATACAAGTTGGTAAATACTTCATACCTGCTGATTTTGTGGTACTTGAAATGGAAGAGGATGCCAAGATTTCTATTATTTTGAGTAGGCCGTTCTTAGCCACTGCCGGAGCCCTTATTGATGTACGGAACGGTAAACTTGCTTTAAGAATTGACAATGATAAGATTGAGTTTGATTTGAATAATTCATTAAAAAAACCTGCATATGCTAGTTCTTGTTGCACTATTCATGCCATTGATGACACAGTTTATGATGTTAGTTGTTTGTTTGATGATTCTTCTGCTGATGTTTCTTTTTCTGATACCTTGAAAAATTCTTGTGAAAAATTTGATAATTCTAGTTTTGAGAATGATTTTGATGAATTCAATGATGAAAAACATGATATTTTAGATTGTGCTACTTTTAATAATGAAAGTGAAAAGATCCCTAAAGTTGAGTTGAAAGTTTTACCTGATAATCTTAGATATGAATTTCTTGGTCCTAACTCCACCTACCCTGTGATTGTGGATGCTAAATTAGATGCCAGGGAAACTGATCTACTCTTGAAGGAGCTAAGAATTCATAGAAAGGTAATTGGGTATTCCATTGATGACTTAAAAGGGATTAATCCTTCTTTTTGTATGCACAGGATTCACATGGAGGATGAGCACAAATCGCATGTAGATTTTCAGAGAAGGCTCAACCCGTCTATGAAGGAAGTGGTGAAGAAGGAAGTACTAAAAATGCTAGATGCAGGTATTATCTACCCTATCTCAGATAGTAAGTGGGTGAGTCCTGTACACTGTGTTCCAAAGAAGGGAGGTGTCACTGTAATGAAAAATAAAGATAATGAATTGATGCCTGTTAGAAATGTCACTAGTTGGCGTATGTGTATTGATTATAGAAAATTAAATGTTGCCACTAGGAAAGATCATTTTTCCTTACCTTTCATTGATCAAATGGTGGAGAGACTTGTCAAACACTCTCACTTTTGTTTTCTTGATGGGTATTCCGGATTTTTTCAGATTCCTATTCATCCTGATGATCAAGATAAAACCACTTTTACATGTCCTTATGGTACTTTTGCCTATAGAAGAATGCCCTTTGGTTTATGTAATACACCTGCCACTTTCCAAAGATGTATGATGGCAATTTTTTCTGAATTTATTGAAGACTTCATGGATGTTTTTATGGATGATTTCTCTGTCTATGGTTTCTCTTTTGATGACTACTTACTTAATCTCTCTAAAGTTTTACAGAGATGCGAAGAGACTAACCTTGTCTTAAATTGGGAAAAGTGTCACTTTATGGTTAGACAGGGGATAGTTTTGGGCCATCTTGTTTCAGAGAGAGGGATTGAAGTGGACAAGGCCAAGACAGAAGTGATTGAGAAGTTAGCACCACCCACCACTGTCAAGGAGATCAAGAGCTTTTTAGGACATGCAGGGTTTTACAGGAGATTCATCAGGGACTTCTCTAAACTTGCTAAACCTTTAACTGATTTACTTTGTAAAGACGCCAAATTCCGCTTTGATGAGAAATGTCTGTTTGCTTTTCAGGAGTTAAAGAAAGTTTTGGTTTCAGCACCCATCATTCAGCCCTCAGATTGGGACTTGCCCTTTGAACTCATGTGCGACGCCAGTGATTATGCAGTGGGAGCAGTCTTGGGATAGAGAAAAGATAAGAAATCTCATGTTATTCACTATGCCAGCAAGACTTTGGATGAGATACAGAAAAATTACACCACCACTGAGAAAGAATTATTGGCTATAGTATTTACTTTTGATAAATTTAGGTCATACTTAATTAACTCCAAAGTGGTAGTGTACACTGACCATGCAGCTGTGAAATACTTAATGCAAAAAAAAGACAGCAAACCACAATTACTCAGATGGATTTTACTTCTGCAAGAATTTGATTTGGAGATTAAAGACAAAAGGGGATCAGAAAACCTTGTTGCAGATCATCTCTCAAGAATAATGGTAGACACTGAAAAGAATAATGAGATAAATGATTCCTTCCCTGAAGAACAGCTTTTAACCATTGAACAGATCAGAGCTCCCTGGTATGCTGATATAGTAAATTACCTTATTGCTAATGTTTTTCCTCTTGATTTGAACTACCAAAAAAGGAAGAAGTTTTAGGCTGAGGTAAAACACTATTTTTGGGATGAACCTTATGTGTTTAGAAGATGTACAGACGGTATTTTTAGAAGATGTGTACTTGAAGAAGAAATCACAGATATTTTGTGCCAATGTCATGGATCCTCTTATGGTGGTCATGCCGGTACTGAAAAGACTGCTTATAAAGTGTTACAATCAGGATTTTATTGGCCTACCATTTTCAAAGATACTAGAAACTTTGTGTTATCTTGTGATAGATGTCAAAGAACGGGGAACATTAGTAGAAAACATGAGATGCCACTGTCCAACATTCTTGAAGTTGAAATATTTGATTTTTGGGGGATAGACTTTATGGGACATTTCCCATCTTCAGGAGGTAACAAGTACATTATGGTAGCAGTTGACTATGTTTCAAAATGGTTTGAAGCTCTTGCTTCACCGACCAATGATTCAAGAGTTGTTGCTAAATTTTTCAAAAAGATCATATTTCCACAGTATAGGACCCCGCGGGTAGTAATCAGTGATGGAGGCTCACATTTCATAGAACACAAATTTTCAGCCTTACTTAGAAAATATGGAGTGAATCATAGAGTGGCAACACCTTATCATCCTCAAACAAGTGGACAAGTGGAGATATCAAACAAAGAAATCAAGGGAATTTTAGAAAAGAGCGTGTCAAGCACTAGGAAAGATTGGGCATTCAAACTTGATGATGCCTTGTGGGCATACCGGACTGCTTTCAAAACACCAATAGGTATGTCTCCGTTTCAATTGATTTATGGAAAATCATGTCACCTGCCTGTGGAACTTGAACACAAAGCATACTGGGCAATCAAGTGCTGAATTTCGATTTAAAGAGTGCGGGGGAAAAACAGAAATTACAATTGAATGAGCTAGATGAGATTAGACTCTCTACATATGAGAATGCAAAAATTTATAATGAGAGGACAAAAAGATGGCACGATCGACATATTTTTAGGAGAGATTTCCAACTAGGTGACTTTGTTCTTTTATTCAATTCTAGATTGAGACTTTTTCTTAGAAAACTTAAGTCTCGATGGTCTGGTCCTTTTCAGGTAAAGAAAGCTTATCCTTACGGAGCCGTGGATGTATGGAGTGAAGAAACAGAAGAATTCAAGGTTAATGGTCAGATACTTAAGCACTATTATCAAGAAGAGCTAATTGAAGAAAAAGAAAGTTTTTATTTAGATGAACCACGATCAAGTCTGAGTGTTAAAGGGTTAAGCTAAAGTCTTTTAAATTAGCGCTTCTTGGGAGGCAACCCAAGCTTTCTAACTTTAGTTCACTTCCTTTTATTTACTTTTATCTTAGTTTTATCTTAGAATTAATTTTTATTTCTGAAAAAGAAGCACCGGGAAGAGAAGAAAAAGAAAACTCGGCACAAAAGGTTGATAAAATTTTGTAAGTATCCTCTCCCGTTCACCTTTTGGGTTTCATCATTGACTCATGTTTTTGTGTCTACCACCACTACTTCATCTACATGATAATCTTTTGATTTAGATGATTGATTTGTGGCCTTGATCTACCTTTGGGATTATTGTATATGGCTTGATTGATGTTTGATATTGATGAGTGAATCCAAAATTGAGACTAGAATAAGGCTCATCATGTCAAATTTATTTCTCTTATACATATCTACTTTTGAAATTATTCATTAGTTGAGGAGTAAGATTTTAGGGAGATATGTTGTTTCAAAATTTGATTTAAAAGTGAAACTACTTCTTGAATAAAATCAGTATATGAGTATGAATACTTGAATTGATATTGATTGACTAGTCTAATTGAGGTTTTATTTATTTTACTATTTGTTAGGAAAAAGAATCCAAAATCCACAAAAATAGTGAGAGAATGTGATTCCCAATACTAAAAAGACATAGGTTGAAGTCTAAAAAGAAATGAGAGGAGTCTATTCACATTAACTCCGCTGTCTTTGGTAAAGATTCCCAATACTAAAAAGACATGAGTTCTATTACACTGACTATGTGGTCAGTGTACTCCGATTTCGTCATCAGAAAAAAGGTGGTAATCAAATTAGAGAATGTGATTGATGCAAAAAGAAACAAAAAGTATGTATCTATGTAGGTACATACCATCCAAAAACAAAAAGAAAAAGAAAAATATGAGTGGAAAAAGATTTTGGATATCCTATTCCTGTAAGCAAAAGTATGATAAACCTAAACTGAAAATTGAATAACGTCTTGAGATTGAAATTCTTTCTTTTATGCAAGTTGCGAAGTTTTATTTGACTAAGTTGTGAATCTTGAGAATTAGATTTAGAAGATGATATATCTGTTTTAAAATTTTATGATGCAATTAATGAAGAATTTTCATTGGTGATTGTATGTTAGAAATTTATTTTCCATGAGAAAGTTTATGCCTATGATCAATTTTTGAATTTTCTTGGTTTTTGCTTGAGGACAAGCAAAGTTTGAGCCTTATGTGTTTAATGACACCGAAATTCATCGTGATTTCTATGCCATTTTATTGATATTTATGTGTCATATTCATAGACTTTGCTTGTTTTTACGCCATATTTTATCAATATCTGCGGAATCTACACTCTTTTCTATTTTTGATGATTTTCAGGCAAAAAGGCATATTTTTCAGTCGATTTCGAGCAATCCAAGTGCATAATCGAACTCACAACATCAAAAGAAGATCACACGTCAAATTTCAGAAGATTTGGAGCTTCAGAGGAAATTACGGCACCCCCAACAAATATCTTTACGGTGCCGTAATTAATAGGCGTTTTTGGATAGAGACTTTGAGACGCTTATGGCACTACCGTAATCCTCTCTACGGCACCGTAATTCTAGTCGATTTTCCACCCGAGAGATTGTTCATATTACGGCGCTACCGTAAAGAACAATACGGTACCGTAATCCTAGAAGAATTTCACGCGAGAGCTCGCTGTCAAGATTACGGCCCTGCCATAAGGATCATTACGACCGTAATTTCATCGCTGCTCGCGACTTTCCCGGTCAACTCAGAAGTTCGATTTTTACGTAGATGATTTCAAACGATCCAAGCGTTTAAAAGGGAAGCTATAAAAAGGAGAAAGGGAGCCATCGACGAGACGAGGCCAAGCACACCAAAAGCCCCAATTTTGATCCACCGGCCAGAGAGAAATCAGAGTTCACGCCGCCGCCTAGGGTTCCGTTGCCGCGACCAATTTCGGGCATCTCCGGCCGTGAAATTTGAGTGGAAGCTACGCATAGAGGAGAAGAAGACACCCCCTGAAGTTTCAACGTGATCAAAGATCAGACAGAGGAGAAATCACAAGAAAACCGAGCACCGCCGTTGTTCGCCCAGATTACGGCCGTAAACATCTTTACGGCCGTATCGTAATTTTTACTCCTCCTCTGTTTCGATTTTCTTCATCATGAATTATTGTAATCTTCCCTCTATGATAGCTTAAACCTCTTTTGGGACATGGGGGAGTAATTCACTTGAGTTTTAATGTCTAGATAACTATCTTTCTATTATTTCATCTTGTTTAATCTTAGCATGATGATTTTACTCATGTGATATTTTGTCCTTAGACTCTCCTCAGATCTATATTACTATTTGTGTTTTAGAATTTTCACTATTGAATGAAAAGTAATTGCTTGAGAATTTGGAACCCTAGAATTGCATGATAGGAACCCCTTTTAGGTTAGTTCTTGTTTGTTTGATTCTAGTAAGCTATCTGCCATGATAATAATATAAATCTAGGATTGAGTCTAAGCTTTCAAACGTGGAGATCTTGTGCGAAAGCAAAGATCGGAACGTTAGAGAACCTTGAGTAAAACTAGTGTCGAGATTCGGATGCACGAAAGTGATCCTTGAGATTCCACTAGAGATTAGGGGTGAGCATTCGGGTCGGTAAATTCGGTTTTTACCGATTACCGAAAAATTCGGTAAATACGGTTCGGTTAAATATAATTCGGTTTCGGTAACGGTAAGGAATATAGTAAATATCGGTTTTCGGTATTCGGTTCGGTTTTTAACAATCGGTTCGGTAAAAAACCGATTTACCGATTAAATTATAATTTAATATAATATTTAATAACATGCGTCAGGCGTGAGTCGCGTGACTCGTGAGTCGTGAGTGCCTGTCTGCCTGAGTGATGCCGGATGCGTGTCAGCGTGTGTGAGGCAGCTGGCCACTTGGCCAGCTGTGAGCCTGTGAGCATTGAATTCAAAGTTTCGAACTAATAGTCTAATAATCCAAATGGACTAAATCCATATACGGATATACCCAAATCCAATTACCCATTACCCAATACCCAGTTACCCTTAAGAGTTAAGTCCTTATTCCTTAACACTTAACAGCTAAAAGCCTAAAACAGTAAACCCTAGTTTCCCTATTTCCATTTCATCGCCGACTCGCAGTCGCCGTGACGCCGTCTCAACTCTCAATGTCTCAAACTCTCTCGATTCGTCGCCCTCTGCCCTGATGCCCTCTCCACTTCTCCAATCTCCAGCCTCCAGCGCCAGCGGTCCAGCCTCCATCTTCGAATGCATCTCGTCGCCTTCTCCTGCTCCGCTGCTCTCCATCTTCGAAGTTCGAACTCTATCTAGCCATCTCCATCCCGTAGCCCTCTCCTACTCTCCATCTTCGAACCCTATCTGGGCCATCTGACCATCTCCATCTCGTCGCCTCTCTATCTTCAAACCCTAAGCTCCGTGCGAGCTCGTCGAGTCGTCGTCGCCCTCTCCAATCTTGAACCCTAAGCTCCACTTGTGTGACCTTGCTTGTTGCCCGTCGCCGTCTCCATCCTCTGTCTGTGCCGAGTCTGCCGACTGCTCGCGTGTCGTCTCCAACTCTCCATCCTGTCTGTGCCGAGTCTGCCGACTGCTCGCGTGTCGTCTCCAACTCTCCATCCTTTTGTCCAAGCAGCCAAGCAGAATTGCAGATTGCAGAAGCACTGAAGCAGTCAAGCACTAAGCCAGTAAGCCTCGCCCTCAAAAAGCTTACGTGAGTCTGAGACTATTATTCAAATTTCAATCTTCACTCTGCATTCTGCAATTTGTAATTCTGTTATTCTGATTTATGCATTTATATGTTAATGTTATAAACTTTATGCTTAATGCCTTAATGGTTGAATCTTTTTACTTTTTAGTATTATTTGAATGAATGTGTCATGATTTGTGGGCCTTGTGGCATGACTGAGACTGAATTGAGATTTGATTATCCTACGAGCTTCACCATATGCGACTGTCCCTAGGTATGTAGTTATTTAATTATTTTTTAATTTTGATGTCATTTAAATTATGTTAGCACATGATAACATCTAACTCCAAGCATAACTAATTAACTATTGGCTGAAGTGTGAATGTGTGATTTATAATGTTAAGCTAAGCTAAGTTATTTATGTCATTATGTGTTGAATTTTATAGACAAAATGATTTTAAAGATTTTGAGAATAATTTTGGACAGTTGGACCTTTGTTTTTTTTACACGAAAGGCATAATGGCTTCTACATCTTTAGCTTCAAATGTAAGTTTTTAATAAATGCATTAATGCAATGTTTATATTTTATAATGTTATAATTATATTTATATAACTTATATTCATATTGTAGATACCAGAAGATATGTCAATGGATAACATTTCTCCAAGTTTAGACTCTACACATGAAACTGAAAAACAACCAATAGTTGAAGGACAAGGGTCACAACCTACACTTGCTATTTCAAAATCAACAAAAAAGAAAAAGGTTAACACAAGATCAGAGGTATGGGACCATTTTAGTAAGCAACACAATGCACAAGGTTTGAATATTGGCAAATGCAAATATTGTAATAGAGAAATTAAGGCTGATCCAAGAAATAATGGTACATCTGGTTTAAGAAATCATATCAGGGTATGTAAGAAGTACCAATGTAGTATTAAGCCACAACAAACTGAACTTAATTTTATGAAGGATCCTACAAATGATAAATCATTTACTAGTAGTGTTTGGAAATTTGACCAGGACATTGTAAGGAAGGCACTAGTTCGAATGATTATTGTGTGTGAGCTCCCTTTTAAGTTTGTTGAAAGTGAAGGCTTTAAAGAGTTTCTTGCAGTTGCTTGCCCTAGATTTAAAGTTCTTTCACGTTGGACTATCTCACGTGATTGTTTGCAGCTTTATATGAATGAGAAATTAAAGCTTAAGCAACAATTCCAAAATTCTACTCACTCTCAAAGAATTTGCTTGACAACTGACACATGGACCTCACTACAAAGGGTTAATTATATGTGTCTAACGGCACATTATATTGATGAGGAGTGGAGGTTGAATAAAAAAATTATAAACTTTTGCCCAATTAATGATCACACTGGTAGGGGCTTAGGCATGGCTATTGAGATGTGCCTAATTGACTGGGGTATTGAGAAGATTTTTTCTATAACAGTTGATAATGCTTCATGTAACAATGTTGCCATCAATTATTTAAGAGAGAAAATCATCAATTGGGGCTTTAGTATTGCACAAGGAAAATATATTCACATAAGATGTATTGCTCATATAATTAATCTTATTGTAAATGATGGATTGAAAGAGATTAGTAGATCAGTCTCAAAAATTCGGCATTCTATTCGCTATATTAGGCAATCTCCATCAAGATTGAAGAGGTTTAAAGAATGTGTTGAGCTTGAAAAAATTCAATCCAAGAACTTGTTATGCTTGGATGTTTGCACTCGATGGAATTCAACCTATCTCATGCTAGATGTTGCTCAAAAATTCGAAAGAGCTTTTGATAGATATAAAGTGTTAGATCCCAATTTTTGCTATGAACTTATGAAGGAGGATGGGAGTGATGGCGTGCCCAATATTAGAGATTGGGAGGATGCAAGGAGAGCAATCAAGTTTTTGGAAAACTTTTATGATCTCACACTCAAAGTATCTAGTAGCTTATATGTTACTTCTCACATTTTATTTGATGAAATAACCATTGTTGATAAATTATTGACCAAATTGGAAAAAAGTGAAGACTTTGATTTAAGTATGATGGCTCATGCAATGAGGGATAAATTTGAGAAGTATTGGGGTGATACTTCAAAGACAAACAAGTTAATTTACATTGGTGCTATACTTGATCCAAGACTTAAGCTTCAATATGTTGAAGGAGAGCTATACTCTTTATATGGGAATGAGAAGGGAGCAGCTGTATGTAAGGAAGTAAAAACTGCACTTTTTGACATGTTTAATGAATATAAGCGTTACAATGCTTCCACAAAAGGCCCACACACAGCTGAAAATGCACAAGCTGAAATCACTCTTGAAGATTCTAGTGGGAATGAAAATTTTCGTGGTGCAGAAATGAGAAAGAGGAGGCAAAAGCTTAAAAGGTGCAAAACAGATTTTGAAGGGGTAGATTCAAGAACAGAATTGGACAAATATTTAAGTGAGGAATGTGATGATGATTATGATGAGTTTGATATATTATCGTGGTGGAAAGTCAACAGTCCTCGATTTCCTGTGCTCTCACAAATGTCTAGAGATGTGCTTGCTGTTCCTATCTCCACAGTACCTTCAGAATCAGCATTTAGCACTGGAAATCGTGTTCTTGATCAATTTAGGAGTTCATTATTTCCTAAATTAGTAGAAGCTCTCATATGTGGTCAAGATTGGTTTAGAAGATCACCAAATCCAATTAATATTGAAGAAACACTTGAAGACATAGATAAATTTGAATCAGGTATAATTTTCTTTTGCTAATTAATTTTTTATTCTATTGTATTGTACCTTTTTCCTTTTCCTAAACTCATTTTTTTATTTTTGCAGAATTATCAAGCATGCTGTAAATGAGAATGATTTCACATAATGGGATGCTTGGTGCTCTCACTTGTAACTTGTAAGAAGTAAAATCACTTCAGATTACATGCATATATGTTTTCATTCTTTTATAATTGTAAGATATATGTGACTAATAATGATTATTTTGTTTGTAGTTTGTGGGATCTTGAGACGATTGATGGTCTACAATCTACAAGATGCTTCACCTTTTGGTTTAATTTTGATGTCAAGACTTTTTAATATGGACTGTTTGTTGAATCGTTATGGTTGTAATTTTGTGAGATGGATTAACTTTGGTGTAGATTTCAAACATTTTGTTTTTGATGTTGATATCTAAGTTTTATATCTTTTTACTTAGTCGGGTATGGTATTCTTGAAGAAGGTATTTTCTCAATTATATATTTCATATTTGTATATTTAAGAAAGCCTTTTGGGACTGAAACATTCAATGTTGCAGGTTATATGTGGTCTACTGGTCCGTGTGGAGCTTGGATGGAAAGTATTGGTAAGTCGTCATGCCTAGTCAAACTTGACCATGTGTGCATGAGTTTGCAACTTTGCATTGATATTTGTCTTATGTTATGGTTGAGTGCTACTAATATATGTCTCACTGTCTGTGACAGTTGTGATGTGTCATGAGTCCGTTTCTTATTTTATGCAGGTCAAGTGTTTGGATTTCTCATTAGCAATAGTTTATCTCTTCTTACTGCCTGCCTTTCTGCTCTGGGGTTCTCGGTACTAGAAAAAGAAGGCGGACCCTTCAAAAACTGAACCATTGTTTAATGCGAATGGCGGGAATTCTAGTGATAAGCAGGAAAATCAGACTGTGCAGGTGCTAATCTTTTATTTCCTTTCTTGTTGATTGTGTTGTACCTTTATTCCAGTAATGAAGTTTTATATTTTTGTTCTATTTTTGTTGCTTTTGAGTGAAAGAGAGATATTAGCTATAAAGTAGTGTTCTACTTTGAACCCTACTTTATAATCTCAATCCGTATGGAGCAATGTGCCCGCACATACTGGTTTGAGATGATCAGTACATGGACCTTCAATGTTGGTACATCTAGCACACTGGATCTTGCTTTGGTATGCTGGTATGTATTGGTCAAAGATTTGGTATGCTGGTATGTATTGGTCAAAGATATCACTGGTATACCAGCAAGGCTTGAGATAATAAACCATGCTTTGAAGTTTGAACTTAGTAGGAAGGTAATTAGTTTCCTATTCATTTTTTATGTATATATATATATATATATATATATATATATATATATATATATATATATTGTGTATCTTGTTTTCCTAATGAGATCCTCATTTTTTTTCCCATGAGAACCAACGACCAAGGTTTTACCTTTTTCCTAGTGTCCTTTTGGATTTCGATTAGGTCTTTGGATGATTCATGTTATACTATATGATAAAAGCCACATGTTAGGACATGCATTTTATTTTCTAAGTTATTTTAGCATAAGGTTTTTCTTGAAGGATGATAATGTTATTTCTCCATCTATTATGTTGCGAGGCTTCTCATATCACATCCATGTTTGAAGCATGAATTTATTTGAGGTTGACCTGATTAGAAAATCTTGTCATGATTATTGTTGTCATCCTCTATTAAGTTTTAATTATAATTTTTATTCCTTTTGCAGTCCATTCTTTAGCTGAAACTATGCTTTTTTCCACTGATGCCTGGAACAAGAAACAAAACGCTCAACAAGGTACAACAGATTGCTCAAGCATGATTTATTCTTTGCTGCATCTAATTTACATCTCTATTGCAATAGCAAGACAAGTAGACAACTGGTGGAGTGGTGGCCTGGTGGAGCTGGACTGGAGCCGCTGCCCGCTGGACGGCTGGTGGCATGTGGCTGCTGCACCTATTTTAGGATAGGAGAATCAAGTTAAATCAAGTCATGGATTCGTAAAAAATATCATGTGTAATCTGTGTGTGGGTGTTTAAAATATACACTTGTAATTTGCATATTTAAGTAGTTGTGCTGGCGTGTAATTGTGTTTAAATTTATATTTTTAAGTGGTTGTGTATGTAATGTGTTTAACATTTGCAGCTTGGACTCAGCAGTCAGCAGGAAAATTCTATTTGCTCTTGTTGTATACTTGTATGTAAATGTGTAAATTGTAATGTCGCTATTTTCTTACACTTACACAGGTAGATATAGTCATATAGATACTAATAGATTAATATGTTTAGTTTTTTATATTTATTTGGTGGATTATGATATTTTGACATTGACTGAGTATTTTTTAGTTTATTTTTTTTTAAATATGTTTATTAAGCTGAAATATTAGTCCATTACATTTTTATATACTGATTAAGTACTTTGTATTATATTTTCGGTATTTTACCGAATTTACCGAAAACAATTCGGTAAATTCGGTTCGGTATAGAATCGGTATTTTATTAATTCGGTTCGGTTTCGGTTAATAAAAATTCGGTAAAAAAAAATTCGGTAAATTTAATTCGGTAAATTCGGTATCGGTTAATACCGAATGCTCACCCCTACTAGAGATTATCGACTTAGAACTCGGATGCACGAAAGTGATCCTTGAGTTCTCAGTTGATGATTTACTTATCATTAGCATTGGGACAACTCTTACACGAGAGCAAAGATTTATCCCAGCATTGTTGTCTGCACGAAAGTGAGATAATCCTTTTATTCAAGTAAATTGCATCTTTGTCATGTTGAAATTAAACTGATGAAATCTCTATTCATGTCTAGTCATAAAAATTAAAGTGAACGAAACCCTAGTCTCAGCTTCTCTCTTTGATAATTTCGTTTTAGCGCTTTTGTCTTAGTTTGCTAGTTTACACTCTTTCGATTGCCTAGATAGTGAAAAATCAATTATTTGGTACTCAGCAGCATAGGTCCCTGTGGATTCGATACTTTCTTTATTACTTCGAGTATCCGTACACTTGCGGACACAACACTCACCTATATATATAGGGAAAGGAGAAAAAACTTCTTATTAATTAATTAAAGAAACACATGACTACAGAGACCACGACATATTTAATGTTATTTCTATTTCTAACTCATCACAAAAATAAGAATACAACCTAAGCCTCTACACATAATAATATTTCATACAAATTTGAGATAATTAAGTTGTAATAATTAATTACTTAATTGATCATTTTAACTGGCTAAAATGGCTAAAATATTTAAGATAATCATATACAATTATTAAATTATATATATATATATGTATATATATATATATATATATATGTATATATGTATATATGTATATATGTATATATATGTATATATATGTATATATGTATATATATGTATATATATGTATATATGTATATATGTATATATATATGTATATATGTATATATGTATATATGTATATATATGTATATATGTATATATATGTATATGTGTATATATGTATATATATGTGTATATGTGTATATATGTATATATATGTGTATATGTATATATGTATACATACATATGTATATATGTATATATGTATATATGTATATATATATACATATATACATATATATATATATGTATATATGTAGATGTATATACATATATATATATATATGTATATATATATATATACATATATATATATACATGTATATATATACATGTATATATATACATGTATATATATATACATGTATATATATATACATGTATATATATATACATGTATATATATATATATATGTATATATATATATCATCCATATTAATTAACATGTATGATAGCAACCATATGTTATCGCCAAAGCTTACCGCCAACATTCTATTGCTTCTTCTTCGAGGCAAGGTCGATATCGAAGCCTTGGAGACGGGTTTGGATAATGTAAGTCTGTTAGGTATTGGTTCAGATTATTAATGAATCGGAAATTTTTTTTTCATAGAGTCAGGTAGGGGTTAAAAAAAGTTAAGTAGATAATTGAGTTCTTACGTGAGTAGTGTAAAAATTATGGGTACCCTACACGAAATTTATTAGGCCCCTTCGCTACTATTATATCTCCACCCTCTTACATATTACTACTTTCCACTTTTTAGAAGGTAATTTGGAAAACGCATAAAGGCAGAAAGACTCCTTTGCTTACATTTGTAGAGAGGTTTATCCTTGATATACCCTCTTTTCATTAATGCACTTAATGAGGAACAGAGAGCCTTAACGTCAGTCAAGGAGCATGAACCTCATCCTCCTTTGAGACACTTGTCCTTCTATTATCTCTAACCTCATCCCGTACACGTCACCAGGCGTCACTCCTTCCGCTATTTATACGTTCCACTATGCTCCTTCCTCTTCCACCCAGCCACCCTACACACGCACATTCACTCCATCTCTGCCACCACCGCAGCTTACTGTGTTAATCCGACCATGTCGACGAACGCCACCACGGAGCACTTGGCCACCAATACGCTCTTCACATTGGCTGCGTCTCTCCAGCCACGGTCCCACCTCCTCCCCTTCCTCCCCCTGCCCGCCCTCCTCGTCGCCACCTCCCTCCTGCTCTTCTTCCTCCGCAGCCTCTCGAGCAAGCGGGCGCCCATGCATCGGCATCCCCTGCCCCCTGGCCCTGCCCCGTGGCCCGTCGTTGGTAGCCTCATCACGATGCTCCGCCACAAGCCCCACTTCCGGTGGGTCCTTGGCGTGGCCGACGGCAAGGACATCACGTGCATCCGCCTCGGTCGCGTGCATGTGATAGCCGTCAACTCGCCCGAAATCGCCCGCGAGTTCCTGCGGACGCACGACGCCAACTTCGCGTCGCGGCCGCTGACAATGGCCACAGAGTACTCCGGCCGCGGATTCCTCTCCGTGGTCATCAGCCCTTGGGGTGAACAGTGGAAGAAGATGCGGCGCGTGGTGACGTACGAGGCGCTCAGCCCCACGCGGCTCCGGTGCCAGGCGGCGCTGCGCGCCGAGGAGATCGACCATTTCACCCGCTACCTCCGTAACCTGTGCGCCGACGTCGGCCACGTCGACGTGAGGCACGTGACGAGGTATAAAATTAATTGCTCCAATTCGTGCTCCCCTTCTGTTTGAACATTATCCCCTTTTTGATCATCTATCTGCAGATACTACTGCTCGAGCATGATAAGGAGGATCGTTTTTGGCTCGAGGCACTTCGGGGAGGGGGGGGGCTCACGGCGGGCCAGGGAAGGAGGAATCGGAGCACGTGGATGCGGCGTTCAGGGTGCTTTCGTGTATCTTCGCCTTCTGCCCCTCCGACTTCATGCCGTCGCTGAGGCGGCTCGACTTGGGCGGCCATGAGAGGATCATGAAGGAGGCCACGAGGACGATATACAAGTATCATGACCCCATCATCGACGCGAGGTTGGAGAAGTGGCGGAGTTGGAGGGCCGGCGAGGGAGAGAAGAAGGAAGTGGAGGACTTGCTCGACGTCTTCCTCTCCCTGAGAGATACCACCGGAAAGCCATTGTTGAACAGCGAGGAGATCAGAGCTCAGTGCGCAGTAAGACACGATTAGTTTCTAACATGCGCCGCGCGTACGATAGACATCACCAATGCATGGTATATACTATATACTATATAGTGACTCTGGTCATGCTACAATTCTGCAGGAGCTTGTCTATGCGATCGTGGATAATCCATCAAACACAGTTGAGTGGGCCTTAGCCCACTTGCTGGACCAGCCCGCCAAAGCGGAGAGAGTCATGGAGGAGCTGGACCGGGTGGTCGGGCAGGACCGGCTCGTTGAGGAAGCCGACTTCGCGCAGATGCCATACCTGAAGGCGTGCATCCGGGAGGCCATCCGGATGCACCAGGTTGCTCCGTACAACCTCCCGCACGCAGCCATAGACGACGCCGTCGTCGCCGGCTACTACATCCCCAAGGGAAGCGTGGTGCTGCTGGGCCGCGTGGGGCTAGGTCGGAACCCGAAGGTGTGGGAGGAGCCGCTGCGGTTTGAGCCTGAGCGGCACCTGAAGGACGGGCCCGGCGGGGCTGATCTGGCGGAACCGGACCTCCGGTTTATATCGTTTAGCGCGGGACGTCGGCAGTGCATGGGGGCGCCACTTGGGACGATGATGATCTACATGATGTTCGGCAGAATGCTTCAGGCGTTTCACTGGAGTTTGCCAACGGGGGAGGCCAGCGTCGATTTCTCCGAGGAGAAGAACAGTCTCTTTAAGGGCAAGCCGCTGTTTGCTTGCCTGAAGCCCCGCCTGCCTCCTTTGCTGGCACAGCTTTGAACAGCTACCTAAAACTTGCAACATTAACCGATAAAGATATTGCAATGTGTCTTTCCTTTTCTTTCGTGTAATCTGGGGGTGCCTAATGAATCCAAGAATATGAGCTGAACAAGAAATTATAAAATGGAGAATATAATTATATAGTTTGTGTGTTTCTTGGATACATATATATTCCCCCTCTCTCATTCTTTATTGATTTTTTATGCTAAGTGTCACGCTTCTGAATTACTGTAATCTTTTTTTTTTTTGATTTCTACGTGAGTCAACACTTGACTCAAGTCCAAATAAGTCAATGCAGCTATCGCAACGATTGAAACCGCTGATTGAGCACGACTGGCGGGGAAGGTTCCTCGAACCGACCCCAGCCCGACAAAGGACTCATTGAGGATCGCTGCCGTTCCAACACGACTCGATCAATGCTCGCGATTTACCAAGAACCGATATCGCTGAACCGGACCGGGTTCACCCGAACCCAATTGGGACTCACTCGTATCCGACCGCGTCGGACGAGGTCCACAACAATATTGCCCAGTTGTCCGCGGATCAAGCCGGCGCACGGTGATCACGGACAAAGGCCCATACGGCGTCACACGCTGGTGATAGAAAGAACCCGGCTGGCTCCTCACTCGCACGCCGGCGAAGAGGCCGGACGACACTCCGTAAGCTCCGTCACTCGTAGGGGACAGACGAGAACGACCAGAAAGGAGGGGCTACCTCCAGTAGTTAGCGGTGACGACGGCGCATGGGTGATGACGGCGGACGGCGGAACCGTCGTTGAGCACGTCGTCCGTTCACCCTCACACGCAGGTGAGATGAGGGACGAGGGAGGGGCTACCTCCAGTAGTTAGCGGTGCCGACTAGGTTGTCCGGCGGTTGAAGAGAGGCCGGCGGACGGTGGCTAGGAAGCCCGCAAACGGCGGCTGCTGACTAGAGGCACGCACTGTAAACGCATCAAACATATTGACTCAGAACACTTACCTTATCAAGCTGACTGCATACGTATACACATCAAGGATATTGCAGACTCAGCAATAAATAAACAGCCACCATTGTTTCCTAATAAAGGTGATCTACCTTCCAAGCAAAACTAGTCGGCAATCAAATCAAATCACATATTGATTTGCAAATCAATTGTAAATATTGACATTTGTGTATCATAGCACTCTATATATGCACATGTATGATTCTTTTGTAAAAACAAGGAGAAATAAAATATTTCACTTCACGTATCCGCTGTACTCATACAAGTTCTTGTTCACTCGGCATCAACGCGATCTTACATGGTATCAGAGCGTGTCCTGACGAGAGCCTTGGAAGAGATGGTGCTCTGATTAAGCACCAAGGCCTACTCTGCCCCACGTCTCCACCTTTGTCTACGACTTCATCTGCGATTGGTGAGAGATTCAAAGCTTTCTTTTCGCACGCTAACTCTGGTGACCTCTTGTACGTAATACTTGTTATGGATTCTGAGCTCAATTCCGCATCCTCACAACATTCAACTGGTTCAACGAACTCATCTATTTCTCTTAGTGGAGTTCCCATCTTACCACTCAAATTAACAAATGATAACTACTTGCTGTGGAAAACTCAATTTATTCCTCTCTTCCGAGTTCATAGATTACTTGGTATTGTTGACGGCACCGATCCCATACCATCACCGACTGATCCAAATTTCCATGACTGGATTACCAAAGACTAACTCATCCTCAAGTGGATCAACGCCACACTCACCGAAAGTGTCTTCCCCATGGTGGTTGGCCTCAACTCTGCTCACGAGGTATGGACTGCACTTGCTAGAGCTTTTCAATCAAATTCTAGAGCTCGTGTGCTACAACTTAAAAATCAGTTACATATGATTCAACGGGGGAGCGACTCTGTTCATGAATATATGCAAAGGATAAAATCTGTTGCGAACAGCTTAGCTGCAATTGGAAATCTGATTCCTGATGCGGACTTGATTATGCATGTTCTTAATGGGCTGGGTCCTATATACGACAATCTCATACCCACCATCACTACACGTGTTGATCTCACCTTAGAAGAAGTTCACGGCATGCTCTCCTCTCATGAGCGCCTTCTTCAAATGCGGCACACCGATTTTCTTGCTCCTTCCGTCCACATCACCAGTCACCTGGACAATTCGTCCAACCGCCACGACAATACCAGCAGCCAAGGTAGAGGCTTAAATATCAGCTATAATACCAATAGCCAAGGCAGAGGCCACAACACCAGCAATCGTGGCCGTGGACGATCCCGTGGCCGAGGTAGAGGTAGATGTCAAATATGTTTTACTCCTGGACACTATGCTCATGAATGTCGCAAAAGGTATGACACAAATTTCGTTGGGGGGTTCTCTCAACAACAAACAAGATTTCAATCTCATCCACGAGCCTACTCAATGACTGCGGCATCACCTAATCCAATTGAGTCACTACCTCCTCATGCATCTGCTTCGTGGTATCCTGACACAGGCGCAACTCATCATGTCACGCCGAACCTTCAGACCTTACAAGGGGCTGCGCCCTATGATGGTCTTGATGAAGTCCACATTGGCAATGGTACAGGTTTGCATATTACTCATGTTGGAAACACATTACTCCCCTCCTATGCTCACAATCTTAACATGCGCAATGTCCTTTGTGTACCATCTATAACAAAAAACCTTCTTTCTGTTCGTCAATTTACTCATGATAACAATGTCTTCTTTGAATTTCATCCTAATGAGTGCTTTGTGAAGGATCGCACAACGGGGAGCACTCTTCTGCAAGGAACAATTAAGCATGATCTCTATCACATTTCTTCACCGTCCAAAGCCACCTTCCTTGGAGAACGCGTCAGCCCGTCACCTTGGCATGCCCGACTTGGCCATCCATCCCTTCGCATCGTTCGACAAATAACAAGCCACTACGGCCTTCCTACTCATCGCTCTGCTTTTTCTACTTTATGTGATGCATGTATGAAATCGAAATGTCATAAGCTTCCATTTTCTCCAACTAACAATAAAACTTTGGCTCCTTTGGAAATTATTTATTCTGACATTTGGGGCCCTGCTCCTATTCTATCAAATACTGGTTATTCCTATTATGTCTCGTTTATTGATCATCATAGCAGGTACACGTGGCTCTTCCTAATGAAGCGCAAGTCCGATCTATTAGATATTTTCTGCCATTTTCAGAAACACGTGGAACGTTTTTTCAATAAAAAAATTCTAAACGTCCATTCCGATTGGGGTGAGGAGTATCAAGCACTGCATCGGCATCTTCTCAATTCTGGCATTGCTCATCGCATCTCCTGCCCACACACTCCTCAACAAAATGGCACTGCCGAACGTAAGCATCGCCATATAATTGAAACTGCACTTGCCTTACTGAATCATGCATCAATTCCCCTCAAATTTTGGGATGCTGCCGTCACCACTGCTGTCTACCTCATCAACCGCCTTCCAACTCCTCTTCTCCAAAATAACACGCCATTAGGTAAACTCTACAATTGCGCTCCCAATTACAAGTTTCTTCGAACCTTTGGTTGCGCGTGTTATCCTCTTCTACGGCCTTACAACAAACACAAACTTCAACCTCGCTCGGACTTGTGTGTTTTCATTGGCTACAGTAATATGCATCTTGGCTACCGTTCTCTCCATGTTCCCACTGGGCGGATATATATCTCTCGACATGTTATTTTTGATGAAACTTCCTTTCCTTTTGCAACAGCCACACAGCTTGGCTCGGCCTCCGCATCGCCATCTCCGCTCACTTTACCCGGTCTCCTTGGCGCAGCTCCACGCATGCCCGATCTTGCTATACGCATCCCACCTCCGGTCCAGGCTGACGACAACTCTCCTGCTGCTGCTAATTGCGGTCCATCCACCGCACAGCTCGACTCGACCTCCTCGACACCAAATTGTGTTGGCACGTCTCCACAACTGCCAGATCATCATATACGCCTCCCGCGTCCACTGTTGGCTGGCGACGAACCCCTTTCCGATGACTGCACGTCTTCCCCGCATCTTGCCAATTCTTCGGGCTCATCTGCTGTCCCGTCATTGGCGACCAGGCCTTCTCCCGACTCTGCTACACCACCTCGACGCACTCGGCCTCTTGCAGATATTTACAGGGACTCTGATCCCATCGTTCTTCACACGAAATTTCGGTGTAAACATCCTCTACCTTCGATCCTTATCAACTCGGTCACAACAGTTGAACCCAGCTGTTTCTCTCAAGCTTCCAAGGATCCAGCCTGGCGAGCAGCTATGGCGTCAGAATTTGACGCCCTCCTTCGCAATGGTACCTGGACCTTGGTCCCGCGGCGCAACTCTATGAATGTCATCGGATGCAAATGGATTTTTCGCTTAAAGCGTCATGCGGATGGTTCTATTGACCGGCACAAGGCTCGCCTCGTTGCGAAAGGTTATCGTCAAATTCCAGGTATCGACTTTACAGATACCTTTAGTCCTGTTGTTAAAATTACAACCATGCGATTACTACTGGCCATCGCCATAAGCTCCAACTGGACTCTGCGTCAATTGGATGTCTCCAACGCATTCTTACATGGTCATCTCGATGAAACTGTATTTATGGATCAACCACCAGGATTTGCTCATCCTCAATTTCCTCACCATGTGTGTCATCTTAAAAAGTCCCTCTACGGCCTTCGTCAGGCCCCTCGCGCATGGTTTCATCGTCTGGGTGGTTGGTTACAACAACACGGCTTCGTTGGCTCCAAAACTGATACCTCTCTGTTCTATCACTGCATTTCCTCCTCCAATATCTATATTCTGGTCTATGTTGACGATATCCTCATAACTGGCAATAACTCTCCATTCATTGATGACTTGATCAAGGCGCTTGGCACTGAATTTGCGATCAGAGATCTTGGTCCGGCCCATTACTTTCTTGGCATTCAATTATCTGGCCACTCATCCGACTGTCATCTCAGCCAAAGCAAATATATCATGGATCTTCTTACTCGCGCAAAGATGGACGGCTCGCGGCCCATTTCGACGCCCCTGGCTGTTGAGTCTAAACTTGTCTCCTCCTCTCCTCTGGAGGATGCCACACTCTATAGAAGCACCGTTGGAGCCTTGCATTATGCCACTCTCACAAGAACCGATATTACTTATGCTGTCAATCGTGCCTGTCAGGCCATGCATGCACCTACTATCCAGCATTGGGAGGATGTCAAGCGTATACTCCGTTACTTAAAAGGCACCATTCTTCACGGCCTTCTTGTTCATCGTAGCTCTTCTCGCGAGCTACACGCTTATAGCGACACTGATTGGGCTGGCTCCCTCACCGATCGGCGCTCCACCAGCGGTTTTGCCATATTTATCGGCCCAAACCTAATCTCCTGGTCCTCTAAGAAGCAGGCTACGGTCTCACGCTCCAGCACCGAGGCTGAGTACAAAGCTCTTGCCAACGCCACAGCTGAAGTCATCTGGCTCCAATCTCTCCTTTCTGAACTTAACTTATCTTCCACCTTGACTCCAACTCTATGGTGCGACAACATTGGTGCTACATACCTCGCGGCCAATCCTGTGTTTCATGCACGGACGAAACATATTGAGATTGATTTTCATTTTGTCCGGGAACGGGTCGCGGATAAACAACTCAATATATCATTCATTTCCACACGGGATCAGCTTGCTGATATTTTCACCAAACCTCTATCTCGCGTTCGTTTTTTATACTTAAAGACCAAGCTCAACGTTGTGGCTACTCCCGATGAGCTTGTGGGGGAGTGTAAACGCATCAAACATATTGACTCAGAACACTTACCTTATCAAGCTGATTGCAAACGTATACACATCAAGGATATTGCAGACTCAGCAACAAATAAACAGCCACCATTGTTTCCCAATAAAGGTGAGCTACCTTCCAAGCAAAACTAGTCGGCAATCAAATCAAATCACATATTGATTTGCAAATCAATTGTAAATATTGACATTTGTGTATCATAGCACTCTATATATGCACCTGTATGATTCTTTTGTAAAAACAAAGAGAAATAAAATATTTCACTTCACGTATCCGCTGTGCACATACAAGTTCTTGTTCACTCGGCATCAACGCGATCTTACACACACGAGCGTGAGGAAAGCCCGAACTTCGCTTCCCCGCTAGCTGAAGGGCGCCACGCTGCTACTCTCCAAATCTAACGAAGAGGAGCGACCAGCAGCAAGCTCCTCGCCGAAGGAACGCCGCTCGCAGGCGACCACGCCGGAAGAAAGTCGCACGCAAGCGACGAATAGAGAGGGAAGGGACCTCGCACGCAGGTGAGGAGGGCTCGTCCGGCGAGCTTCGCGACAGCCGCACACGCAGGCGGGTTCGAGTTGGTATTTCACGCATGCAGGCGGCCGACGTCGGACACAAGGGAGACGCGGGAAAGCGGCCACGACAGGCAGGGGACGAAGGGTTCGCCAGAACCGAAGATTCGGCCAGGAACAAGAACTAGAGGAGGAGTACCTCGGCGCCAAGCGCCGGCTCCTTCTCTTCGGTGAAGTTGTTGCCGGCTGTGCCTTCCAAGGCAGTCTGATAGTGAGGTCCGGCGAGGTCGACGGCGGAGCCGGCGACGCTGACGAACGGCGCGAGGAAGGAGCGAAAGAGGACGTGGTTCTCCCGGGCACACCATCCACCCACCCACACCACCGGGTGCCGGAGAACAGCCGCCGCCGACAGCGTCCGACGAAGAACTCAAAACCAAAAAGGAGGGAGACGAAGCGGTGGAGATGACCGAATTGCCGTGCGCCAGTCGAGGAGATGAAGCCCCTTTCTCTCTCAGCTCCGCTTTTTCCCATCCCGCCCCGTGCCCGAGTCCACGCGCGAGTCGCGTCAGCCCCGCTCCCCCGTCCCATCAGCGTGCGCCCCACGCGATGTAAATCATGCGGGCGATTCGCTCGTTCGGCCCTCGGATTCGGGCGGCGCCCGATCCGTATCTATAACAGCCAACCCGCTCGGCAGTGGATGGCTAGGCTTTGGGCTGGGTTTTGGGCCGCGCTCAAAATTCGGCCCGAAGGCCTAACATTCTCCTCCTTCGGAGCGAATCGCCGCCCTCGACGACTCCAAGTAGCATCGGATCTCGTCCCCGAACCGCCACAGTTCGGACGTCTTATACCATGTAGCTTCTTCCAAGGGAGTGCAACACTGCAACCATCTCTTTTTCCATGCGCAGAGTATCTCTACGCTACCTCGCTTAGCTTTCGACCATCGAAAGCTACAGGATGCCCATCCTGTATCAACACGTCATCTATCGTTTGATCCGAAATGTCGGATCTCTTTGGCGCAACCCTACAGCTACGGCGTTCGCGAACAAGGGCACTCCCTTGGAGTTCCTCCTCTTTCCCTTCCTTGGCTCCTTGCTCTCAATGCCCGGCCCGCGGCAAGGGAAATCCTCATCGTATATCTTTATCTGATACAGATAAGGCAATACAACCATCTCTGCCCTGACCGAAAGTTCGAGGTCAAAGATTACTTCGTTATCTAGAAGATTTGAAATCTTCATATGGCAGCGGCCCTGCCAACTGCCATTTTCGATATCCATATCGTGCGATACCCCGAAGGTCTCGGGGTCTACTGCACCAACCGACCTCCCTCGGTTCTGTGCTGGGGACTTCTTAAGTCCAGATCTTTTAACCATCCATCGTCCTAGACAAATCTTTTAGCGCGGCTCGACACACTTGTAGAAAAGAGTTCTACAAAACCCGCGATCGAATCGGATCACATATGTTCCCAGGAAACTCGTCCAACATCGTAACTTGGCCACGCCTAAGCCTCATCCTCTTCAAAGGCGTCTCATACCACCCCCATCGAAGACTAACTTAGCTCACCCCAATTACCATTTTGTCCTTGGGTCTCCTCCACTCATACAACCGTCCCTATATGCCGAGGAACCCCGGACTATTTGCAAGGATCTTTCCTTGCTGTCCTCCCAAGCTTCCCTCACATAAGGCATCCCTTCATGCGAAGTTGGCTCAGTTGGACCAAGGAGAGGGATCTCTTTTGTTTTAGTTAGACCTCGTCCACTCTCCTCGTCCCCAAATAGCAGTTTTAGAGTCTGCTAACTCTTCCTCATATTGTCTCCGAAGAGATTCGCGATGCAAGCCTAGGCTTGCTCCCCCTCGGGGATCTGAATAGAGTGAAAATATGTCACCATATCCCAGAGGAAGTTCGCAACTTCCATGGGGCAACGCACCCCTCCAACCTGTGGGTTAAGGGTCCACTCCCACAACGACAAAAACTCCATTTGCTAACGGGGCCGGATCCAGGTTTGGGCCCCGCCCGATTCCGTACACCGACCCGAATAACCGAAGCGCTCAAGTAGGCCGTAAATCGAAATGTGGGTCGTCACACGATGGTCTCTTGGCCGGAATCGGCCGTGGTCAATGCTATCGAAGTCGCCGTAGTACGCTTCAGCATCACAACCTCTGCCTAAGATGCCTCTAGCTCCCTGGTGCGTCAAGTCACCCGAGCTACGAGACGCTCGCCCGAGATGAGCCGCGTGGAAACGATCTCCACTGAGATGTAAGGATCTAAAACCCCATCTCTGACCAGGTCCTCGAGGGATGATGGTCGGGTGTTCGTCGCATATCCCATCTGCGCACAATCAATTAGCTGTGACAAAACACAAGTATGACGCTCGTACTACTTGGAACGTGCAGTAACCTCGCTCTGATACCAAGCTGTCACGCCCTGAATTACTGTAATCTTTTTTTGTGGATTTCCACGTGAGTCAACGCTTGACTCGAGTCCAAATAAGTCAATGCAGCTATCGCAACGGTCGAAACCGCTGGTTGGGCGCGACTGGCGGGGAAGGTTCCTCGAACCGACCCCCAGCCCAACAAAGGACTCATTGAGGATCGCTGCCGTTCCAACACAACTCGATCAATGCTCGCGATTTACCAAGAACCGATATCGCTGAACCGGACCGGGTTCACCCGAACCCAATTGGGACTCATTCGTATCCGACCGCGTTGGACGAGGTCCACAACAATATTGCCCAGTTGTCCACGGATCAAGCCGGTGCACGGCGATCACGGACAAAGGCCCACATGGTGTCGCACGCTGGTGATAGAAAGAACCCGACCGGTTCCTCACTCGCACGCCGGCGAAGAGGCCGGACGACACTCCACAAGCGCCGTCACTCGTAGGGGACAAAGAGGCTTGCGGCCTCATCCTTCTCGCTCGCACGTAGGCGAGAACGACTGGAAGGGACAGACTGCCCAGAGGCAACCGACCACGGCACATGGGTGACGACGATGGACGGCGGAACCGTCGTTGAGCACGTCGTCCGTTCACCCTCACACGCAGGTGAGATGAGGGACGAGGGAGGGGCTACCTCCAGTAGTTAGCGATGCCGACTAGGTTGTCCAGCGGTTGAAGAGAGGCCGGCGGACGATGGCTGGGAAGCCCGCAAACAGCGGCTGCTGACTGGAGGCACGCACACAAGCGTGAGGAAAGCCCGAACTTCGCTTCCCCGCTAGCTGAAGGGCGCCATGCTGCTACTCTCCAAATCTGACGAAGAGGAGCGACCAGCAGCAAGCTCCTCGCCGAAGGAACGCCGCTCGCAGGCGGCCACACCGGAAGAAAGTCGCACGCAGGCGACGAATAGAGAGGGAAGGGACCTCGCACGCAGGCGAGGAGGGCTCGTCCGGTGAGCTTCGCGACAGCCGCACACGCAGGCGGGTCCAAGTCGGTATTTCACGCACGCAGGCGGCCGACGTCGGACACGAGGGAGACGCGGGAGGGCGGCCACGATAGGCAGGGGACGAAGGGTTCACCTGAACCGAAGATTCGGCCGGGAACGAGAACTAGAGGAGGAGGAGTACCTCGGCGCCAAGCGCCGGCTCCTTCTCTTCGGTGAAGTTGTTGCCGGCTGTGCCTTCCAAGGCAGTCTGATAGTGAGGTCCGGCGAGGTCGACGGCGGAGCCGGCGACGCTGACGAATGGCGTGAGGAAGGAGCGGAAGAGGACGTGGTTCTCCCAGGCACACCGTCCACCCACCCACACCACCGGGTGCCGGAGAACCGCCACCACTGACGGCGTCCAACGAAGAACTCAAAACCAAAAAGGAGGGAGACGAAGCAGTGGAGACAACCGAATTGTCATGCGCCAGTCGGGGAGACGAAGCCCCTTTCTCTCTCCTCAACTCCGCTTTTTCCCATCTCGCCCCACGCCCGAGTCCACGCGCGAGTCGCGTCAGCCCCGCTCCCCCGTCCCATCAGCGTGCGCCCCACGCGATGTAAATCATGCGGGCGATTCGCCTGTTTGGGCCTTGGATTCGGGCGGCGCCCGATCCGGATCTATAACAGCCGACCCGCTCAGCAGTGGATGGCTGGGCTTTGGGTTGGGTTTTGCCCAAAATTCGGCCCGAAGGCCTAACACTAAGATAATAGAAAGAGGACTGACATAAGCAACAATAGATCTTTGGTGGTCGTCGTCTAGAGCTATCATCACCTATTCATTTTGAATTATGGGTTTCAATTGTCAAAAAAGATGTAGTTACAAGTAAATAAATTGTGTTTGAAATGATATTAGAAAAAAAAAAGGCTCAACAATCTAAGGGGGTAATAAAGATCAAAACAATTAATATGGGTTAAGCATAAGTGCAACATTAAAACTTACTCTTGTTAGGACATCAACTATTTATAGTGTTTTACTCATAATACCATAAATTTCAATTATCGATAACTAGGATAAACTGGGCATGATTGCTAAATTCTATAACTTCAATAATTAAATACTCATTACCAGGTGAGAATATGATTAGGTTCCTCCAAATCATTTTGTCAATATAAAATTTGGAACTACAAAACTCAATGGACATGGATTTTATTCATGGAATGATTTTGATGGCCAATTGACATAGGAGCACCAACTCTGATACTCAACGTGTCATTCTTTAGGTGATCATCAGTGATAAGGAAGTTAGCCAGAGCCTAGGGCGTCAATGAGGGCGGCGCCGGCTGAAGCTGGTTTTGAGGAAAGAGGGAAAAGAGGGGGAACAATAGACGAGCGGAATAGAGGGAGAGTTGCCCGTTTGCACAAGACAAAAATGTAGTGTTCTATCAAATTGACTGGAGCAGTTTTGCTCAAGACAGAGGAAACTTCCAGTATTACAAAAATTAGAATCAGAACAAAAAATCAACTCGAAGTGTGATGCTAGTCTTTACGATGAAATGTAAACAAACTCGATGTTTTTTATCATCTCCAGAAATAACTCCAGCTAAATTGAACTTATATGCAACAGAGTAGGTATGGTACAAAGACAGTTTCAGCGCGCCACCAATAAAACACACTAAGCAGGAGAAAAAACACTCAATAAAACATTTATAAAACATCACTCAATAAAACATTTATAAAACATCAATAAACCAACTCCATTCTATAAGCCTCCTATTTAGACAAACTAAAATGGCTATTTATATATTTCGATAGTGTACATTCCACACTGCTGGGCTTTAATGTGAAGCTAGCCTCTTAAGGTGGTTAAATATCCGATTCTTAATCCACATCCGGTCATACGGTAGATAAGCATGAATCGTGTGATCAAAGCTGCAAACAGATAGAAAATTTCCATTTAATTATAAAGGTAATGTAAAAATTGACTGCAGTGGAAGTGTAGGTAATGCGTACATCAGTGCACTAAGATCTGTAAGACCATCGATAAAATTATAAAGATCAGAAATATCATATGTGATATTTTGCACGGTTGGATTGATCTCCTTGAGTTTTCTTTCGTATAGCCCACAGATCCCTGTAATTGCCAGAGATACACGATTAAGCAAGGAAACTGGTCGATATAAATCAGAGATCATCACAATAAGAAGACAAACAAAACAAATGAGTAAATAGAACTCAGAATACTAGGCCATCAAGTAGGAATCATATAATTAAGGGGTTAGTTTATTTTAAACAAATGTACAAGCACATCAAATCATATGCTTGTACAGGTATGCGCCTCTTCTTTCGTGGAGCGATGAATTGAGTACACATTTTCTTATGAATGAACTTCATCTTATAGACAATGTAAAGATGCATATCCATCAAATAGTCAAGGAAATTAAGATTAAGGCATCATTAAGAATACCACCAATTTTAGTGGCTCGTGTCAAGTGTAGTTAGTAATCATTTAATAAATTTAGTGCAGTTAGTGGTTAGTTTAATAATATGGTGTACTTGGTGGTATTAGTGAATAAACTTCAATATTTGTGGTTATTATTTGATAAATGTAGTGTTTAAAGCCTATTTATAAGCTCCATTTGTTACAATTTAGAAGCTTAATTTGGAAGAAATTTTATTAGTTTATTTGCCAATGAAATCTCTCTTCCTCCCTCCCTCTCCCTCTCTCTTTCTCCCGTTCGATCATAAGCCATTTTTCCTTCCTTGACTTTTCTCCTCTCACTACATCTCCATCTATCTATTTATCCATCTCAATTTCTTCCTTTTTATTCTCTGCTTTGTTTTCTCTTCTTCTACCTTTTCTCTTCTCATTTTTATCTTGCCTATTGCTATTGCACAGCCATTTGATACATTCAGTCCTAGCTCAATCATTGGACTCCTTGTCCTTAGACAGCACGCACCACCACTGTCACAATTGCTCCAGTCCGATCATCCTAAGGCTACTTGATCCCTAATCTCAATCATGAGCAAAACCGAGTTCAGGTTAACTTGCCATAATCGAGTTTTTTTTTTCCCAACAGAGGATGATATGGTTTAATTTGAAGTTATTTAGTTATATTAATAGTGTTAATATGTAGCTAAATGATGCAGTATAGTTAGTCGTGTTCGCAGATAGGGTTTAATATTTCTGATTTTTATTGATTTAGTAAATGTGTCTAAAGCCTAGAAATGGGCTTCATTTGCTGTAAGTAGGCAGTTTTAGATTACTTAACCAATTACTAAGGTTATTTTGCCTCCAGTATCATCCTGTTGCTTTCCTTGGGATAGCTGCAAAGGATCATACTAGTACATCAAAGGATTCTCATGACCCTAGGTGGGAAAGGCTTATGGGAATATGATATTGGTCCCTCCCTCCCTCCTCCCTGAGCTATATCATTATCTTCCGTGATGCAAGACATGTACAAAATTCATAACACCATTGTTAGATGCTTTTATTTTACAAAAAATAAGTACTGTAGATCAAGGTTTCCAAAACTGGCAAGGTACCAAGGCTGCGAGGTGAAGATGGAACTAGCAGAAGCTTCAACTGCATATAATGAACTAGTTGCAAAACTAGTAGAAGCTTAACCCAGACAACGTGATGCACCTTGACGAAGAGACCCACAAGTGACGGAGGGACTGGCAAATTTGACAAAGTGAGGAATAGGATAAGAAGGCGGACAAGCGAAGGCGGAGGGCGGACAAGCAAAGGCGGAACTGACAGACAAGTGTAGGTTGAGAAGCTTCTACCCTAGCTCTGATCTGCCTCTAACTCCATCTCCACCTTTACTCTGCTCCGAACACAGTTTGTGTACCGATCCTTGTATACTGGCCATATCATCTAAATATGGACCGGTTTATGGATCCTTGCTATTGATTTCCTTGGGTTAACTATAAAAGATCATACTACTCTGGCAAGAGCTTCTCATAGGCATAGGTAGGAAAGGCATATGCCAATATGACATTGGTTGAGAAAAATAAATATCAATACCTTGAAACTCCTTAGGCCTGCGTTGGCTATGCGGATGCTATAGCAATGATTCTTGGATATTTAGACCCCATAGGCTAATTGTTTGCATCTCAAGTTGTTCAAGTGGTAAGCCAACAATATATATTTTATACCAAGCTCAATACAGGTTTATTATTCTCTCAAACAGTATGGAGGCATATACCACAACAATTTAACTTGCATGTGAAACAAATTCTGTGAAACAATGCTCAACACAAGTGAATAACAATCATAATATCATATATGCTTATTATCTAAATTTTTTTTGTCTCTCCCGTAGATATACGATATTGTACTTGCGTGAAGCACACATTTTGAACACATGAATCACATGAAAGTAGTAGCAACTTCGTCTCAGATGAACAACTTCAACAATAGTATGGAATATATGAACATTAACAATGCCTTGAAAATGACATGAAAACTCTGATAAATTTGGATCACAAGTAAGTCAAAGTATGGAGAATTTGATACCGTCCATTGCCTGGCTAATAGAATCATAGTCCATGAATGTTCTTGTAGACCTGTTCAGAGATGACTGCATCAAAATGATAGTGTGCCTATTTGCCTGAATATTCATCAATGAAATAGAATATTACAATTAAATATCTTCACGAAGAAAGTATGTGCTGTAATAGATATCTGAACCGTGAGAATTAGATTGGTTGTTCTGACTTCTGAGTTTTTATTAGTCTATACTTGAGTGCAAATAGTGAAAAGCAGATTTAATAGTTGAGATATGCCAATCTTACATGGTAGGTGAACAAGTAATAGCCAAATTTAGTACATGGGAAACGTAAGTGCGCGTTTCATCAAATATGTTGAACAGACTGAAGTCCAAAACAGGACAATGGGTAGACATATAAGCAAGCAGCACTGAGCTAGCGCAGCAAGCATAGCGTTACACATATTAGCGAGAGATTAAAAATAAATAAATAAGACCTGAAACGAAATAATGTCAAGAAAAGCTGTGTATATTGCCAGTGGAACTTTTCAAGCGTCATGTCACCTCTTGGGCTCTCACACAGCTGACGTTTAAAAAGTTGAGAACCTTGAATACTATACTTATAGGTTTGAACAGATAATTAACACACTTGTTGTATACAAGAGGCAACATCACGACTACACTTTTTTAGAGTATATTCAATTCACTTAAATATACAAACACGGAACTCTCAACAGGTACATTAAGATGGTTTCCATGGAAACTCTTACAGCCTGTTTCAGAGGAGGGATATCTGGAGGGAAAGGAAAGATTTATACATTTTCCCTTGTTTCAGTAAAAAAAAAAAAGGAAAGAAAAGAGAAGGAAAATTTGGGGCGTTTTCCCCCTCAAACTAATCTCTCTAAATAAGACGGAAATTACTTTTCTCTCCCTCTCACGCTATACAACCTCACGCCTCACGCCCTCGAACTCTATCTTCCCCGCACGCCTCACGCTCTCGACGCCGTTCGCCTCTCGCCGAAAAAACCTCCACTCCAGTTGTCGTTCGCCTCTTGCGTCTCAAGTCGCCGCCGACGCCTGCACAACTTGTCGTTCGCCTCTCGCGTCTCAAGTTCACCTCTCGCCGTTCGCCTCTCACGTCTCAAGTCGCCGCCGACGCCTGCACAACTCGCCGACACAGGTTTGCTCCAATCTCCTTGTAAGATTTTCTCCAATCTCCGATTTTCTTCTCGCCATGGGTGTAAGGTTTTATCGGCGACATCTGCTTGTAAAATTTTCTCCAATCTCCGATTTTTTTCTCGCCGTGGAACAGGAGATAAAGGAGCATCTGTTCATTAATTATTAATGATCAATGGTGTCATTTTATTAATGTGATTGTATTTATTGACTTACAAATTCCACAATGACGTCCGATTTGATTAATTTGCTAAAAAATAATAGAAATCATTGTCATTTTCTTGTTAGAGTGTGGTTTTAGCAAGCACGAACACAAACCATAAAGTTGGAAGAGAAATCATGTCATTTTGTTCTCTTCCGGTTTGATTATTAATGTGACACTTGCTATGTTGAAGTATTTATATGTTATAAAAGGTTTTTTGCTCTCTACAAGATTATACATGCTTGCTTATACATGTTTGCTGCCATGATTTTTGTTTATACATGCTTGCTTATACATGTTTGCTTAATCTTTCTTATGTATTATCATAGGTATCATCATGGCTCCATTGAGTAAGAGACATATGTTGAAACTTCACTTGAGAAATTTACACATAATATATATAACTACATATTATATTGTACGACAACAGATATCTAAATCAACATATGTGGATAAACTATTAAAAGAGAGTCTAGAATATCGAGATAATATATGAAAAGAAATTTTAAAAAATTTAACTACTTCCGATGAAATTTGTCATAACATGATAAGAATGAGAGTGCATGTTTTCAAGCATTTATGTGAGCTATTACAAGGCACTACTCAAATTCGAGAAACAAAAAATTATTGCATTCAGGAGAAAGTGGCAACGTTTTTGTATTTGGTAGCTCACAATGTCAAATATCGAGAAATTTGTTTTTTCTTTTATCGTGGTACTCGAACAATCAGCTGGCACTTCCACGAGGTGTTAAGAGCTATTATTAGCTTGACTGATCAATTTATCACACAACCTGATGGTTCGGTTGTTCAGACTTTATCCATATTTTAAGGTATATCATCTGATAAGTAAGGTTTGTCTCCCTTAATAACATAATTAAATATACTAAATAAACTTATTAAAAAAAATGCAGGACTGTTTAGGTGCAATTGATGGTACACATATCCGAGTAAAGGTACCTTCTATTGATGCACCTAAGTATAAGGGAAGAAAGGATTAACCAACGACGAATATTATGGCAGCCTGTTCATTTGATATGAAATTTACTTATGTCCTACCTGGGTGGGAAAGGACAGCTTCGGATTCACGAATAATAAAAGATATGCTATCAGTAAATCTAATAATCTAAAAACTCACGAAGGTAAATTTACTTATCAACTTATTTTCAAAACATCCTAAGTTATGTCATCAATTCTAATGGCACATATTATCTTAGGTAAATACTATTTAGGTGATGCTGGATTTGGAATCAAAAATTGACTCATGACACCTTACAAAGGCATACGGTATCACTTGAAAGAGTATTCAAAACATGCTCCCAAAAATGCTAAGAAACTTTATAACCATCGACATGCTAGTGCTCGTAATGTTATTGAAAGATATTTCGGCGTATTAAAAAAGAGGTTTCCAATCATAGCAAGTGGTACAGAACCTCATTTTCCTATATGCACACATGTTCTGATTATTATGGCGTGTTGTATTTTGCATAACTACTTAATGGGTGTTGATCCCGATGCTAACATAATTGCTCAAGTTGATAATGAATTAGCAAACGCAATATCCAATGATGTCTATGTTATAGAAAGGCAAGATGAAGATGCTAAGAAAGAGATTCTTATTAGAGATGCTATAGCTGAAGCAATGTGGAGTGATTATGTATTATAAATAAGTATGAAATGTTGTAACTTACATTGTTGGGCTTGTTATTAGAGATGTTATGAATTTTAATTTGTAATGTAACATGGAATGATGTTAGAATTTCATTATTATGACGAATTTTAATTTGGACTTGTCATTGTATGCTAACTTTCCTTATTTTTTCTATTTCAATATAAGATGGGTAAAAAAGCCGAAGGATCAAAAAGAGACAATGTCAAATGGACTGAAGACATGGATAATATTTTTGTAAATTCAATGTTAAAGCAACAGTTGAAAGGTTTTAGGGTTAGACGGTATGTTTACCTCAACCGCATATAAAAATATGCTTAGTGACTATCTTGAAAAATTTGTTATATCATTGACAAAGGAGCATCTGAAAAATAGAATTAAAACCTTGAAAAACAATTTCAACACATGTCATGCATTGTTTAAAAACAAAAGTGGAATCGTATGGAGTTCCAATTCAAAGATGGTCGAGGCTGACAACACTATATAGGATGAGCTTATTGCGGTATGTTTATAAGTTTTTTATTTTATTATAACTAATTTATATATTGTGCATGTAATGTTATTGTGCATATACTTATCTAAATTATTATTTTAGAGGCTAACCCTTCTATGAAGGAATGGAGAAACACTCCTGTTCATAACTACAACAAGCTTGAAGAATTATTTTCAAAGGATCAAGCTACTGAAAATATGTCTGGAACAGGCCAAGAATTTATTCAAAGTTGGAACAAAAAAAGTGAAGAAGAAACTTATATCTCACTCACGAGACTCCTTATAATATAACACTCCTTATAATATAGTTGCTGATGAGGAGGAAGAAAATGAAGATAATGGTATAGCAACCTCAACTTCTATGCCAAATGGTAAATTGGGTAGTAGTGCTTCTATGATACATAGGCCTGGTAAGAGAAAATTAGAATCGCTTGCCTTACAACAAAACACAAAGGAGAAGTTTGAATTATTAGTCAACTGCATTGAAAGAAGTATTGATGCTATATTAAAGCAAGGCAATACTGAGCCCGATGAAAAGGTATATACCAAAAAGAAAATTTTTGACGAGCTGACAAGAATTGGTGTTCCACAAGACAATCTCATTCATGCATTTATCAAGCTTGCAAAGAACAAAGAAAACACACAGATCTTCTTCATAGTTCCAAAGAATATGTGACTTGACGTAGTGAATGAATTTATAAATGCATAGTATGTTTAGACTTTTTAGTAGTATGTGGATTAATTAGGGCTTGGTGGTATATGGATTTTGTTGGTGTTTAGTTTGTTTTTAATTTGGTATGTGGATGTTATTTGACTTTAGTTGTATTTAAACTTGGTACATTACATTTGGATTATCTATGTTAAACTTGATATTCTATGTAAATGTCTTTTTATATTTGTGATGCAACATTATATTTCCATCATATACACAGGTTTCAAACATTGATAATAGAACAAAAATGCTGTCAAAATTTTTAATAATTTTATAAAATATTATTATTATGTAATAATGATTTTATAATTATAAATAATATTTATTTTTTAAATAATAATAATAATATTTTCTATTTTCTTTCCTTCCAGCGATCCCACCGAAACAAGGGAAAGGAAAATGAAATCTGTTTTCCTTTCTTTTCATTTTCCTTTCTATCATGTTTTATATTCTTTCTTGTTTTCTATCCCTCCTCTAAAATAGGCTGTTAGTTATGATTGAATCCACTTTAATGGTAGGATAGATTCCAACTTATCTAAGCACATACTAGCTTACCGAAAAGGCATATTAGTTCCCTGACTTTCTTTCAGAGCCCATAAGCAAAAATACAACTGAATTAGTGCCTGTTCTTTAAATAAATGTTCTTAAGAAGCTACGTGAAAGTGTTTCGACCAAAATTATTTTAAATAGTATTTGATGAACGCCTTTTTTAATCCTTTAAAGCACCATGAGTATTTTGGGTTATCAACAGGATGCAAAATGGTTTTGAAGGGAAGCCATGCATAGTGTAGTCTAGCAGCAAACAATGAGACTTGAGAATTTTTTACATCATCTATTAGTATAGAAAGGGCTCTTGTTAAGTCTATTGAAGAATGCCTATACAATTCACATATAATTTACTGGTAGTTACATTTGGCGCACTTTTGATCTTCCTTAGTACCTTTGCATCCAACCCCATTTTGCTACTCCACATTCTGAACCGCTTTCACCAATGGTAACTAGGGCATTCTACCCAATCAATGGAATACAAATATAAAAAAGAACAATTCATTAAATCATCGGAATTGTAGCTCATAGTTTCCCCAGACAATCCCCTTTCCTCCAGCGATCTCACTTTTGATGCAATTTTGAAAACGGCAAACGGACGGATCTAGGGCTCCAAAATCCTTCTCTCACCCTTCTATAACCATAAAAAAAATTGGAATCACACATTTTCGACTTGTATCACACAGACTCACATAGAATCCAAGGGGACGAAAGTGTCAAAAGAAAAATAAACGATCCAAAACCTAATTTGTGCAGAAGAACGACATGAACCAACTAAAACAAAGCTCCAGAGGGTAAAATTGTACTGTTTCTTACCATCTCGTGGTTGAGTAGCGAAGGCGATCAGAGAGGAACTGAGAGAGAAAGGAGAGGGAGAGTTTTGGTGGAGGTCGCAGTATTCCGCTTGTGCTAGCGAGGGACGGGACGAGGGTTTTCTGTATATGCAATAGCGCGGGCCGCTAGTGACGTCGGGCTGGTTTGGGGGAGCTGGCCGCCTGCTTTTGCGGGTGTGGCCAGCAGATTTTACTCCAATCAACTCGTTTGGGTTTGTTTCTGCTGGGCGCACTAGCGAAAAATCGCTGCCCCAGAGAATCAGCTAATATCCTACTTCTGGCACCCCGCGATCAATTCCCTGTTCTCTCGCGCAGAAATCTCTTCTGTGCTCCACGTACGCATCGCCGTCTCCTAGACCAAGCAACCTTCTCCGCCTCCTCGGCGTCCACGCTCCCTCCAACGTCATCCAGATCCGGAGCTGTGCCCGCCGACCTCCTACTCCTTGCCGACCTCCAGTGCCTCGCCTCCGCCTCCAGCGCCTTGCCTCTGCCTCCAGCGCCTCGCTCCAGTGCCTCGCCTCGCTCCAGGGCCTCACCTCGTCTCGCCAGCTCAAGCTCCAGCGCCAGCCTGCAGTGCCTCCTCCGCCTACCTCGCCTCGCCAGCATCAAGCTCCAGCGCCTCGCTTCGCCTCGAGTGCCTCGCCTCGAGCTCCAGATCAGCGCCGAAGCTCATTCAAACCGATTGCTCCCACGTCCAAACTGATTGCCTCCACTCCTTCGCTGAAAGAAAACGCCCCCGACAACGCGTTCAGGTCCTCCTCCTCCTCGACGCCGCCCGTCAGCCACACGACATCATCCAACAATTCATTGCGCCTCGCCAGCTCCTGCTCCTCGCCGACCAGTGGACCTCGCCTCCAACTCCGGCTCAAGCCCCAGTTCATTGCACCTCGCCAGCTCCTCCTCATGCCTGCCCCGCCTCACCAACTCCAGCTCCTCCTCCTCCGTCGAACTATGCCCGCCGCCGCCTCCTCTGAACTGCTCTCGCCGAGTTCCCCTGACGACATTCCAATTCACCTGATAAAAAAAGAGGTTGGCTTCAAGTTTATAGGTTTAACATTAGTACATGAACCCGATGCAATGAATATTCAGATGCAATAAATTATAATTAATTAATTATTTTTTATTAATAATCATAATTTAGAAGCAATGAATATTAGCCAATTAAAGTTTGTAGGTTTAACATTATTACATGAATCAATATTAATAGAAATGAGAAATAGTCATTAATTAAGAACTTTACAAGTTTAGGTTTTATTAATAGTACATGAACAAGTTTACAAGGATTTTATTATTATTAATATTAGTACATGAACCAAATGATTAAGGTATTTTTCAAGATTATAAGTAGTCATTAATTATTTTAAGTTTTAAATTAGTAGTTTAATCAGGTGTTTTAAAAATGTTAAAATTTTCTGCTTAATATAACAGTACAACATTTTTATTTTGCTAACCAACACTTGTAGTTTTCTAAACTGCTTCTGCTTCTCCCAGTCAGCTACTTTTCAACCAGCAATTCTCCAACCAGCAAAAGCTAGAAGCAGAATCAGCCCCAAACTGGCCCGTCAGGTGGTGCGTTATTCCGCTTATTTACGTAATTATAATACTTAACATTATGGTGATGTAAGTTTAAATTTTAAATTTTAAATTGAATTTCAATATTTAATTTTATTTTAACATAAAAGTTATATATATAGGTAATTAGAATACTTATATTAAATTTTATTTTGATTTTTCATATTAATTATAATTTTAACATTAAAAGTTTAAATGTAACACATTATATATTTAATTAGTATACTCTTATAATTTTCCTATAAATTATAAAATACCATTGTAGTAATTCTTTACCCATATCAAATGTTAGCGACTTAGCGGTGACCTTGTGTCCGCCCCGGTCGGATCGGCCTAAAATCGGCGCTTAACCGCTGTCTTATGGCCGTCCGACGGAACACCGGATGCATGAATTTCCTAGGATTTCCGGCCAATTTCTTTCCCCAAATCAAAGAAGTCTGGAAAACCCTAAATTCCCAAGCATCTCTTCTGGTCAACTCAATTTTGACCAGTCAACGTCGTCGCGCCGCACTGGAAATTCAAAACCGAATTTCAAATCCTCACTGACGTTACACCTAACGTCAGCCGTAAATTTGCTTCCACCGCGTGAAATTGGTATTCCGATTTTGACCCGGTCAAAATCAGAATGCTGCGTCACTCGTGTCCTCGCTGACGTCGGCGTCTTGAATCGAACCCCGCGATTGATCTGCGTCTTCGTCTTCGACAAGCCACACGCCGTTGTAGCGTCCTTATCCGCCGAGCGCCGCCGCGCTCTTGCCAAATCGGGCAAGGAAGGAATGCTGCCTTACCCTCGCCTTCTCGTCGTCGTCCGGCAGCCGCCCGCCGCCGGAACCCTAGTAGCCGCCGCCGCCGTGTAGTACAACAGAGGAAGAGGAGGATTAGGAAAAGGAAGCTTTATTCGATTTCGGAAAGCTACAGAACTTCTCCTGCCGACGACCCTCGTCGCCCACCCCTCTCCCACTTGTTCCTCTCGCCGACGGCACACCTACCGCCGGTTACATGCTCTCATCACTTTCTCACACTCTCGTCGATGCCCCAGCGCTGGAACTCTCGCTTCTTTGCCCTCTGGCGGCATCAGAGCCGCTGCTCTGGAAGGGGCGACGCTCTCGTCCGGGAGGGCGCTCTCGCCGCCCCCTCTACTCAGTGGTGACGCCTCCGCGCACCCGTTGCTCCGCCTCTTGATAGGTTAATTCTGCAAGTATACGGACTATCGAAGTAATATAAATGTATCGATACCACAGGGACCAAATATCAAGTACCGACTGATTAGATTATCGCAAGCTAGACGATCGTTAAGGGGTGTGAAATGTTTTGCTAAGATCTAAGATTAAGCTACTCAAGAAATCAAAGTGACTAAAGATGAAGGCAGGGTAATTGCACGACGGAGGATATAAGGGTGAAAAGGATCAGGGCTAAGGTCCACCGCCTTGATACTTCATGCACTGATGAATAACGGTAATGAGCTCCGCTCCCTCTCTTTAGTCCTAGAGTAATCCAAAAATGTGCACGTTGTCCTCTCCCGAGGATGCAACGAGGTGTTTACTAGACTAGATACCTACCTCCGTAGTGCATCTACCCGAGTGAACCCAATGAGCGCTGGACTGTGTACACTACCTCATCATTTGAGTTGTCCTCTCCCAAGGATGCAACTAGGTATTTATACGGCTAAACGCCTACCTCCGTAGTACGCTTACCCGAATAAACCCTTAGGGCACAAGATCGTGGACACTACCCGTATGCAATCACCCACTCCCATGTGATGATTGACATACCTCTACCTAGGATTTCCAATATCAGGATGTGCCTCCCGGCAATACCAAACATCTAAAATATGAAGATGACAAAACGGCAAGCTTCATTCAACAAGTGCAACTAGATAAAGTAGAACAATCTAGGGTTTAACAAAGCAAGTTATCATCCATACATGAAGCATTCAAGGGGCTTTCCCTAGCCCTGAAAACAAGGTTTAAGCTACGATGTTCATGGTTAAAAGCAAAGCATAAGACAATCCCAACATTACATCCATGGATAAGCAAACAGAGCAAGGGTAAATGAGAAGAGGAGGATGAGACTCCCTCAAGGAAGAAGGAGTTGCTCAAAGCCTTCGGGGTTTCCGCCGCCTAGGCTCTCCTCTCCAGTGCGATTAATCTTCAGCCTTCGGCTCCTCGCTCCGTCGCCACTCGCGTACGTGCTGTCGTGAATCTCCTCCTAATGTCGTGTTACCCTCACGTGAATAGGGCTTTTGCTTTTTGTTCTCCTTCCATGGTCGAATTCCTCTTCTGCCCTTTTGGAGCCCTCTATCTGACGTGGATAAGTTGAGGGGTAAAGATCTGGAAAATCAGTATTAGGCGACACCAAAACCACAGGGTATGATTCTGGTCACCGGGTGGACCGTGGTTTCTGCCGAGAATACAGATTTCGCTGAAAATGGTCGCATTCCCTCGCTTTTTCCCTGAAATGATGCAAAAACACCAAAGAGTGTAGATTCCGAAGATAAAGCAATAATTCCATGCAAATAAGGTGTAAATGCTAGAAAAATAAAGATATAACGAGGGAAATAGCGTATAAATCTCTATATAAAAACTATTTAACAAATCTTCCCAGACTTAAACTCTTGCTTGTCCTCAAGCAAAGATAAAATGGTGCTAAGCTGTAAAGATGATCCATTAGACTCGAATCTAAACCTCTCTGAGATAATGCTAACATTGACCCATCGGATGGTCAAATATCCCCCAAGTGGTAAACCCCTATCAAGTATCAAAGTGGTAAGCCAAAGCATCCCAAGATAAATATGTTCCCCACATAGTTGTCACACATCATAATCAATATCCTAGTTTCTCCCCATACAAGGTTCAAAGCCTCCAAGTGGTTTGGGATGAAAGTGGGAAAGGGAAACATCAAACTATTTTTACAAGTGATGCGAAGATAAGTAGATATTTGGAGAATTTTGAGAGGATCTTTGTCCCCTTTTTTTTAGAGGATCTTTATCCTCTTTGTTTTTTTTAGAGGATCTTTGTCCTCTTTTTTTTTTTTTTTTTTTTTTTTTTTGAAAGACCCTAGACTTTGCTAGAGAGTTTTTCTCTTGCTTTTTCCTTTCGTTTGGAATGACTATTGACAAAAGTTGGGTAACTAAAATGGAGGATGTTACATTTATAACAAGTAAGGGGGAGGAAGAACCATTCAATATCAAATAGTGTAGACAGCTAGTGGCATCCCAACATTTAAGTAGGAGCTCAACTTACCAAGACTCAATCTTTTAGTTATCTACCATGAGGGGATAAATCACATGTACTAGATCTATGCAAGCAAAATCCATAAAGGGGCAGAATAGTGCAAATGGATTATACCAAACAGCAAAGGACACATAAAAGCATGCTTAAAGGCAAGCAAGAACATACTTTAAAGTTCTAGAGTCAGGGGGAGATAGTCATCTAACTATTAAGACAATAATAAATAACCAGGCCACAGTCAGGAGCATCAAAAGTTAAAACTTTCAATAATAAGGACTCAATGCAAACCAAAACAAACCAAATTCAAAAGTTAAAATTGAAACTTTTCGATGGCAAATGGGTTGGATCAAAATAAATGCAGACTAAACTATGCAACCAAACCCCCACCCGCATGGTAAAATAGGCATCGTCTCTGATGCCAAAATAGAAGAACAGTGAGGCATACAAAAGTGGGTGGGTGAAAGTACTCACAAACTAGTCGCAGGGGTCATCCCCTGCGTCGCTAAGATCATCATCAGAAGGAGAGGAAGAGGTGTCATCATGAGCTGGATGGCGCTGGTAGGGGGCAGTACTCCTGAAGCCAAGGAAACGAGAATGGAGAAATGCAGATATGCCCTTCACGTTCTCCGTGAGCGAGTTTAGCTGGTTTCCTTGACTCTGGAGTTGCTCAAGTATCAAATCGAGAATGTCGTGTGTGGTTGGCTGAGTAGGAGCTCTGGGTGCTGGGCCGGTGGTGAAGGGAGCTGGCATTGCTGATGAGGTGCTGGGAGCATCTGCAGTGTCAGGCTTGATATTCCAGTTCTCACAGGATCTAATGGTGGTCCGCACGGAGTTGGAGAGTGGGATCGTGTGAAGGCTATCCCGGAGGAGTAGATGGTACACGTCGCCGCGCCTTGAGATCAATTTCATGGCGATACAGGCTTCCATATCTATCCGTCGACTCCCTTTGGCCTCTGGGGTCCCGTAGGGGTTATGCCCTAAGTACAGCGCCAGCGGAGTTAGCAGACCACTGATCGCAATGGTTCCCTTGGTGACCCGCCCCACATACTCCAAGTGTTTAGCCAAGTAATATCCAGAATTGAGGGGAAATTGGTGGAGCATGCTCCATAAGAAAACCAGCTCCACATGTTGCAGCATACAATCGTTGTCTGTGCGCGTGAAAAGGGTATGGGCGAGCAGACGATGCGCGTAGCGGACGCAAGGATTAGAGATTGCGCTAGTGCGTGTGTTCTTGGAGGAGTAATGATCTTCGGAGGAGAGGGATTTCCAAAAAGCATCCTCCCAGCAACCCGTTGGCTTGTGAAGCTCGACGTCAGTGGGGAAGCCATAGACGGAATTAAATTCTTCAAGAGGAAGATGATACTCAGTGTTGTTCATCCGGAAGCAGATCAAGAATACCTCGTTGTCGCGTCTAGAGCGGCAGGTGGAGAAAGAACTCAGCACTTCCAGGGTGAGGCCGAGATGTGTGGGAGATGCCTGATTCAAAAATTGCTCCCACCCGAGGTTCCGGAATAACCACAACACATCTTCAAGAAGCCCCAGATGAAGCAGAGTTGGAGAGTCCATATAGCGGGTATTAACGATGCGCCGCCGCGAGAGGGCAAAATACCTGGCTTCTTGGGTGGCGTCACGAAAACGAAGCACATGCCCTTCGGTGGAGGGGTGAAAGTTGGGGTGGTGCGGTGGAGGTGGGGATGGGGAATGGGCGGGTTCTTTGCCCGCTCGACGCCGGCGATGAGTGGAGGAGGGTTCAGGAGCGGTAGGAGGTGCCGGCGTGGGAGCAGGAGGAATCGGAGAATGTGCTTGCGCTTTCCCCGCTCTGCTCCGGCGAGTGTATGTGGTGGTGGGCACAGATGCACCTGAAGGGGCTTGCGCCGGGTCAGGGGAAGCTGGGCCAGGGGGTGTCGGTGATGCTTGGCATGGGCGCTTAGGCAGGTAGGAGGGACGCACGCACACCTTACGGGGTCCCATGGAGCTCAGGTGAGGTTTCGAAGAAGAGAGGGGTCAGCGAAAGAGGCGAAGGAAAACTAGGGTTTTCACGGGGTGAGGGAATGGGGCGAGGCGGTGAAGTGAAGGGCGCGGGCATATGATGGATTTAAGAAGCCAGGACATTCGAAGTTAAGTGAGAGGCCCCACCGAAAGTCTCAGAGCGAGGTTGTGATCGTTGGGCGCCCCGAGGAACTTTTTGTGCAAAACTGGGACTTCATATATCCCGCTGTGAAATCTGTCCTCAGAAAACCACAGCCGAGGTCTTAGTCACTGGGTGGACCGTGGAACATTCTGTGGAAAACTTAGCTTGTACTGAAGAGTCACCTCCAAGGGTCTGAAAATCCATGGGCGGGGTTTCAGTCACTGGGTGGCCCGAGGAACTTTCTGTGGAGAACGGAACTCTTAAGATAAAATGCAGCAACTGGAACCACGGGCGTGATTGTTGTCGCTGGGTCGACCGTGGAATTCTGGAAGTATTGCAATTAGCCCCCCAATCGCACCCAGATCATCCCTGAACAATGATAAACATGTAATTAGGTTCACAAAGTTGTCAAAATAGAGTAAAACCTAATTCTAGCACAAAGCCACCTCAATACAATTATTAGATAATGCTCGGTACAAAATTCATAAAACACATCACTCAAAACTTCAGCATAGTGAACAGATAGCTCAACTAATCACATGAAGAGAGAGCTAAAGTAAGCAATTGACCACAATTTCGAGAAACAAGCACACATCAATCAACGACGATAGCAAGTAATCCTGAATCCAAATAGCAGTGGAGAACTTCTAGGTGCGGCAAGTGAAAATGTTATGGTATTTTTAAAAGATCTCTAAAGTACCAGCACAATAACACTTCAGCAATACTAGCAAGCGTAAGTCCCCACAAACTTTGACAAAGTAAAAGCATAGCTCACTAAGCCACAGGGAAACAATAACAACCGGTAAGTGACAAATACCATCAGAAAATCAACCCAACCCTCCTAAATACCACAGAAGCAAACATCGAGCAGCAACACTACTATGTAGACTACCAAAAAGGTGAATAAGGTAAGCACACAGCTGGTGGCCTACAAAAAGAGGGTCGAAATTGATAAATTTGGTCTCCGGCAACGGCGCCAAAAACTTGATAGGTTAATTCCGCAAATATACGGATTATCGAAGTAATATAAATGTATCGATCCCACAGGGACCAAATATCTAGTATCGACTGATTAGATTATCGCAAGCTAGACGATCGTTAAGGGGTGTGAAATGTTTTGTGAAGATCTAAGATTAAGCTACTCAAGAAATCAAAGTGACTAAAGATGAAGGCAAGGTAATTGCACGACGGAGGATATAAGGGTGAAAAGGATCAAGGCTAAGGTCCACCGCCTTGATACTTCATGCACTGATGAATAACAGTAATGAGCTCCGCTCCCTATCTTTAGTCCTAGAGTAATCCAAAAATGTGCACATTGTCCTCTCCCGAGGATGCAACGAGGTGTTTACTAGACTAGATACCTACCTCTGTAGTGCATCTACCCGAGTGAACCCAATGAGCGCTGGACTGTGTACACTACCTCATCATTTGAGTTGTCCTCTCCCAAGGATGCAACTAGGTATTTATACGGCTAAACGCCTACCTCCGTAGTACGCTTAATCGAATAAACCCTTAGGGCACAAGATAGTGGACACTACCCGTATGCAATCACCCACTCCCGTGTGATGATTGACATACCTCTACCTAGGATTTCCAATATCAGGATGTGCCTGCCGGCAATACTAAACATCTAAAATATGAAGATGACAAAACGGCAAGCTTCATTCAACAAGTGCAACTAGATAAAGTAGAACAATCTAGGGTTTAACAAAGCAAGTTATCATCCATACATGAAGCATTCAAGGGGTCTTCCCTAGCCCTGAATCAAGGTTTAAGCTACGATGTTCATGGTTAAAAGCAAAGCATAAGACAATCCCAACATTACATCCATGGATAAGCAAACAGAGCAAGGGTAAATGAGAAGAGGAGGATGGGACTCCCTCAAGGAAGAAGGAGTCGCTCAAAGCCTTCGGGATTTCCGCCGCCTAGGCTCTCCTCTCCAGTGCGATTAATCTCCAGCCTTCGGCTCCTCGCTTCGTCGCCACTCGCGTACGTGCTGTCGTGAATCTCCTCCGGATGTCGTGTTACCCTCACGTGAATAGGGCTTTTGCTTTTTGTTCTCATTCCATGGTCGAAATCCTCTTCTGCCCTTTTGGAGCCCTCTATCTGACGTGGAAAAGTCGAGGGGTAAAGATCTGGAAAATCGGTATAAGACGACACCAAAACCACGGGGTGTGATTCTGGTCACCGGGTGGACCGTGGTTTCTGCCGAGAATACAGATTTCGCTGAAAATGGTCGCATTCCCTCGCTTTTTCCCTGAAATGATGCAAAAACACCAAAGAGTGTAGATTCCAAAGATAAAGCAATAATTCCATGCAAATAAGGTGTAAATGCTAGAAAAGTAAAGATATAACGAGAGAAATAGCGTATAAATCTTTATATAAAAACTACTTAACACCTCTGCATCAGCCTTTAAAGAGACAGCCGCCTCCTCCGTGTCCTTCGCGACTTCAACCCTGCGCCCGCATCGTCCGCCAGCGTCCTTGCTCGAGCTCGCGTCTGAGTGCGTTGAAGCCGTGTCGGTCGAGGTGTCCGCGTCCGCGTCTCGCGGAGACGTCGCGCCGCCAGTGTCCGCTTTGCTCGGAGAGGATGACGACGCGGTGACGCTCAAATCGGGGTCAAACTCCCGATTTTGACCCCTACTTCCCCAATTATGAATGCGCTCTGCCTCCCTTTGGGTTAGCTTTGGATTTGTCCGTGGCCCCCTGGGCCTTGAGCCGAACTGGCTTGAACTAGGCTTGACAATTCTCCCCTGCCCAATCTGAACATCGCCCTCGATGTTCGATACGGGTTGAACATTGGCTCTCCAATATTCATGTCCTCTATCTCCTATCTCCAGTCTGATAATGAATGTTTGCTGCACCACGTTGCATGGAATTGACACACCATTGACTTGACACAACCAGGCCGCATACTATCGCACCCTCTAGTACTCTGCCTGACCTCCTGTGTCCCAGTCATCTCCCGCCATAGTGCTCCGTCCAACTCAATACGAGCAGGGTCACCTCTGTGACGCATCTCCCTAGATTCTCCGCTTGACCTGCGTTCGTTGAGTTCACGGTCTAACACACTGGATCATCGTGCTTACAGCAACATGCATTATCAAACTTTGTCAAGGATAATCTCGAACCTGTGGGTCATGGGCCCACAACAATCTTGCTACACCATCTTTGCTGAACTCAGCTGGACCTTGCACCTCTGTGCTTGGTCGTGACCTCCCTCTGATACCTGTTGTCACCCCCTGGTCGGATTGGCCTAAAATCGGCGCTTAACCGCTGTCTTAGGGCTGTCCGGCGGAACACCGGATGTGTGAATTCCCTAGGGTTTCCAGCCAATTTCTTTTCCCAAATCAAAGAAGTTCAGAAAACCCTAAATTCCCAAGCATCTCTTCTGGTCAACTCAATTTTGACCAGTCCACGTCGTCGCGCCGCACTGGAAATTCGAAACCGAATTTCAAATCCTCGCTGACGACACACCTGACGTCAGCCGTAAATTTGCTTCCGTCGCGTGAAATTGGTATTCCGATTTTGACCCGGTCAAAATCGGAATGCTGCGTCAATCGTATCCTCGCTGACGTCGACGTCTCGAATCGAACCCCACGTTTGATCTGCGGCTTCGTCTTCGACATGCCACATGCCGCCGTAGCGTCCTTCTTCGCCGAGCGCCGCCGCGCTCTTGCTAGATCGGGCAAGGAAGGAATGCTACCTTGCTCTCGCCTTCTCGTCGTTGTCCGGCAGCCGCCCACCGCCAGAACCCTAGTAGCCGCCGCCGCTGTGTAGTACAGCAGAGGAAGAGGAAGATTAGGAAAAGGAAGTTTTATTCGATTTCGGAAAGCTACAGAACTTCTCCTGCCGACGACCCTCGTCGCCCACCCCTCTCCCACTTGTTCCTCTCTCCGACGGCACACCTACCACCGGTTACATGCTCTCATCACTTTCTCACACTCTTGTCGACGCCCCAGCGTTGGAACTCTCGCTTCTTCGCCCTCTGGCGGCATTAGAGCCGCTGCTCTGGAAGGGGCGACGCTCTCATCCGGGAGGGCGCTCTCGCTGCTCCCTCTGCTCAGTGGTGACGCCTCCGTGCACCCGTTGCTCGGCCCCTGCATCAGCCTTTAAAGAGATAGCCGCCTCCTCCGCGTCCTTTGCGACTTCGACCCTGCGCCAGCGTCGTCCACCAATGTCCTTGTTGCGTCTGGGTGCGTTGAAGCCAAGTCCATCGAGGTGTCCGCGTCCGCGTCTCGCGGAGATGTCGCGCCGCCAGCGTCCGCTTCGCTCAAAGAGGATGACGATGCGGTGACGCTCAAATCGGGGTCAAACTCCCGATTTTGATCCCTACTTCCCCAATTATGAATGCGCTCTACCTCCTTTTGGGTTGGGTTTGGATTTGTCCTTGGCCCCCTGGGCCTTGGACCGAACCGGCCTGAACCAGGCCTGAACACAAGGGGCCGGGCGGAGGCCCAAGCCCGTGCAAAAGACCACAAGGCAGGGCCTGATTTCGAGTCAGCCATCTGGTCAACTCAGAAATCGGAAGGCGGCTTTCGAGCATCGCGCAGACGCGGGTCTTCGGCGTACTTCTTGGACGTCGACGAACACGGATGAAGCAAACGCGAGGTGGCGAGCTTCGTCTCCAGCGGGCTACTCGGACACAGAGGACTCGGGTGGCGGAAATCTCGGCGGCGGACGCAGGAGGAGAGGCGGTGGCCACCTCTATAAAGGACTGATCGGGATCTTCACCAGGGAAGAGAGCGGCGAGAGCGCCCTCCAGGGCGAGAGCGCCCCTTTAGAGCGAGGTTCCGAGAGAAGCAAACCCGTGAGCAAAGAGAAGAAGAGAGCTTCTTCACCGGCGACGAAGGGAGCTTCGTCCCCATGATTTGGCGACGACGAGCGTCGCCCCGTTCAGGTGTGAACGACGAAGGGGGACGGCCAGTGGGTCGTTGGCGACGGAGAAAGGAAAGCTGTAAGCTTGAAGCATTAATAAATCCTACTTCTTCCACTTTCCCTATTTTCCGAGCCATTTCCGTGGTGACGACGAGTTCGCCGGTTCCTAGCGGCGGGCGGCTACCAGACTGTCGGTGATGAAGGCCGAGGGTGAAGACGAGCCCATGAGCACAGGCGGCGCTCGGCAAGAAGGGCGGCGTTCGGCGATTGAAGCAACGCAACGGCGCTGCTACGCGAGGCGTTCGCGTGAAGACGGAGGACCGCTTCAGGTCAAAATCGGAAGCTGGGCGGAGATCACGCGCTGACGAAAGGGCGACGTCAGTAGCGTGATTTCGTGAAATTGGAGGCGAAAATCGAATTCGAGATTCGATTTGGACGCTGACTTCGGCGTGACGTCAGCCAGGCGAAGAATCGGATTAAATCCGGATTGGGGTCAAAATCAAAGGTTTGACCAGCGAAAAGGTATTTGAAATTAGGGTTTCAGATTTCTCTAATTAGGGTTAGGATTTTTCTGAGCGACCTTGTAATTTGGGGGTAAAATATTGTTCGAGGAGTTAGGGTTTTCAATTTGGGGCGGGAAACCCTAGTGAGTTCGCGCTCTGGTGTTCCGCCAGACGACCCTGAGGCAATGGTTAAGCGCTGTTATTAGGCCGATCCGACCGGGGCGTGACACCTTGTGTCACGCCCCGGTCGGATCTCCTTAAAATCAGCGCTTATCCGCTGTCTCAGGACTATCCGGTGGAACATCGAAACGCAACGCTCTCTAGGGTTTCTGACCCAAAATTCAAAACCCTAACTCCCCGATTAATTTTTATCCCCAAATTACAAGATCACTAAGAAAAACCCTAACCTTAATTTGGAAATCAAACTCTAATTTAGAAATCCAAAGATACCTCAAGTCGATTTTGGCCCGAAAGTCAAAATTACGCGGCTTGATTTGAATTTCGCTTCGTCGACGTCACGCCGACGTCACCTGATCAGATCGATTCCACCGAATCGAATTAATTCCGTTCGCTGACGTTTGCCTCGCGTCAGCTGCCGAAACGGAAACGCCACCCGATCTCGATGTTCTGATTTTGACCTGGTCAAAATCGGAACGCTACTGTTCTCGCGACGCCGTCTTCTTCGTTCGAACGCATGCCTGCGTTCGATTCCTGTCCAGCCTTCGTCTCGCGTTGCCGGAGAAAAGGTTTGTGAGAGCAGGGAAAGCCGCCGCTTTCCCTCCCAGTCCTCTGTGTCGTCATCCGGCAGCCGCCTGCCGCCGGAGAGTCGTCGCCAATCAGAGAAACAGGGGAAAACAGGGATGTCGGGGAAGAACTCTATTTTATTCACCGGAATAGAGTACAAAGCTCTCTTTCTCGTCGTCGATCCCCTGGCCGGCGACCCCTCGATCCCTCCCTCACCGGAACCCACTGATTCCGGTTACAAATCGCTCTCAAACCTCACCCGCTCGTTGGCTGTCGGTGAGACGCTGGAAACTCTCCCCTGAGTTCTCTGATTACTGGTTGAAGCTCGCTCCCAGATTTTGTGAAGATCCCCGTCGCTGCTCCCGTCGACGGCCTTTAAGGGGAGAGAGCCGCCTCTGCTTCTGCTATCTCTAGCGACGCGGAACGGATCTTTTGCTTCGTCCTCGCTATCACGCCGTCTGCATGAGTCGTACCGCCCGTGTCACCCGCCGAGATCGCCGCTCCGTCCGCAGCCGCCTTCCGCATCCGCAGCCGCCTTCCGCGTCCGCAGGATCCGCTCGGCCTCCGCGTTCTCCGCCTGATGACGCACGCCGTCCGAAGCTCCGCTCGTGTCCGCGTCCGACGCACACGGAGACGATGTAGCTTTTGCTTCGTCTGTTTTTTGCACGGTCAACCTCAAATTTGACCAGAACTTAGGCGTCTGGGCTGGAATTTGGGCCAGGGTTTGGCCTTGGGCCAAATCGGTCTGACCCAGGCCTAATGTCAGGCCCGGTTCGATCCGGTTCGGCCCAACCCCACACATGAGACCTAATTCAATGCCTGATTTTGAGAAATCAAATCGAAGGAAGCTTCGGAGCGAGGCTCGGATGTGAGCTCCTCGCCGAAGGAAGCGGGCGGCTGTGAGATGGAGTCTTCAACGCGAGATCCGGACGGCGAGCGAAGCGGGCGGGCGCGCGAGGAAGCAAGAGGCGGCAGTCTCTTCCTTCATAAGAAGAAGCATCTTCACCATCGGAGGGGACGGAGGCGAGGAGATCGGCGATCGGGCATCCACCTTCGGCGAGCGTCTTCAAGAGGGAGGACCTTCGAACATCGAGAGCTGAGGAGGACCACGGACCTTGAGGACAACATCGAGCAGTGAGCGTTTGTAACCGGCAACCAGAGGGCTGCCGGCGAGGGAGGGAGAGGGGCACCGGCGACGGAGGTGGCTGGCTCGGATAGACATTGTAAGCTTTTCGAAGGAACAAAGCTTTCCCCTTTAACTTATCTCCTTCCCCTGTTCTTCAACCTCGGTGGCGTGTCCGTGATCCCGGCGGCAGGCGGCTGTTCGGGACGACGATGAGAGGGCGGAGGTGAGGCGCGCACGGCGTGCTCTTCTTCCCCAGCGGCGGACATTTGCATCGAAAGGTTGAGGACGAAGCAAAGTCGACGGCCTCGTCGAACACGTCGGGCGTTCGAAACGAGGCAAGTCAACGATTGCTATGGTCAACGGAACGAATTCGAAATCATTCGAATTCGATCGGGATCGCTGATGCAGAGGTTACGTCAACAGAGGCGAGTGGCGCGGCGCGAAAAGAATTTGGCGGCTGACGCAAGCAGACGTCAGCGGGCAGAAATCCAAATTTGCAGCGTGATTTCGAGTTCGCGAGTGGCGAACGAAATTCGAGGGCTGACGTCACGCTGACGTCAGTGAAACAAATTAATTCGAACGGCAGCGGCGATTGGATTTTGACTGGTCAACTCTAGGGTTGACCCGAGAGGTATTCTAATTTGGGATTTCTGATTTTGTTCGGTTTTTTTTCAAATTAGGGTTAGGGTTTTTCATGCGACTTGTAATTTGGGGATAATTAAAATTGAGCGGGGAACTAGGGTTTCGAATTTGGGGACGAGATTCGGTCCGGAAACCCTAGCGCGATCACTTTCTGGTGTTCCGCCGGACGGCTCTAGGAAGCGGATAAGCGCTGTTTTTAGATCGTTCCGACCGGGGCGTGACAACTGGTATCATAGCCTAAAGTGATCCAGCAGCATGGTGAATCAAGGAGATCGCATTGCCCGGATCAAACATGTGCTCGGTTTGACGGGGAACAGCAGAGATGCGGTAGTTCCTCAGGTGGAGGACATCCATCGCACGGTAGAGGAGCAAAGGTTGCAAATTACTGCCCTTCAACAAACTTTGGCTGGAATGGCTGAAGCCCAGCAAAACTTTGAAGGGATGGCGGTGCTACAACAGCAGGTGGCAACCTTGCAAGGACAGGTAGCAACCTTGACGACACAGTTAACCAACTCCATGGCAGCACAGCAGCAGATATTAGCAGATCTTGCGGTGACGCGCGTGGCATTGGCACAGGCACAAGGGGGTGCCCCTACAGCAACCAGGGCGGAGTATGGGGCTCCCAACGGCAACGGGAAGGTTCGCACCCCAGAACCTGCAATGTTCAAGGGGGCAAGATCAGCAAAAGTATTGGGTAACTTCCTTTAGGATATGCAGCAATATTTTGAGGCTAACCATGTTTCAGATCAGGAGAAGGTGAGGGTGTGCACAGCATATCTCTCAGATGATGCAAAGCTCTGGTGGAGAACCAAAGTTGATTCAACATCAGAGGCGGCTAGTTGGACATAGGAGGTGTTCCGAGAGGAACTGCGGCAGCAGTTCCTTCCCGGAAACTCGGTGGACCAAGCGTGAGAGGCGGTGGATCGGCTAAAGCACACAGGGACGATCCAGGAGTATGTCAGGGCGTTCTCCGCGCTGATGTTGGAGCTACCTGAGATGGCGGAGGGAAACAGGAGGTACTTCTTCCTCCGGAATCTCCAACCCTAGGCTGCAACGGAGGTCCGACGACATGCGCCGCAGGATTGGAGGACGGTTGCAGCTATAGTCGAGTCTCTTGTGGACCAGAGGACTTCAGGGACGACCTTTCAGAGAGCACAGAGGTCACCTCCGAAACGACCATCTCCACCCAGACCTAGAGCGCCAGAGAGAGAGAGGCTCTCTCCCCGACGGAACGGAGGACAACCTGCATGGCAGGAGCATACTCGACCTGTAGAGAGAGGGCCGGGTCAACTGAGACCAATTGCCTGCTTCTTGTGCAAGGGACCGCACCGGATACACGACTGTCCAAACCGACAGTGGGTGAACGCAATTTGCAGCGATTGTGCATCGGGAGCTAGCTGAGAAACCGACGGTGGTGCATGACGAGGAATCAGTAGAGGCCCGCATAGGAGTTGTGCGCATTGCCTCAGTGGTCGCAGGAAGATCATCGCCGACCCCCGTAGAAGCAGAGCCGAAAGACGCAGTCGACAAGAGCAACGTCGAGCAGAAGACGAGCTCCGGAGATGCGAACCCTCCACAGGAGAAAAAGACGTATAAGCATGTAGTGGAGGAAAAGACTTCACCAAAGTCTTTGGAGGAGATAGAAGCGGAAGAGAACGCAAGGCAACGTGCGAACTATGAGAAGCTCCAACGCAAGAGGGAACAGAACTGGAAAGAGTGCTACGAGGCTAACTGTGCCGAGCAAGAGCGATGGCTCGCCAGCCGGCGTTGAGCAGGCTGCCCGCGCCGGACATCGGGGGTGATGTCCAAATTGGGCCGGGGAGAATTGTCAGGCCCGGTTCGATCCGGTTCGGCCCAACCCAAGCCCAACCCCACACAGGAGACCCAATTCAGGGTCAAAATCGGGTCAACACCCGATTTTGAGGAATCAAATCGAAGGAAGCTTCGGAGCGAGGCTCGGATGTGAGCTCCTCGCCGAAGGAAGCGGGCGGCTGTGAGATGGAGTCTTCAACGCGAGATCCGGACGGCAAGCGAAGTGGGCGGGCGCGAGGAAGCAAGAGGCGGCGGTCTCTTCCTTCATAAGAAGAAGCATCTTCACCATCGGAGGGGACGGAGGCGAGGAGATCGGCGATCGGGCATCCACCTTCGGCGAGCGTCTTCAAGAGGGAGGACCTTCGAACATCGAGAGCTGGGGAGGACCACGGACCTTGAGGACAGCATCGAGCAGTGAGCGTTTGTAACCGGCAACCAGAGGGCTGCCGGCGAGGGAGGGAGAGGGGCACCGGCGACGGAGGTCGCTGGCTCGGATAGACGTTGTAAGCTTTTCGAAGGAACAAAGCTTTCCCCCTTTAACTTATCTCCTTCCCCTGTTCTTCAACCTCGTTGGTGTGTCCGTGATCCCGGCGGCAGGCGGCTGTTCGGGACGACGACGAGAGGGCGGAGGTGAGGCGCGCGCGGCGTGCTCTTCTTCCCCAGCGGCGGACATTTGCATCGAAAGGTTGAGGACGAAGCAAAGTCGACGGCTTCGTCGAACGCGTCGGGCGTTCGAAACGAGGCAAGTCAACGATTGCTGTGGTCAACGGAACGAATTCGAAATCATTCGAATTCGATCGGGATCGCTGACGCAGAGGTTACGTCAACAGAGGCGAGTGGCGCGCGCGCGAAAAGAATTTGGCGGCTGACGCAAGCAAACGTCAACGGGCAGAAATCCAAATTTGCGGCGTGATTTCGAGTTCGCGAGTGGTGAACGAAATTCGAGGGCTGGCGTCAGTGAAACAAATTAATTCGAACGGCAGCGGCGATTGGATTTTGACTGGTCAACTCTAGGGTTGACCCGAGAGGTATTCTAATTTGGGATTTCTGATTCTGTTCATTTTTTTCAAATTAGGGTTAGGGTTTTTCGTGCGACTTGTAATTTGGGGATAATTAAAATTGAGCGGGGAACTAGGGTTTCGAATTTGGGGACGAGATTCGGTCCGGAAACCCTAGCGCGATCACGTTCTGGTGTTCCGCCGGACGACTCTAGAAAGCGGATAAGCGCTGTTTTTAGACCGTTTCGACCGGGGCGTGACACCTAACACCTTGTGTTTTTGTCATCGAACCGGCCGATTCATATGTCGTCGTCGTTTTTGTCCAACCGGTCTTCGCTTCTTTCGCGTCCGCCCAGATCGAGCGTGCTCCCGTTCCCAAGCGAACATCCTCCGACCACCCACCGCCGCCTCCGATTCGCTTCTTTTCTCCTCCTCAAAAGGCGATCCAGGGAAGAAGGGAGATCCCTCTCTCGGCAGATCTCTAAATCCTGTTTTAGGTCCTCGTCTTTAACCCTCTTTTGTAATTGGATTAGCGATCACGACATATGCATCATGGTCGCTACTATGGCCATACCTCGCTCCCGATGATGGAAAGTCGGAAGTGCACTCTGATTTTGCCATGAATATGACAAAATGGACATCTCACCCACTCGTTAGGTGCACGATAAGGTTGTGATGATACTTGGAATTGAACTTTCAACTATTGGTTGTGATTTAACTCCTTGTAGAAAAGGGTATAAAGCAGATAGGAATTTAGGAGCAAAGAATTCATCATGATGTTTTTGCCAGATAGCCATATCAATAATTTGGAGAATCGAGAGATGGTGCAGCTAGGGTTTGGAGTTAAGAGAGGGGTTTAAGGTTTGGATGAGATGTGGGGCAGATGGAGAGTGGACTGGTGAAGGGAGGAAATAAATCTTTCTCTGTTATTAAATTAAATGAAAAGATTATTTATTTGAATTACTTTTACAAGAGATTCACCATATGTATTTGCTATTATAATAGTGGGATGACAAGTTCTAAACAACTGACGTTGAACTAAAGACAACTTTGGAAAATATAGCTAATTTAACAAAAGAAGTAGCACTTAAGTCATAGTGAGAATTTAACTCGATATATTGTTAAGCTGAATTCTTAAAAATGTATAAGTTCATAAAATTAGATGTTGGGCGTGTGGGTTTGGAGGAGACATGTGGCGGATGAAGAGCGGGAGTAACGAAACCTTACTCTAATAGTAAGCTAAATGGAAAATTGTCTATTTGAATTATATATATATATATATATATATATATATATTGCTTCTATTTGAATTCATTTATGACAAGATTGTCATGGAACAAATTATCAGTCATTTGAAAGTGGATGCAAAAGTTATTCGGATATATAAGATCATATTTGCTTATTTGTTCTTCTATCAATTCAAATCAAGGGATTTTTGGAATGTTAGAACCCTGTTCTAATTTGAATAGCTGCTGGTTGTCTGTATTCTACTTCTGATCCTTTGTTCTCGCTGTTGCTTCATAGTTTTGATTAGAAATAGCAACTCTATTTGCCTGATTAGTTTTTTTTTTAAGTCTTGAGTTGGCATTTCTAAGGCCACGGTTTAGGACCTTTTTTGGAATAAGAATCTATTGATTATTTTGCATTTTAACTTGCCTGCTAAACTTGCGTATTGATTTTCTTTGCATGTTTTTGGCTGATTTTACTCTGTCTACTCTTTCATTCTTGTGGATATGTGCCCTTTTTTCTCCTTTTTTCGTTTCTGGGTATAACTTTGAGATCAAAAGTTTGCTTAAGATCTTGACTGGGTAAGTGAATGTAGGGAAAAATAGCTCAAATCCAAATCAAACCCATGTTTTGGAAAACGTGATTTCACCTGATGAATCCTTTGACGACTGATTGAGATCTTCTGGTTAGTTATATTATGGCAGTAATGTTTGGGTTAACTGAAATAGAGTTTTAGTTTCATTGTGAAAGAAGGAACTTTAAGGAATTTAACTTGATCTCCACTTAGATGGCTAGTACATACTACTTCTTTTCTGATCTGTCATTTTATTAGGAAACCAGTGCTGCAAAAAGTATATCAGGAAAATATGCGTTGAGAGACTTCGTGTTCAAGTTGTTGTGCATGTATCTGAGGAAGGATGTTGAACCTTAATTGACTGTTCGAGGGATGAGAATTGTTTTTGTTAGACTTGATTATTTATAATCCGTGACTTAGATTTTTTTTTCCAAGTGGCTTTTCTGAAAAATGTCCCGGAATGTGCTTTATGCTCTTTTGAGTTCTGAACCAGCACAACGACATGATCAATAGAAGTTGATTGTATACAAGTTAATTAAGTACACATTGGTCCTTTAAGCTAGTTGGTTGACAAAATCTAATCATGTGTTAAGTCTGCAGTTGAGAGAAATAGATTCTCAAGCAAAATTCTTCTAAATGCTTGTAGGTATCGGAGAAGATGGAACCTGAATTTCTAAAAATTTTAGCTTCTAGAACTTGTTAAGTTACACTTATGACTACCAAGTTTAAGCTATTATTCACCTTAGAATGATTTGTTAGTTTATGTAGTTTGTGCAATTTTGAGCTTTAATTTTGCTCCCGTTGCTCATAGACACGGATTCAAAATATTAATACCTGCACAAACTAATGCTTATGGTGTGAGTACATTGAATTACCATCATGATGCTATCCATTATGTTTGTTATCTTGTCATTTCTCTTAACAACACTGAGCGATATTCGAGAGTCACTTATTGTTAACTTGACCATGATTTCATGATGATCTGTCATGTCAAACCTCTTCTTTCTCCGTAGCACTTCCAAGCAATTCAATTAAGCCATATTTTTGTGATAACCACTTTAAGAATTAAAGACTATGTAATGAAAATTCTCTTTTCGTTATTGAGCATCTTGCTAAGGCCAAATGTCGCTGATCTCCTTTGATTAAAAACTTCATCATTCCAGGCTTTCCAAAGCCACAAAATAGTACACAGAATGAAAATGCACAATCAAGTATTAATTCCAGTCCCTGATGCAATTGGCATCTCCTTTAATTAGTAGCCTTAATCAATATTTTTGTGCTTAACTAGATATTATTTTAGTTGAACTTGCGGATATGTTGCATTCTACTTTAGAAGCGAACTGAAATGATTTGATGAGCCAAGTTAGCTAATCATATTCTTGGCTTGTATCAAGTTGAGAAGATGTTATACTTAATTAATGGATTCCATTTTAGGCATGGGCCTTTGGACATTGCTGGAGGGTTTTTTGCTCCTTGCAAATGCGTTTGCTATATTGAACGAGGACAGATTCCTTGCTCCAAGAGGATGGAGCTTTAATGAAGTTTCTGGAGGTGTCAGGGCAAAGTCATTGAAAGGTCAGCTGTTAGGTCTGATTTATGCAACTCAGTATCTGAGAGTTCCACTGATAATTCTCAATGCTCTTACCATTCTAGTGAAGGTGGTTTCAGGTTGATAAGCTACCATATTTGCTGCTAGTGGTGAGTTCTTTGTATTATAATTTTCCTGTAACTGAAGTTTCTCTCTTTTCAGTCTGCTTTCCTCGTCATTTGTCTTTTGGGGATTTCCAAAGCTATTACATAAAGGAACATTATATAAAGTTTTTAGTCATAGTACTTCCTTTCAGCCTAACCGAGACGAATGCCACAGGAGCACATTTAAATTATGCACAAAACACAAGATGCTGTTTTTCGTTATCTGAGATGTTTGGACCTTAAAATCATTGTTCGTGATAGATGATCGTTTAGTGTAAACTAGCCTGCTGATGCTGATACATTTGCAATTGTGTAGCTAATCGCTTAAAATTTGCACAACCTCGATCATGAAAGCTCTCGGTGTTTTTCTTTGAGCCGAGGGTAATCAATCCACATTAACCATGCATGTTTGATAGATTCTTCGGAAATTTGATCAGCGCTCATCTTTCATGCATAATCAACGCGGAACCTTTTTGAATTATTTGTTTATGTTTCAACCATTACTGAACGACCCGTATTACTGCATTGCGTATGCCATTATCATAAAAGCAAGTTGCAAGCATTGCAAGTCGATGATCTTAGCATCACATAACTGGTTTGTCATGTTAATCTAAACGGCTTATGTATATATAACAGTCTTATTAGTTGTAATTTTTCATTACTATTGCAATACCGAATTCCTTATTTGATGTGGACTCCTAACCCTGCCAATAGCGTTCAATCTTAATTTATATTGTTGTGCCGTTCATATCTCAAGACATAAGAGATTCATGTACTGGTTATTTCTTATATTGTTACTAATGATATGAGAGATTCGTATACTAGTTGAATATGTGAAATTAGTTTAGCTTATCAGGATCAATCAAGCTCACCGAAATAACCTTTATCTCGTCTTCGACACACCCTGCGAGGAAGAGTAGAACTCTGGGATCAGTGGAAGGTGTTTTTCCTCCAACGCTCAAAGTAGTAATGTGTGGAAGGTATTGGTAAGTAAATTGCTTAAACCAGTATAACTTTGGCTCATGGGACTTATGGATTTATAGCTAAAACTAAAATAGGAATCATAGGTCGAGTGGAGATAAATTCTATCTTTAGCAATTTGTATCGTTGGACATATTCTTCCCTCCATGTTCATGGTGTCACCATTCATGAATCTGACAAAGAGGCTCTAGCTATGTTCTTTCTAGATTACGTTGCAGGAAGCATATGTTGAAAGTAGCTTTCTCGAACTTGGCTGCTTCCCCTCTCCCTGCGTCTTTTATCTCTCATGTGAGAGCCCTCTTCCCATTGGTGGGCTCCGTGTGACCCGTACCCTCCCACAACAATCCCTTTCCATCCCCCGCGTGTACCCACGACCCCCTTCCCATTGGTGAGCTCCGAGCAAAGCTTCCCCCACTTGTGCTCACGACCCCTCCTCCCACCGACAAGGCTACACCACTTATAGGTTTCCAAATGTTTAATATTACTGTTTTATTCTTTTGTCCAGGAATCATGGATTGAAAACTTATAGTTAGTGACCATATAAAGTGATTGAGAAGAAATTTCTCATGATAAAGAGTTGTGAATTATCCTAAAAATATTCCAAACTAGGGGAACAGGATTACTAGTAAGATAGGAGAATCCAAAGATTGCAGTTGTGATTCATCTAGATTGTGATGATGATTAGCTCAGGAGAGAGAAGATATAAATGGGAGCTAACTAATGGGAATGACAATCTTCAATCATGTGGCTGTATTTTTTGAAAAATAGTAAAATGCAATTCATATGGATGAAGCCACAATTTGCAGCAACATTTTTCATCTCAAAGCATATGACATCCCTAAAGATGGTGAACAATACCATATGGCTGATGGTAGTCGAATTGGGACAAGGTCTATTGTTTGTGCTCAAGCTGTTCTTAGACCAAGTTTGTGGAATATGGAGCTCATTCCAAGTATTTCGATTCTCCATCTGGGCCTTGGCAACGAATAAAACTTGTGCAGCCATGTACCAAAAATGAGTATCGCATTATTAGTTTGTATCATACCTATTTTCATTCAATTTTAATATAACAGACTGCATTTAGATTGGAAAACATTGGAAACCCATGGATTCTAGAACTAATAAATTTTGAAGTCTTAATATTTTACATACTAGATTGGCTTGTTTTATTGGGGAGAAAAAAGGAGAGAAAGGAAAGGACAAATTTATTGGAGAGATTGATTTGGGGGAAAGAAAGATAAGTCAATTTTTTCCCTTTTGCATTCTCTCCAAAAGAGAGAGAATACACTTTTCTCCCCTCCCTTGCTACCAACCTTACCATTTTTTTCCCACTCATTTTATACTCTTCTTTCTTTTTCTCTCTCTCTCTCTCTCTTCCCCCCCCCCCCCCCCCAATAAAACAGGCCCAAGTTGACAAATTTTATTCTTCATTAAATTTGTGCTTTAGTTCTATCCCAAGCCCTCTGATGTAGGATTTAAGGGCCCATTTTTTTTGGGAGGGTAGAAAATAGGAAGGGAAGAAAACTAAGGTGGAAGAGAAACATAGAAGGATAGAAACATTGGTTCCATTTTCTCCTCATGTCTTTTATTGGGAGAAAAGAAAATAAAGAAGGTTATTAATTTCCAATTTTATCTATTATAATACCTTTTACATAAAATTATTTTTATAATCTTTTTATTTATTAAATAATCTATTTTAATATATTATAATTTAATTATTATATTTTATTAATTAAATTAATATATTAATATCAAATCAATTTATTATATACCACATTAAGACAAATACAAACCAACAATTAGATAATATAACAAATTTTTTTTGACTCCATGCCAAATTTTTTAACTCACTCGGCAACAATTCACTTGTACCAAATATCATTTTGACAGAATTGTGATATGCCTAAAGCAGAATGAATTCCAAAAATATCAAAAAAAGAAAAACAATATGTACATACAAAGTAAATAAAAACATCAGCAAGCCACATTGCAATCTCATCAAACACAAACCAATAATTAAAACTTGCAAATTTAGATTGTTAAATCAAAATACCAGTAATTGTAACACTACATAGTGTCAATCATCAAAATAAGCAATCCAGCGATACAATACTAAGTTTCACACACCAAGGATCAAATGTCAAGACAAAGTAAACATCACCAAAAAAGTATAATAAGTTTATCCATCCGTCAGCTTAATAAGATCTCAAACAACATATCTTCGGGAGATGCAAAAAAGATTTGTGTGCTCTCTTTGCTTTTACCAAGGGTGACAAATGCTCTTTTACCAAGGGTGACAAATGCGCGAGCTGGAACTCCAATCACAGCTTCGGTTGATCATTTTATCAACAATGAAAGTATGTGCATCAAATGTGGAAACCCAGAGAAGTCAACACATACTGACAAGGCAAAAATATACAAGTAAAACAGAGCACCCATCAGAATTTAGTGTTGCTACTTTCTAGTGCATGGCCGATCAGCTTACCTGAAGGATGTCTTAGTCTGGTTCTACTATTAACGTCAAGCTGATCCAACAGTATGAGTGACGCGCACAGCAGGGTTAAATAGGTGGAGATTTGGTAACCGGATATATGAATTGGTACCCATAGGTTGGTATGGTGTAGATTTGGCCAGTTCACCGCTACCGGATATATGAATTGATTACGTGAATGCTTGTACCAAGCCGTTCATGCCTATTTCCAAAACATATGAATGAGTTATCGAAGATACATATTGTCCAACGGAAGCTGCTTCGACTTTAATTCTTCCATTTTTGTTTCAGCTAAACATCTCTATTGCAGATATGAACTTATCATATAGTTTTCCTCAACATTTCTATATAGCTCTGTTTTTCCATAAATTTACATCATATCTTGAATGACCATAACTTTCCTATGAGATCCTTAGAGCAGACTATAACTGAGATATACTGTATGTTAATCTCAAACCTAATTTCCAACTCTAGCAATTCAAAGCATAAGTACTTGCATGAAATTCACTATCAGCGATATGTTACAAGATGGAATAAAAAATTGAAACAAAATGATCTACATACATTTGTGGATTCACGATTCACGTCTATCAACCAGTAGAAACCGAATGAAACAAGATCAATCCGACCCTGTGCTAGAGTCTAGGGCAAACTTAGTGATATTTGGTGCTTCTTTTTGTGTGTGTCTTGCTAATTAATATAATATCCAAAAGCAGTAAATTATACATCCATATCTCGTTCAAAGGAATGCAAATTGTTTATTTTATAATCAATTTTTTTGAGATAATAATGCTTAAAAAATGGACTTTGTTTAGGCACAAGTATTGTAGTGAAACCTATAATTAGTGATTGCATCCATAGCTACGATTTAAGGTCCTCAAACAAACTGAAGTGTAGATTGGTATACAATAGTTCTGATGAGAGCGTCCAGAAATTACTGTGAGATATCTTCGTGGCCCAAATTATATATGATAAGATGATTTATATTTGAATTGATTTTTATATGTGGAAGGAAAGACATTTACATGTTTCGAGAAATTGAGCTTCACAGAGTTCTCAACTCAGAATCCGTCGCTGGGAATTAAACAGACACTTCACGTATCACCAGGAAAGATCGCAAAAGTATTATAAACACTATTAATTATTCCAAAATGGGAAAATTAATGAATGAAGAAACATAAACAACTGATGCCCTTACATCACAGAGAAGTCATATTTAACAAAAAAAAATTGAATCGAAAATCTCAAACTTGAAAATTAGCTCCAAAATAAGACAACACTATTATCTGTTCATTTTCATCATGTGGGTGGATCGAAGGAATACTACCAACTGGGCAATAGCCTGAGGAAAAGTATGGTGGTGGAGACCATTGTCGATGGGCAATAGCCTTGCTCTCGAAGTGCAAGTGAGCGAGAACTTTCCTATCGGGCGGAGCGGTTTCAAGAGGAGTTCCTCCATGAACAACTCCGTCTCTTCTCCGCCTTCGCCAACGTAACTGATCGGACTGGGAGCGGAACAGATATATCTTGAAAAGAGGAGGAGGAGGGTCAAAAGGGGAAAGAGGAGAACAATGCGGCAGCGGCGAAGGAAAAGTACCGCCATCAGTGGCGGCGACGGGCTTCGGCGGGGATCAAATCCCCAGAAGAAAAACGTCAAGGAAAGCAAAAGAGAGACCACCATCACTAAAATGTAAGAGCATTGAGAATTATCAGTGGAACTCTCAGATACTAAGTTGCATAAATCAGACCTAACCGCTGACCTTTCAATGACTTCGCTCTGACACCTCCAGAGACTTCATTAAATCTCCATCCTCTTGGAGCAAGGAATCTGTCCTTGTTCAATATACAAACACATTTGCAAGGAGCAAAAAACCCACCAGCAATGTCCAGAAGTCCATGTCTGAAACGGAATCCACTAATTAAGTACAACTAGAATCAACAAATCATTTCATTCCACTTGTGAGGTAGAATGCAACATATCCGCAAGTTCAACTAAAATAATGTCTTAGTTAAGCGCAAAAATGTTGATTAAGGCTACTAATTAAAGGAGATGCCAATTACAGCAGGGACTGGAATTAATACTTGATGGTGCATTTTCATTCTGTGCACTATTTGGTGGCTTTGGAAAACCACGAATGATGAGATTTTTAATCAAAGGAGATCAGCGATATTTGGCCTTTGCAAGATGCTCAAAAATGAAAAGAGAATTTTTTTAATATATTGTCTTTAATTCTTAAAGTGGTTATCCAAAAAAGTATGGTTTAATTTAATTGCTTGGGAGTGTTGTGGAGAAAGAAAAGATTTGACATGATAGATCATCATAAAATCATGATCATATTCACAAGAAGTTACTCTCGAACATCGCTCAATGTTGTTAAAAGAAATGATAAGAGACCAAGAAACATCATGATGGTAATTCAATGTACTCATAGTGTAAGCATTAGTTTGTGCAGGTATTAATATTTTGAATTCGTGCCTATGAGCAACGGGAGCAAAATTAAAGCACAAAATTGCACAAACTACATAAACTGACAAATCATTCTAAGGTGAATAATAGCTTAAACTTGGTAGTCATAAGTGTAACTTAACAAGTTCTAGAAGCTAAAATTTTTAGAAAATCAGGTTCCATTTTCTCCGATATCTGCAAGTAGTACCAGCTGAATTTTGTTTGAGAATCTATTCCTCTCAACCACAGACCTAACAAATGGCCAGATTTTGTCAACCAACTAGCTTAAAGGACCAATACCAGGATATGTGTACCTAATTAGCTTGTACACAGCCGACTTCTATCGGTCATGTCGTTGTGCAGCTTCAGAACTCAGAAGAGCATACCAAAGTTAAAGCAAGGATATTTTTCAGAAAAGCCAAGACACTTGGACTATAAATAATCAAGTCTGATAAAAACAATTTTAATCCCTCCAACAGTCAATTAAGGTTCAACATCCTCGGATATATGCATATTAATTATATAATTAGAATACTTATATTAAATTTTATTTTGATTTTCATATTAATTATATTTTTAACAACAAGTAATATCGAGGTTTACACAATTTGCAAATGTAGAAGATAAATCACTAGTTATGTCCAAATATTGGCACGAATAGTAATCAAAGGGAAGTATGAAGGTAATAGAGTGTAAATGTGTATTTTATGAGAGGAAAGGGATAGCTTATAGATACACCTAGTTTCTTATATAATTTTAATTGAATAAAAATAATATAATAATTGTTGTTCTATATCTTTTAATTCAGAAGTTAATCCGTATAAATGGTACCTAAATTTTGAGAGTGCTCATTCTGATTGTAGTTATTTTTTATATACAATTCAAATAAATAAAAGAAAATTCTTGACAATAAGAAACACATGTTTCATTCAGCACAAATTTCTGCGGTAAAGATCAAAAAAAGTTGCATGATTCTCCCCACAAAAAATGAAAACTTGTCAATCCCTCCACCACAACATCAAGGAATACTCGATGGCGAGACGAAGCTACCCAAGCAAGGCAGCGAAGAAAGCAAGCAGGGGCAAGGCAATCCGCGAGGGAGAAGAGCGCAGGCGCAGCAGCTGAGTCGACTGCGCGCCGCTCTTCGACGAACGAGTCTTACGATTCGATTGCGAGCCCGTGCCGCCTCTTGTACCCCCTCCTGTGTCGCCTCCTGTACCCCCTCCTGTGCCCCCTCCCCTGCCAGACCCGGAGCTGCTCCTTCCCGAGTTTTTCTTCACCCATCTCGCGTCAACACTAGACTCCACGCTCCGCCGCCTTGAGCCGCTGCTGGTGGTTGGCAGCTTCGCAGTCGCATTTGGTAGGCCTTCAGCCAAGCCATACATGAAATTCATGTGTCAAGTTAGAATTGTGCAGGATTTTTCTCCGAGGAAACAGAGGGATTTCTATTTTTCTAGTACCTTGAAGTGGGTGATCACGCAAGAGCTCCGGGGGCTGCTGAGCTTCAACTGATGTGACTTGGGCGCCGTCGTTGGTGGCCGCACTACTCCACAAAATCAGGAGGAGTAAGTGTAGAGATAGGAGGACAGTGGACTTCATTGCTGGAGTTTGATTTTGCAAGAAGCTTTGGTCGAGGCCGCGCAATTTAAGCAGCAGCGCTCAGCAGAGGGGGAGGCAGATGAGTCCATCGAGTCACATCGAGGCAAATGTTTGTCTTCCAGCTAGCTTGTGCTGAATAGTCAATAGTACTGTTCGGCCACGAAAAAAAAAACAAATTTATCAAATTTTTTACCACTTAAAACCGAACCAAATTTTTTAAAAAAATTTATCAGATAAAATACCAATTTTTATTATTTTACCTATATAAAAATATTTACATTTCTCTTTTTAGCATATCTCTCAAATAAAATTTATTAATTTTACATTTATATAAGTAAATATAGTAATTTACTGAATTTATTATTAAATCAAAAAAATTATCGAAACTGATAACTGAATGAAAAAAAATTATTAACATCAAATTTATGAACAAAAGTAAATTTACTCTACGAACAAAAAAGCAATTTCAGTAAACTTGGTATTTACTTCATACCCAACCAATGCGCACCCCTTGTTCGCCTTTGAATCAGAAATTAGATTATGTTTTTTTTTTGTAGTGTGCGTTTGTTTGGAGTCAATATCATTGAAAGCTCAGTGTAACGTGTGAAAGATACATCTACTAAAAATACTTAATCATTCACCTACAAGTGTTATACTCTATAGATATTTTCTTATTAGTAAAGAAAAAAACCTAAGTGAAAATATGTGATTTCCCTTGCGTTGGTAATTTAGTTTTTTTTTTTAAAAAAAAAGGACTCATTTCTAAAGAGTACATATTTAGCATAGATTTAAAAACCATTAATTTAAAATGACTAACTAATTATATGATATTATCTGTGTTTAATAGATATTCGCTCTCATACTATTAAAAGAGTATATTATGCATATCATGTATATCCAAGGGACAGTAGGCGAAGTTATTAACACCATACCAATTCAACTAATCAATCAGTTACCTAAATTAAATTTTCATTTTAATAGTTTAGATTACTAAAATCATACTTTTATAAGATAAAATATAATTTCATCTAAGTAACTAACAATTTTGAGTTGATAAAAACTGCCACTCATGCTATTGCACCGACACTGAAAACTGCACGTGAAATAAATGTATGTAAAAAAAAACAAAGAATAAAGAAAAAGATACGTTAGTAACAAAAAAACAAATAAAGCTGGTTCACAAAATTAAACAGGGAGAAAGGAAAAGGATGGATGTTTGCATCCTAAACTTTTAACGTTTTTCTTTGACATCCTAAAACTTTTAGTCAATTCCAATTGTCAACCAAAAAAATAAATATTAGGGGTGCAAGAAGCTTAAGATAATGATTACGAGATAAATGAAAATTGAGCTGCAAAATTTTGAAATAAATGCAATTTTATAGTATAAAATAAGATAAATAAACCTTAAAAATACAAACCGCATAGCAAAAATCTTGTAGGGCTACATAAACCTAATGTGTTATAGCGCATTATTTAGAAACAATCAAATTCAAAATAGAGTAAAATTAAAGTAGAATATATGAGAAAATCATCTCCCTTCAAAATTTTAAAAAACAGAATAGAATCTGAACCATTAAATTATCTACACAATAAAGAGGATCTTTTAGATCAAAATAAGGAGGACAATGTATGATAAGATCCTGCTAACGAGCACCAGGACTTTGAGGTTTAGATTTTAAAAAGATTTCATCCAACAATTTCATAAAACGGTCTTTCTTAAGACTGTCTTCTTAAAAAAAAATTCCCTCAAAATAGCACCCTAATCATCTACATAAGGAGCAAGTGACAATTACTCTCTTCCAAGTTCGAAGAATGAGAAATGCAAGCACATGACAACTGTCAATTGAGAGAACTTCAAATAGAGTTCCGGGCATTTATGATCACCATTAGAGACTGAACTCAAATTACTCGAATTAATTGTCAGCTGATTATGTGAGAGAGGATGTCCAAGTCAAATTTCCCTTGCCTGACAAGAGGAGAGAGTATCATTGGCAGCTGCCCTATGATTCGTTCCATATAAAGTGTATATAGCCCAATCCTAGACTCCAGTAGTTCCGAAGCCTTGTGTGTTTGTATAATTGATCTCACAGATTCTTCAAGGAGCCCTGCATAACATCAAAATGTTATGCCAAAACGGTGAAAGCAGTGAATTCATTCAAAGCGCAAAGACTCAGAAAATGGATGATCTAATGCAAAATGATTCCAAATATTGCAGAAATGGGCAAGTTTAACGAACTCAAAAGCCTTTTAGCCATGCAAATTCAAGGTCACTTTGCATAACTCCATTCTAGTAATCCTATCTGGAAGAAACAATATAACATGGTACTAATATTGACCCTCTAAATTTAACTTAAAACAATATAGAACAATCCAATGAAGAAAAAAAATAGCTGTTAAAAGTTACAAAGTTCTTGAAATACTGAGAAAAACTTTACTGCATGATAGAATCAAGCTCCTTTTCACTCACTAGATATCAAGGCTATTATTCTTCAAATCATCATTAAAGGTTTGATGGCCATGCAAACGTGGAAGTGGTCAATGTCCCAAAAAACAAGCAACAAATGACTAAGAAAATGGGAGCATTCGAAACTAAAGCGATTTCATTTGCCAACTTGGAGATGCTACAAATGTCAATTTCCGTAACAACTTCATAATAGATAACAAATACCTACAGATATGTACGACATTAAAAACTAAAGAAAATAAGTTTGCCAACTTATAACTGCTGTATATGTTAACTTATATGAGAATTTCATTTTAGTTGAATTCATTCACTAAATCTGCTGTATCTTACTACATATACATAGACAACTTTCATGAATGAAGAAATGGATAATTCAACGTCAACCGGTATTTCAAGATAAAAAATTTCAAACTGGCATAAATGAAGAAATGAATAAAACCAAAATACATCATAACATAAAATTACAAACTGTTATAATAGTAATTCAGAACTCTACTCATTATGCAACATAATAAAAGACCCAACAACTATTAGTTAGATCCGTTGGAGTAATGTAAACTTGTGCTTTTACCATATCATAATTTTAAAGATCATTTACGTGGGAGGAAAGTAAGCTAGGAAGGAAAGGAAGGGATTAAGAAATGGAAGAGGAGAAAAGAAATAATATGTTAATTCAAGAGAAATGCAAGATATAATTGAAGTATTCTATGACATCTTTTCCGTTTATTGAAAAGACTAGAGAGAAAAGAACCTATTAGTCAAAAGGATATATCTACTCTTTTGTTGCACAATTCAATTATAAGATTAAAAAAACTGAACGGTTACAAAATTTTAATTTGTGTAATTATAAGTTGGATCTTCCACAATTTTATAATCAAGTACCTAAAATTTACATGCCTTCCTATAATAAGGTAAAATATATTAGCTCAATTAGGTGTTTTAGACTATTAAAGCATTTCAGCCGGGGGTGTTCAAAAAATGGTTTAACTCGATGAACCGAACCGGTTCGGTTCGGTTCAAGCAAAATTCGGTTCAATTTAAGATAGGTAAAAAAAATTTTGGTTCGGTTTTCGGTTTGGTGTAATTCGGTTCGGTTCGGGTTGAACCGAACAAACCAAAATTTAAATATTTTTTTATAAAATATATTATATTAATATTTTAATTATATAAACTATATTATATTATTATTTTTTATTAAAAATTAATAATATAATAATATAAACAAGCTATATATATATATATATAATTAATTTTGGTTTAACCCAACCAAACCAAATAATTTCGGTTCGGGTTCGGTTCAGTTTTTAAAAAATTCGGTTTGGTTGCGGTTTGGATTTTTTTTGGTATTTCGGTTCGGTTTAAAATCGGTTCGGGTTGAACCGTTTGAACACCCCTAATTTCAGACAATTGGATTTGACAACCTGAGGATTTAAAAAACTAATTTGTATCACTTGGTAAGGGAACTGTGTACTTGTGTGCTGAGACAACCAATATTGATATACCATGTATCGGTACAACGAGTAATAAGTACAATACAATGATAATGGTCAAGTATGTACTAGTCCAAGATGGATTGGTATATTGATACAAACTAAAATTTAAAACCATGATGTGACTAATCATGCATAGTGATCTGAACCATTCTAGCAATCTATTAGATATTGAACGACCAAACCAAGTTGGGCAATTCAAACTAATCAGAAAATCCAAATTGCTAAGGCATTCTAGCATGACCGAGTTATCTAAATCAATCAAGTAGTCTTTAACAATTGGGAGTCTACATAGATTTGATGATTTGGATCAATCAAGTTGATGCTCTTACAGTACTACAGAGTCACAACAGTTATGGAGGAGAAAAAAAATAGGGTTTTCGTATTACAGTATTACTACATGTTTAAGATGACTGCTTTTATAATTAATAGAGGGGTAAATAAAAAAATGCACTTAGCATCCATTCCTTTTGCTTCCACCCACTTTTGGGTGAAACAAAAACAAGATAAAGGAAAGAGCGGGTTTCTTCCTTATTTCCTTTCATCTGTCTCATTAACTAGGGAAACAGAAAACAAAAGAGATGTTTGAAAACGACTTCTGGAAGACCAACTTAGTTGCATTTTAACCGTCCTTTTTTCTGCAATAATTTAGGCATTTTTTTTATGACAAATAATGGTTATAGAAGTTTTTTATTTCTACATGAATAAATAGTGTTTACATATGAACAAGTGCTGGATTTTGTGGCTTATAATCGTTGTTCTATCTCATATTTTTGGGAAAACATAACTGTCGACGTTAGGACAGCAAGTGTCCTGTGATACCCAATTTTGAAGAATAAAGAACTATTTAAACTGTTGCCCAATTTTAATAATCAAGGAGGCTAGTGATTCTGCTGCCCTTTCTGTGGCAGTAAATCGGGTGGAATCGCTGCCCTGTTTCGAACAACAGGAGGGTTAGATTGTTGCCTAATTTTGGGCAATGAAGAAGTCGCATGTGCTGTCCAAAAATGGATAGAAATGAAATGAGTATTTAGCCCAAACTAACATGATAATAAAGCAAGAAGTCGACCGCACCTACTATACAAAAATAGACAGTAATCATCCAGTATTATTGTACGGAATTGGAAAACATAAGGGGCTGAAAATTTGATACACTGAAATGGACAGCAGCAGATATGAAATGTTGTCCACAAAAGGATAAGTAGAAACAAAAAATAATGTTTCATTTTTTATTTACATAAGGTTGAAATTTTTTGCATGATTATGGTTAGTTTGTGGCAAATTAATGTGACACAAAGCTAGCAGAAGAACTAAATGAATATTTCCTAAGCAATATTATCATCATTTTTGTGTTGAGATTTTCATATTATATATTGAGTTGTAGTATATAGCTTAATTTGGCATTAATAATCAAAATGTGAGATAACATTGTTTAGATGCATATGTCTATATGATATTGGATGTAAAAGATGTGTAGACTGCAGAGGGTGATCCCTTTAAACACAAAGGATGATTAATACGAGCAAGCCGGGTACCCAAAGGATATTGTGTAATTTATTTATAAGGAACCTTAAAAAGAATGACTCATAGAGTTGATTTGTGTAATAGATATTTCTTAGAGGGCATGATCTCGTGATATGGTGGCATTGAGAGAGCAAAACTAGATACTATAGGTATTCTTGAAGGGCAAGACCTAGTGATATGGTAGTAGTATTAAGATAACATCGAGTTGGATATTGTTATAGAGAATATGACCTAGTGTTACAATTGTGTCATAGCAGCACAAGAAACGAATCTAATCACCTTAAAATAAATCTTGAAATTTGCATCAATTGAAATGAAAGAGTGCCTTAGAATCTGAAGGATAGAGTATAAAATGAATTATTAAATGCTTTTTGTGGTGTTATTTAGTGGTTTATATTATTACTTGTTTGGAAGAAAGGAATGTATTGACCTGACCCATGTTTTCTTGTTGTTCTATCATTTATTTTCTTTTTCATGCTCCAACACCTCAAAAGGTGGAGATTGAAACTAGTAGATCCATAGTAGATAGAGAAATATCCAACTGTTAGTATATCATAGTGTCATTTATTTAGAATATTATGTTATTTTAAATTGCTTAGCCAAACACATTATGTTACTTTATGAGTTAAATTATGCAGAAATTGTTACGAGCCCAATATTATTAGTCAACATTGTCGAAATCACAATCCGGATCGTAGGATCGATTCGAATCAAGCCATGCGTTCTGGATAGGTTGAAGAATCGGTTCCTATGTAGGAATGGTGGGATCGCCATTCCAGAACGTAGGAATGGCTGGGATCAAGCGTTCCCACCAATCCCCGTTAACCCAAACCCTAGACCCACCCGTTAACCCAAACCCGTTCTAGATAGGTTGAAGGATCGGTTCCTATGTAGGAATGGTGGGATCGCCGTTCCGGAACGTAGGAACGGCTAGGATCGGACGTTCCCACCGATCCCCGTTAACCCAAACCCTAGGCCTAATATCCGTTAACCCAAACCCGAACCAATTTACAAAAACCCTAATCCAGGTTTTTTCCCCGCTTCCGCTCCCTTCTCCACTATTCACAGTCACAGCTTTTGTTCCCTTCGCCGTCGGTGATAAACTTTGCTCGCCGTTGTCGCTCACTTCGCCGGCCACTTTTTCGTTGCTGCTCACCACCGCCGGCTTCTTCCTCGCTAGCTGCTTTCGCTCCCTGCCAAAGTGCCGCGAGTTGCTGCCGAAGATGATGAGTTGCTGCCTGCTGCGAGTTGCTGGCGAAGACGATGAGTTGCTGCTGAAGCCAACGAGAAGCCAACGTCCGACGAGTTGCTACCAAAGCCAACGAGAAGTTGACGAGATGCTGCCTACTGAGAGTTGCTGACGAGAAGCCGATAGGTTGCTACTGAAGCCACCTTCAATCTTCACAAAATTAAATATTCAACTGCCTTCTGCCGACGCCTAAAGAAATCAAGAAAGTCCGTAAGTTAATAAGTATTCGACTATCTTCGCCTTCAATCTTCACTTAGAGTCTTAGACACTTACATAATACATTTATATGGATACATGATTGATGATACATCATACATGATAACATTTTTGAAGCCTCCTTCCTATCATGATTTATGATACATAATTTCAAATTGCATAGTTGCATTCATAATTTTATTTTTACATGTTCATTTACAGCATCAATACTTGTCATTTGTCAATTGTTAATTGAGATTTGTCCTTGTCCATTATCATTTGACAATCTCAATTGATCAATCATCAATTGTCTACTTACATTCATCATTTGTAGTGCACCAATACTTGACTCACTATTTTTTATATATTATATTAGGTTTATTATAATTTTTAATGGCCGACACTAGTAAGAGAAAGAATGCACCTGGAAGTAAATCAGATATTGGTTGGGAGCATGGAGTTGAAGTTAATAACAACCCAAGGAAAATCAAGTGCAAGTACTACAAGAAGATTATATCTGGAAATATTTATCAGTTGAAACATCATTTAGCTATTAAGATTGTGTCTTTTGATGATCCTATGTTAAGAGAAGATGAAATAGGAAAAATAGGTGATGAAAATTAGTAGATGAAAATTAAGATTGTGTCTTTTGATGATCCTATATTAAGATTGTGTCTTTGGATGTGACTTGTGACATTGTAACTTTTAATTTTGTAATGTTTTGTACTTGATATTTGATAATTAGTTATCCATTTTGGTTGCAATTTAATAGTAGAATAGTTTGTTTTTGTTGTATTGTTGATGTAAATTTCTTTTTAAAATTTATTGGGTGAATTGTTATAAAATATCTCATTAATTAGTTGCTTAGTTTGTTTTTGATAGGTATTATTATTTACTATTTATTATAATATTCATATTACTCTTAATATATAAGTATACTTTTTAAAAAAATATATTTTTTTATCTTTTGGTAAGATCTTCCGATCCTACGTTCCGAGTCTACGAAGCCTCTACCGTTCCTAGGTAGGATCTCGAACCTGATAACCTTACTATTAGTAATATATGTAATAAAGCGGATTCGAGTAGGTATGTTATACCCGATTCGCTAAGTAGGAAAGTGTTATAAATAGGAGTCTAGGGTTTAGAATAAAATGTTAAGTACTTTGTTATTCTCTTTTTTAAGGCATGCTTTGCATGATTTCTCGCCTGTGATGGCTGAGATCTATCAATTGGTCCGACCTGCAGGATCGATCGCCGGGGAACCGGTGGTTTGGCAATAGATAAAGGCAAAAGAAATTTCGTTATCGGTAGTAGATCAAAGCGGCAGATCTATTATCGTTGACCAGCGTTGAAGAAAACCTAGGGCACAAAAAGTTTAGCACGCAGCAAAGTTCTCTTCTAGGCAAGCTTTCAGCATGTGGTGAATACTGTAGCCGCGCTAGGGTTTGGCATAGTATTGTAGCGTGGGTACTGTAGCAATAGTATTGTAGCATGATACTATAACGGCAACATGGGCATTGTAGTGACCTAGGGGGACAAAAAGAGGTAGGACATGCGGCATTGTGTCTATGACGCACATGCGGCATATGTAGATTAGGGTTGAAAAAAACTAGAGAGAGATTGTTGGTTTGAAAAAATAGAGAGATTATTAAAAAAAAAAAAGAGAGACAGGAGTTAGAAGAGAAGATGATGAGATGTGAGGTTACTCAACGTATATAGAGATGAATTGTCGTCTTGACATTTTATATGAGATGAGAGCAACGCTGAGAGAGTTAGTTAGGGAGAAGAAAATACGAGAGGGTACGGATGTGATTGTCAATGGGCAGACATATCCAACCTTGAGTAAGGTTATGAAGACTACATTACAGAGCCAAAGTAACATGGAGGATAAATGGTGGATTCATAACCACGTGGAATTACAAGAATTTGATGGAACTGATACAAGATTGATTGTACAAGCTAAACAATATTTCGACATTCAAGACACGTCAGACGACTACAAAATTCTTATATGTTTGTTCGTATGGAGGGGCAAGCAGGCCATTAGTTTTGAGGGTTAAAACGACGGATTCTCAATCTTTCTTGGGAAGGGTTGAAGCAAGAGATGATATAAAGATTTAGTAAATTTCCTGCAACTACGGTCCTTGATGAAAACTACTATGAAGAGAAGAAACTTGACAGCAAACAGAAGGAGGTCAGCAAACAAAAAGTAATTGAGCATACTTCTATTGTTGATAAGGTTTTTTCAACTATAGATGTGATGAGTACTGAATATGGTAAACTCTCTAAAAGGGATGATGATGGCATAACTAATTTTTTCAAAGATGATGATCTAAATCTAGGCTGGTCAAGCGATCTAGATGACAATCTAAGTAAAATGTCTTCTGGGATGAAGGTTGTGAATGCTACAAAAACACATTAGAAGACTTGACACTTGCATGTATGCTGGGAAGAGGAAAAACTTTTTGCGGTAAAGAAGCATATTGTTGATAAATGAGATCGGGAACAATTTCAACTTATACGCAGTTGGATCCATGAAAAGTTTGAGAAAAGACCAACTGAAACACAGCTTTATCAAGGCTGTAGTTAGAGAGGGGGCAATGTTACGGGACCAATACTATTAATAGTATATATAATAAAGCGGATCCGGATTGGTATATTATACCCGGTTCGCTAAGTAGGAAAGTGTTATAAATAAGGGTCTAGGGTTTAGAGTAAGATGTCAAGTACTTTATTATTCTCTTCTTCAAATAGGGGTCTAGGGTTTAGAGTAAAATGTCAAGTACTTTGTTATTCTCTTCTTTAGGTGTGCTTTGCATGATTTCTCACCGGTGACGGCTGAGGTCTCTCAAAATTATATGTGATTAAAATTCATAAATTTGGTATTTCTACCATGTTTTAATTTTGTGCTATTTATTGCAAATTATAAGTGACTACATGGCTAATATAATTGTCAGTCCTAAGGAGTGTTGTAACACTACTCTTCTTGGGCATAACAATGCAACCATCCACGTTACAAGCAATCTCATCTTCAACAGCAACAGAACATATAAATGTTGTTTGTCACTTTCTAGGGAAAGCACTATCGAAGAAGATTCCAGTCCATCTGCCATTTTTGACAACCAACTCACCTCTAATTTTATAGAATTACTTGCTTCTAGTTAATTCTTTCTTCTTTGTACCATGCGAGAAATAATTAATATATACAGTCCAATGTGAGGAGATATTTGGTTTTATTTATTATGTGAGAGTTGGCATTACTCTCATTAATCCCACACGGTTTGTCTTCTTTAGTTTACTTGAATTGGTCTTAGTAAGACTTTGTAATTACTCTATTATAGATTAGTTCAGATCTCTCTTCTATTCAACTCTTACGGACTTCAACTTCAAAAATAATTCTTGATGCTCAGTTAATTACATTCTTAAGAAAATAACTATTTTAATTTTCAGATTTATAGGATGTCATATGTTGTGCAATTAATTCCTTGGAGAAGAACAGATTGACCACCTTTTAACCACTTCTCAAGATCCCTGATCCCAACTACAATGTAGGTCAAAGCATGGTTTAAAATTTCGGTCCGGTACTGCCGGTACCGGCGGTTTGTACCGGTCCAGCGAGGGACCGGCACCGGAAACCTTCGGAGCATGCGGAACAAGCGGCAGGCGGCGAGGCGACGGCGGAGGTGCCAGCGGAGGCAACAGCGGGCGCACTAGAAGCTTCGAACGAAGCTTCCGCCGGCGCCGGAAGCTTCATTCCAGGGGCAGCGGAAGCTTCGAGGGTTCGCCGGTTTTCGTCCGGTACCGGTGCAGTACCGGCGGTATATACCGGTCCAGCCGGCCGCCGGACCGGAATTTTAAACCATGGGTCAAAGTACTAGTTGGAGGGTGTTGCATGGATGAGTTAGATAAGTGTTCTATATCACAATGAAGTGCTATAAGATCTACAAGAGGCAACTAATATAATAATTCAAATGGACGAAAAAAAAATCATCTAACAGTCTCAATAAAAGTCACCTACTAGTGTCAAATTCTGCAGTACTTATCCAGCTTCCAATGTAATCTGATAGCAAAAACTCCATGAGTTCAATCCTGATTGTGGAGAGCATACGTTAGATATCGTCATAGAACAAAGAATATATGCAAGTTAATTATAATAATTATTGTTCAAATTTACAAATTAAATGCATTGAAAACAACGCAAGTTTAGAAGAAAAAAAAAAGTTAGAAAGGTAAATCCGGTTTAGACATATCATGTGTGTTTCCAATGTGTTTCTGGAAACCATAAAGGCGGTATCATCATAACAATAATTGGATTATCATAAAGGGAAGTAGACAGAGAGATTGGTATTCTACATTCAAGTGAAGCTAATATAGTTGTTAACAGTAACCTCAAGTAACGGGATACTGGTTAGGTGAAGCTAAATATCTGGATATAGTTAAAACATACATTAAAAACATGCTTTCATGAATGCACGGGAATGATGCGTCAAATGGATCCATGAAAAGTAAGCTTTCGATCATTAATGAAGTCTTCTGAGAAATTGAAACGAGAATCCTTTGACCAATAAATGGCTCAATCCCCAGTTTGCGGATTAAGTGTTGAACACATAACTGAGGATCTGAAGCTGGATCCAATGATCCTGGTACTGCAGAATGCAAGAAATAAAAGAAAAAGGAACCGTAAATCAACAACAGAATCAACAGTGACATGACAAATAATTATAATAAATCTTGTCCAGATCGATGTTACATGAACTATGATAATACATACATATAAGATGTTACATATATAAGCGTGAAAAGCACATGTAACTGAATAAGTTCAAATTAGAGATTTCACCAATCATTGAGAAATAAATTCACTGAAAATTGGAAGGCAACTCAATAATTTTACTTTTAAAGGCAAAAGGTGCCAAGGTCCGACAAGGCATAGATGTTAGTGTCATAAATTTAAAAACTGTTTCATAGGCAGGCATAGATGTTAGTGTCATAAATTTAAAAACTGTTTCATACTGCCTAATGCAGACTATACCACCAATTCGAACCTAAACTAATACACAATATAGGATCGGTACTACTCTAGTACCATAAATTTTTCTATATAATTATATATATCTAATATAACACTAACCTAGTGCTAGATTGTTTTTTTAGAATAATCTAAATTAGATCCTTTCAAATCAATTTAAAGTTCTAGAATAAGCAGACTCCCAATTAAATAAATTTAAGATGGTAGAATGTCTTGAATTCAAGATCCCCTAGCGACTATTTTGCATATTTTATTTTCAAATTCATCTCTGACAAGGAAAAACAGAAAAGAAAAGAAAAGCTTGTGGAACAATCCGCGACTTAAATTTAATTTGCATGTGAGATGGATGTTAGATTATAATCCTAACATGTTAAACACAAATAAATACATTGGGTTATTTCCTATCACCTTAATCATTTAGGTCTTGTTTACTTGAGGGGAAAGTTAGAAGGAAAGAAAAGAAAGTAGGAAGGAAAGGAGTATAGGCTTGTTTACTTGGGCGGATGGATAGTTTAGAAGGGAAAGTAAGAGGGAAAATTAGTCATTAATCCCTCCATTTGTTTTCCGCCCAAATCGGACGGAAAGCTAAAACTATAACTTAACTTTACTAACTTCACACCTAACTTTTCACTGCACCGTTACTTATTCTCGCTCAATACGAGCTTTTCTTGACTACTCGTCCTTGCCATCGCAGCTCGAGCTCGCCACCATTGCTCGTTCATACAGCTGTTGCTTGCCCTCGCCGTCGTCGTTCATATTTAATATTTAATAATTTTATGATATTATATATTTATATATATACAATATGAATAAAAAAATAAAAATTGGGGTGTATATATTAATCTTTCAAACTTTCTTTCCATCCAAGTAAACACAAGGAAGGAAAATCTATAACACATTCCATCCATCTATTTTTCCTTTCTTTCATTCTTTCCATTCCTTTGTACTTTCCATCCGTCCAAGTAAACACAGCCTTAAGATAAGTGCTCTCTAAATTAAAAATAAGAGCAGATGATCTCAAAGGGATCTAGATAAAATCAAACAACTTTCGAAGACATAACATCATTCAATTTCAAAGACAAACATATACGGCCATATGAAAATATTTGTTATTTGGTTCCGGAATATTCCTCTCCCATAAGGTTGATTCAACGAATGTGTTCGTTTACAAGTATTAAAGTAAACAAATCCATTGACGCTTTGTCTTGCAAATTATCTATAATCAAATTTTCATCTCAAATGAGATCATACAGACAAAAACTTAACACCCCTGTGTCTTGTTCTACTCTAATTCCAATTGCGCCCCTAGCCCTGGTACTCTTTTTCTCCTCATCTGAATTTCACTCCCTTACAGCGTCCACTCCCGACCCCACTTATTTCATCGTCTACTACTCCCAGCCACACTTCCCCTCTTCCACCTATTTATTTGCCACCGCTAGCTCCAACCTACTCAAGTTGGAGGCAAATGAGGAAGATGGTCCAGTAAAGAGGCCCCTGAAGAAAGGTATAAAATTTCATTTCGAGTGAGATATTTATTTGAGATTTAAATTCTAATGTTGACATTTTCTTAACAGGAATAGATATTCACATTATAGAGCTAGCAACTAGCTCTACATACTATAAGAGGTGACAACCAACAAGAACAAAATGTCAATTGGCATTGCTTATCAAAACATCTGATGATTACATATTGTAATGAATAATGAACTGAAACGGGGAAGGGGTTATTTATCATTGACGGGACTTAGGAATGATTAAGAATTGATAGGCCAAGTTTGTAAGTGATAAAGATTTATCATAAATGGAAAGGGTCAGAGAATCACTAGCTTCGATTACTATACTTTGCAAATTAATGCGGGATGGAAATGGTAAGACTGAGCCTAGTAATGAACTACTGATCACAGTGGAAAATGTTTCTGTCTCATCAACTAGGCTGGTTAATAATCAGCTTTAAAAGGTCAGGCAGACAGGGAGGTCAAGCCAGATTAGTAAGTTGGATTGGATTATAATAAACTTGAATCAGTAATGATTCAAGGGGGAAGGAAATTTTTGTCAGTGGTTGGGTCTTAAATGATATGGAAGACTTGAAGAACCAGAACAGATCATTCAGTACTGCATAGGATGTATTCTTATTCATAGTCTGAAAAGTTATTCTAGTATGCACTGTGTCGATACAACTCTGACATTGAACTAGTACATTCATACCGACTGAAATTAAAAACCTTGCTCTTATTAACCTAACATCTTTGTCATTCTTCACATAGTCTCCACGTGATCAAGTACGTATTTTTTGCAGCCATAAATTTATGCATTACATTCTCTTTTCAGAGGATAATTCATCTCTTAACTGATTTTGTCATTAAAACTCTAGAGGGTAATTCCGACATAGCATCGCTTAATTGTGGCATAATAATACATAATGTTCTCTTGGGTTATCAACCATATCATAATAACATAATGCAAGGAAAAAATGCAAAAATAGAGGTGAGAGTGAGTATAAGAGAAGAAAACCAACGTTTTTCTCATTGAAATTCCTTGGATGTTATGGTATCACTTGAAAAGGTAATTCTCACCATGGAAAGTATGCCTAAAAAAAGACAATTCTCACCAAACGGGCTCTTTATCACTGTAATGGTTAGGTTATATACACAGACCACGTCTACTGGAATCTCAATTAAATAAATCAAACCCATCTAGTTTTGAACACCAACATGGTATAAGTGCAACTTATTAAACCCTAACAGACTATTTCAGAAGAGGGATAGAAAACAAGAAGGAAAAGAAAAATCAATAGAAAAGAAATTGAAAAGGAAAGGAAAACGGTTTTCTTTTCTTTTCTTTGTTTCACAGATAGGGAAGAAAACGGGAGGGATGACGTGCGTTACCCCTCGCCTGTCGACGCCATCGCGATTAAGGCTCGCGATCGGATGCCTTTGTCGTTCCCATGCGGGCCGCCGTTGGTGATCCTCTCCAGGCCAAGGAGACGCCGTCGATCCACCCCGCTGCGTCGTTCGGCAGTGGACTCGTCGACGCCCGTGGAGGGAACCGAACGCGTGTCACGAGCCGGGCTCTATCCGCCATCGCATCCGATTCCATCTCCTTGGAGGAGGCTGCATCGGCGGCGTCGGCCGAGTCCTCTGCCGACCCATGGAAGACGTTCACACTAGCTACAGTTTCGGCCGCGAGCGTCGGCTAGGGCTTCGGCGGCGACAAGGGAAGGCGTCGGGTTTTGACAGCAATGAGGGCGAGAGCTGTGAGGTTGATGGCATCGACGATGGCAGCGTTTCGGCGGCGAGAGCTGAGGAAACCAGGTATCGAGAGCGTGAGGCAAAACGAGAGCGTGAGGCGTGAGACGTGAGGGAGCGTGAGAGTAGAGGCGTGAGAGGGAGAGAAAATGTGTTTCCGTCTAATTTGGAGGGATTGGTTTGAGGGGGAAAATGTCTCAAATTTTCCTCTTATTTTCTTTCCTTTCTTTCCTTTTTTTTACTGAAACAAAGGAAAGGGTAGTTTTCTTTCCTTTCTCTCCAGATTTCCCTCCTCTGAAACAGGCTGTAAAGGAAAGAGAAGGAGAAAGAAAAGAAGCAAGTTGTTCATTCCTTTATTTTAAACATCAGGAAAACAAAATGAAAATAAAGCCTAATTGGAATACCTACTCCGGCCGTACAAACAAGTTGAGTTAAATCACTTGGCTAGGTGGAAAAGTAGGCTTAGTTAAAACTCCCAATGGAGTCGCAAAGTCCGGCCAAGACAAATTGCTTAATCAAGGCAAACAACTAACTTTGAACAAAATACAAGGAATCTGATGAATAGGTGGAGTACACTAGATGTAGAATCTAAGATCACAACATCACTAGAGAGCATCGCCCATCTGCTTCGTACCCTAGTACTAAGCACGTTTTTCTCAGTGAAGCAGAGCCAGAAAGTTTTCGAGTAGCTCATATTGACAATGATACAATTTAATGGATGAAAATAATCAACCAAGATATTTCCATTCAGATATGCTAACCAAAGCTGTCCCTCAAAGGTAGATTAATTTCTGCAACAGGTTAGATGACTTGGGATCCATGAAAGGAGCTCAAGTTAGTCCCTTCAACATTGGATTAAAGAGCGTATTGGTGGATTTTAGACAAACAAAAGAACATGGTTGTCAAACCATATGTTTGTAAAATTGAAGGTGTCGGATGGTTATGCAATGAGACAGTACTATTTCTTTGGGCCATCAATAGGAGTACACATACAGAAAGAAATAGGAAAATGACGAAAGCAAGGAAAGAAAATAACAGCAGGAAATGCTTTTTTTTTTCCTCATCAGGATTCCTTAGATGCTATGCAGCAGTTAGATAGGAAGTTCTTAGCAAAGGAATTGATCTAAAAAATTATTGCCTCGTGGTTTTTCTCTTCGCTTTAGAAGGTGTTCCACATAAATTAGGGTTCATGGTGTTCTTGACGTTGATTCTTGATTCCAGTACTTGTCATAGTTGATCGAATTTATTATTACTTTGAATCAGTAGTTATTATGAATTCTTATTTGCATATGGGCGCTAGGGTGCTAATAGTGGAGCTTCTAAACTTATTTCTCAAATTCCTCACTTCTAAACTTAATAGTGGAGCTTTATTTCTTTCTAGTCACAGTGAGTTGGCCGCATTCATGTTTATTTTCATGTTAGATATGTACACAGGTTTTCATGGCTCCCACGAGATATGGCTCCAAACACAGATGCATATGACCAAAATATGACAACTATTAAGTAAAGCATAATGCTCTGTTTTGAAGTAATTAAAATAAAAATGGTTAGCGTCATAATACTATGCTGCCAAAAATATTAAAGTACCATAAGTTTCTACAATGCGACACATTCTTCTAAGTAGTTGCGCAATTAACCCATTAACAACATCTTCAACAAGCTCAATATCCTCCTGTGAAGATTGTAGGTTCCTTACTGAAGCTTCAAAAACATCAGATAATTGGTAACTCTATTAAATATTTTCTTGAAAATGATAATCATGAAGCAGCAAATAAATTTTTGACCATGTATAGAAGAAAAACACGTTCCATACAACTTGTTAAAAGCCAGGTACTGAAGAAAAATGAAATCAATACTTTCCAGAACTTCCTGAAGAAACTAAGGTATTGGTTCATGTTGAACAGGACAACAGAGTAAAGCTGGTTTGCAACAGATTGAGACCTAGACCCAACGTTATCACCATCTGCACTGCAAAACTGTGTCATCTCCCAAAATATATATCTATGTGCGTCAAGTGTAGCTATGGAAAATCTGTTTTCACCGGTATGTTAAATTGAACTATGAACTCGTAGTCATTACAAGTTACAACTCCATGACCAATTGTACTAAAATGAAGTTCTACATTAGTACCATGTGTCAACACAATTAATAAGAGCATCGATTCTGTACAAGTTCAATAGAACACCAAAACCAGCAAATATCTACTATTTGAAACCTTGTGTTAGATAAGTTTGAATATCAAGACACCAAACTATTAGTGAAATAAAAAATCGCATAACAATGGAATTATTTTGTAAGAAACCTATTATCTAGCAATAATGAGAATCATGACACAGAAATAGAACAGGCTTGAAAAACAAAACTTTTCAAATACATTATTCAGTTCTATAGTGAGGTTGTTGGAATACATATAGTCTTGTATTTGATGTTTAGTCCCACACTCCATGGTATGCTAGACGTCTATGCTTTATTGTTGGTCTATATAAAAATTCCTGCATACTAAATAATAAGAAGATGCAATACTTTGTTCCTTTCCACTTCACGTGATATAGAGCAAGGTTATCCCTAACCCTAACCTTAATTGGGATTTCCACTATGTCTCAGCCCTGCAAGTCGACACCAAACCCTAGCATTGTGCCGTCACTGTTTTATTTTTTTGGCCAAGAGATCTAAAGCCAAAATCCTACCAAGTCAACTTCTCTTCGTGTTTTTTCTTTTCCATCGGCCGCAAAGAAATCTGAAGATGGCTATTGCATTCGCGCAAGACGCTGACGCTGTACTCAAGATCTTCATTTTGCCACGGTCTCGTTTCTTCTCCACTGTTGTTGTGCTCAAGCTCTACAAATTTGCCACCACTTTTGTGTTCTCTTGATAAAAAAAAGAAATCTCCTTGTTCTCGCCTTACAAGCATGGACTAGTACTGATAGAGTATTTGAACCTTAAACAAGATAGAAGTTTGCGTTCGCATGTAAGGATAAATCCAATTAACCTGTCAATCGGAAGGAAATCAAAGCAATTATTTAATCACATATTTTAGGATAATGTTGGTCAAGATCATCCTCCATTCTCACTCTTGAGCCATTATATGCATTATATTAATATGTATCACTTACAAACAAAATTTTATAATACAATGTCTCATTTTCTAGTATATTGTATACGTTAGACACCAAAGTAGCAGTTATAATTTGAAGATTTTTTGTGAACATATAAAATATTATAATATTGATCAGAATTTAGAAAATTGGCCTATACCAAGAGGTAAGGCGGATTAGTACTAGTCCAACCTTGTACTAGTACTTACCAATACATATTGGTCCTGTACCATAAGAAAGTCCACAATTGCCTTTTGTATTCTAAAGAAGCTGGTGTATGTCAACTGTAACATGCACTTGCAACTACAAACACGCCTAAGATTATGAACTATTCAACAGGACAAGAAGAAAAAAAAAATAGGAATCATTTGATGAAGATTGATATACTATACGTGAGGATGCTCCGATAATAAATTGAGCAGCATTAATTACGGAATGATGGTTCGCTACTCAACGAAATTGAACTGTCATGATCATCCTTTTTCACTTTACGAGGAATTAATGAGGAAGAAAGGAAGAGAGGTGTAATTCTATCACATGAAAAATATTAGGGACTGAGAAAAATAGAATTCACTCTAAACTTGAGCAAGGCATTTCATGCACAAACCTTTTGAAGAATTTCAGCCAAATGGAATCCACAAAAGGCTACAAATTGCAGAAATGTTCACCCAAGCAGCAGAACGATGAATTTCAAATATACATTAGAGTAGAACTTCTTACCTGAAATGAAATCAGTTGCTTGATGAGATAACATAGCAAAAGAAGGTCCAATTTCACCCTACATGAAAATGGTGAAGTTAGAACGACTGAAATTTTTTTAAAAAAAAACTATGTAATCGATGAGGATATGACTAGAATTATCTTACTTTTACAAATATAGTATCGGTAAGACCCACCAAGAAATTTATTGAAGTAGAAAGCAGCTCTATCTCATTTTGACTGTCAAATGCTGCACTTAGAACAGTATCGTGAAATTGTCAGAGAACCTTCCGTAAAAAAAAAAAATACTAATAACGAGCAAATCTTTGAGATCGGGAAACATGCTTGAATTTCAAAAAAGAAAGAACAGAAAAAGGGAGGCACGATGGGAGCATAGATAAGCCTACTACATGTAGCCTTTAGAGTGTCTCCGGCGTCGGAGACCAAAATATAGTCTAGTGCCATTGGCCAGTTACTTGTCCAAGATATACAGGAAGTAGAAGTGGAGGCATAACGGGCTAAACAATCAGCAGCCCGGTTAGCTTCTCTAGGAATATACGACAGCTTACAATTTATCAATCTATCAAGTAAGAAATTGATTTCATCCAGCACCCTTTGACATTGGAGATTTTGAAGTGGTTGATGCTCCTTAATGAGAGTAAGAGCACTTTTGCAGTCCGTTTCCAGTTCAATATGGCTGTTGCTGAAGGTAGGATTCGCATATAAATAAGTCAGTGCAGATTTGATTGCCAAAAGCTTGGAACTTTGCGCTGAGTCTGCAGACAGGTAAGCAGCAACTGCCAACAGGCAAGAACCTTAGTCATTTCAGATGATGTATCCCAACCCTCCATCAGCAGTCTTGTGGAGCCAAGAACCATCAACATCCACTTTAAAGGAACCTCTAGGAGGTTTCATCCAGTGGCATAGTCGTCGATCAGGAGTAAATTGCTTTCCCTTAGATATAAAAACACCTAGCATATCATTGAAATCAACTAGGGCCAATCTAATAGTTTCCATCAACAAAGATTTTTTATTTTAGAAGAAGAATAAATTCCGAGCATTCCACAAGAACCAACTGATAGTCAAAATCAAAGAGGAAACAAGCTTTAGTTCAAATATCCAGTCACCAGAAGCCCAAGTGTTTCGGAAATTGAAATTCACATGCAGTTTTTCTTCAAGGTAATTCCAGGCGAGATTGGTAGAAGGACATTGAAATAAGAAATGAATAGCATCGTCCGGACCAATCGAACAAAAACAACACGTATGGGCCCTAGAGAGTCCAATTGTAGCTAGATAGGAGGTGGTAGGAAGCCTTTGGAGTAGCAGCTTCCAGCCAAAGATTTTAATCTTTGGGGGTAACATGCAGCCCCCATAAGGACTTCCAACCTCTCCAAGGGTCATTGAGGCTCGTATGGTTGTTGAGAAGGTGGCGATAAGCAACCTTAGTCAACGAGCACCCATTAGAAGCCTCTCGCCAAACCCAAGCATCATCACAGGGAGATGAAGAGACTTTTACATTGGTTATGATACTGGCAAGAGGCAAGCCAAGCTAAGAGTGCAACATTCGATCATTCCATTTTTGGTCCGGCAAGAAGTTTGAAACCATTAGATTGTCAAAACAAAGATTAGATACAATAAAGGTTGGCTTGTAAGCAATTGGGAGGTCAAAACACCAAGGCTGTAAAGCAACATTGGTATCCTAACCATTTCCAATACATTTTACAAGACCATCCTTTAGTGCATCCAAATCTTTCAAGATACCTCTCCAAGTCCAACTCATTTTATCCTTTCATTTAATATTCCAAGGGTCAAGAAGGCCATATTTAGCTAAGACAATATTATTCCAAAGAGAATTTTCTCGATTAAGAAGATGCAGCAGCCTTTTACATTGAGTGGCAGATCTGAGAAGGGAAAAATCCTTAACACCGAGACCTCCCAAGCTTTTAGGTTGGATGACCTGCTGCCAATTTACCAAATGCAACTTCTTGGAGTTAGAGCGACCAGCCCAAAGAAAACTACGAGTGAGCTGGTTAAGCTTATCAAGGTACATTTTAGGCATCCAGGTGGCAGTAAGAGAGAACACAGGAGTGGAGATGATGCTAGAGTTTGAAAGCACAAGCCTACCAGCTTGAGAAAGGAGATTACCTTTCCAAGAGGCAAGGTGATGTTGAAGAGCATTATGGCAATGAAGAAAGGTGGACTTGTAAGTGGGTTTGGGTGAAATGAAAGCACCTAAATACTTGAAGGGGAAAAGCCCTTCCTGAACCTGAAAATAATGAAGGAGGTGTCTTTTGGTGTGCACATGACAATTGGCTAGGAAAAACATGTTGGACTTGAGCAAGTTAATATTGAGACCAGAAAAGTGGAAGAATTCAGTAAGGCAAAGTTTAACATGACGGCAGGAAGTAGGGGTAGCACGGAAAGTAAGCACAAGATCATCTGCATACATCAAGTGAGAAACCTTTACCCCTCCTTTGATGTTGAAAGGACATATGAGCTTCCTATCCACTTTATCTTTAAGTAAAATGCTCAAGATATTAGTAACAATGACCAAAAGATAAAGTGAAAGAGGATCACCCTGCCTTATCCCGCGTTTGCTAGAGAAGTTGGCAGATTGAATACCATTGATGACACAAGTGAAGCTAGGGGATTCAACACAAGTTTTAACCCAATTAATGAAGGATTGAGGGAAATTGAGAATATCAAGCCCTTTGTAAATAGCATTCCAAGAGATTTTGTCAAAGGCTTTTTCCAAGTCAATTTTGAGAAGGACTAGAGGATACTTGCCTTTAGAGCAGTGTTATCAATAGCAGATCGCGGAAAATAGCGAAAAGTTAAAAATCCGCAATATGATATAGCGGATTGCGTTGCGGGCAAATAGCGGAAGTCACATGGCGTTTAAAATATATATTATATACATAAAAAATTAAGTATAACGTTTGAAATATATATTATATACCTAATAAATTAAACTGCATAAAAATAAAATAAATTGTATAAAGAAAGATCCCTTAGTACTAACTCAATCCAAGTCAGAATTTTAATTTCTAAAACTTAAAAACATTATAATGTGGTCTTATCCGCTATAGCGGTGTTATAGCGTTTCATAGCGGATTGCTTAAAAACCGCTATGGAAAAACGCTATAGCGCCGCTATTGCGGCTATTTAATAACACTGCTTTAGAGTTAAACATGGTATGGGTCAGCTCTTGGAGAGAAAGGATACTATCATGGATATTCCTACCACGGATAAAAGCCGATTGCTCTTTGTTAATAAGACTAGGCATAAAAGGCTTAATCTTATTCACAAGGAGTTTGGCAAGAATATGATAAGACAGATTGCATAAAGAAATGGGTCTAAAGTCTGTAATAGCTTTAGGGTTTTGCAGCTTAAGGATAAAGATGATGTGAGTCCTACCCCAAGATTCCGGAAGGAGGTTGGAGTGGTAGAAACCTTGAAGACAAGAATTGAAATTGGGCTCAATGATATTCCAAAAGTATTTATAAAACTCTCCAGTAAACCCATCAGGATCAGGGCTTTTACCACATGGGAGGGCAGAAATAATCAAGGTAAGCTCGGAGGTCTGGAAGGGAGCAAGAAATAAAGAACTAGACTCATGAGTCAAAGGGTAGCAATATCTGGAATTAGTGCAGGTTTGAATTAGTTGAGAAGGAAAGTGGGAGTCACTAGAGTCCTGATTCCATAGGCTGAGGTAATGATCTCTAAAGGAGTTGGCAATGTCAAGATCATCGGGTAGAGGAGGTCCAGAGCCAATAGAAAGAGAAAGAATTTTATTAGATCTAGATCTCATGGTGACCAAATGGTGGAAGAATTTGGAATTTCCATCTCCAACCTTGAGCCACTTGAACTTGGCAAGAGTCCACCATTTAAGATTAATTTGCCTGTTGAGGGCAATGGCCTTGTTCATAAGAGATTTTAAAGAGATCTCTTCAAATTCCAAAAGAGGTCCAGAAGCTTCAGTAATTTGCTAGTTGTGGATTTGTGCCCAGGTATCATTAAGGGTCTTAGTAAGATTACCCAAGTTGGACTTATGCCACCTACTAAGCTCATGGCGAAGAATGATAAATCTTTTAGAAAAGTCAGGGTCACAATTATAGTTGAGCGGACCAACAGGACGTGACTAAATGCTGAACATCCTTATATTCCAACCAATAAGGTTGGAATCTAAAGAGTCTTGGATGAGTAAGAGTGATTTGCTTAATGGAAATGAGGAGGGGGGCATGATCAGAGATCCCTCTAGGCAAATGGGAGACCATAGATTTACTGAAAAGGCTTAACTAGTTCGGGGTAGGGAAAGCACGATCTAATCTACTAAGGATTCTACCAAGACCAGTGCGATTATTGCACAAGTATAGGGGGGGCAGAAAAACCAAGATCAACAAAACCAATCGAAGAGATCAACATACGAAACGAGAGAATGAAGAATTAAAAGTAAATTTACACCACCCCCCGCCCCAATTTATCTTTTGGGTTAAGGATAGTGTTGAAATCCCCGCATATAAGCCAGGGAATACAGTTGAGTTAGTGTCAGCCATCGCTTTCCAGAAAGCATTTCGAAAAACACAATTATTGTTAGCATAAATAATTGAAAGAAACCACGTACATATGTAAGGTTCCAATTGAGGCTACACTAGAAAAAAAAAACAACCGAATCGTCCAAAAATACCCACCTAGAAATTCTTTTCGATCCAGAGGCCGGTCCACTTTTTTCCTCCTATCCTTCCAGCGAACTGTCACCATAAACAGGATTAATCTCTTTCCCAAATGCTACATGAACTCAAGAAAAGAAGAAGAAAGCATATCGGCACTAATAGAACGAATTTCACAGACATCATTTACCCAGCCTCAGAAATCTCCGCCTGAGTACCTCATCGATCCAAAGCCGATCATCGCGATGTCCGACACTTGATCCCTCCAACTCACCAATCCCATGAAAGAAATGGCAACGGCAAGAGGCGATCGGCGGATCAGCCTCGCACTGCATGACATCTAACAGAGGCAGAAGTCGATAAATTAAAAATTATATACGGGTGAGTGTAGAGAGAGGGGAGGGAATGACCTTCGAGTTGCTTGAGCTCTTCCCTGATCCTAAGGATCTCCTGCTTCCTGTCCTTGGCCTGAAGAGATTAAGGTGAGGACCGGGTTGCCTTTGACTGGAGAGATCAAGGGGGAGGAGCGATCTGTACCTTCTGCTTCCAGCGCTGTGCATCGGAGGGCGAGAAGGAAGGAGAAGGACGATGGATCTTGCTGAAGCGAGAGAGGGCGAGGGCGAGCGCTACCTTGAAAGCAAGCGAATCGCAGCGAGGTCTCGGAGACGGAGTCATGGCGGATAGAAGAAAAGGGACAGGGTAGGAGCTCACAAAACGGAACAACGCGGTATGAGAGATGATTTGAAATGTGGCTAACCGCTTCGTTTTATAGGCTTTCCGGCAGAGCAAGGCCTTCGGAAATCGGAGCGTATTGTGATTGCTCGTCAGATTGACAGAGCGTATCAAGGGTCACGACAACAATGGATGGTGATTCGGATCCAACGGTTCATATGGAAGGATTTTTCTTTCGGTGGATCACGTTCATCCCCTTCTAAGATGTCTTTAATTTCACAATAATGAGGATTGAGGGTGCAACACTCACAACGGGAGAATATTAGGGATGAGCAACTGTGCGGCATTATCAAAGGAGTGACAATTATGATGCTAATGGGGGAGTGGAGGTTAGTAGTGGAGAAAGACAACTAAACAATGACTAGAGTCTAACTAGGGGCCTAGTCAAAAACTATAGTCGCAATAACCCCTTGTTTACTTCGGACGATAGAAAATTCGAAGAAAAGAAAAATTTTTAGATCTATTCGTCTACACCGACAGACGTTGTTCACACGTGATTATCACATGGGTGCTCTTTTCTCTCCTCTGCCGATGGACAACGTCTCCACGACGAATCAAGGCTCTCGTCGACAGCGTCCAACGGCGTCCAACAAGCTCGCGTCGACAGTGTCCGGAGCATCAAGGAAGAGGGCGGCGTCTATGACTTGCGAGGAAGAGGACGGCGTCCGCGACTCGCTAGGAAGAGGGCGGCATCTGCAGCATCGAGGAAGAGGCCGACGTCCGCGGCTTGCGAGGGAGAGGCCGATGTCCACGGCTTGCGAGGAAGAGGGCGGCGTCCGCCACGTCGAGGAAGAGGGCATCGTCCGCGGTGTCAAGGAAGAGGCCGGTGTCTGGAGCTTGCGAGGAAGAGGGCGGCGTCTGTGGCATCGAGCGGCAAGGCAACGGGCGAGGCAGCAAGCGTCGATGCGTCATTCACCTCCGTGGCTTTCGCATCTGACGAGCTCGCGTGGGCGAGGAAGAAGGGGCCGGAAGCGTGCAGAGAGGAAGGGGCAGTGAGCATCGATGCATCGTTTGCGTCCGCGTCCGACGAGCTCGCTTGGGCGACGAAGGAGGGGGCGGAAGCGTGCAGAGAGGAAGGGGCAGTGAGCGGCCAGGCGAAGGGCGAGGCAGCAAGCGTCGATGCGGAGCGAGGTAAGTGCGAGCACTAACAGAGCAACTGTAGATTTCTTCTGCGCCAAGCTTAATCGGGCGGAAATCAAAACACGATAATTTACGTTGTATAAAATCTGCAAAGCTTTCCATTCCATTTCCATCCATTCAAGTAAACACGGTAGTTTTGGTTTCCTTTCAGCTTTATGTTCCTTCCTTCTATCTTTCCGTCCAAGTATACATAGTGTAAATGATTGAAAGATAAAATCTAATAGTGCGACACCATCCGTTTGTTAGTAAATTAGTGACTAAATAAGAGTGATGCACGGTGGCTATGTAAAGCAACATTGAACTTAAACCCAACCTATAAAATTGAAACCTGTCAAATAATTATAATTAGGCACCCCAAACCTCCTCAGGGCTAAGTTTGGATTTGATTCCAAAATAATTCAAATTTAATTATTATCTATAATAATAGTCCATTTGAGATTGATTGGTATATTATTTGGATTAAGTTTTTTAGGAGTAGATGGTTAAATGATAAAGTTACATATTTATCCTACTCTAAATCAAATATAAGATTCAGATAATAATCCTATCTCCATCCAAACTTGACTCAAGTTTTATGTATAAAAACTCTAATTTATCGTTTTTTTTTACCATTGAGGATCTGAATATGCTATATATGAATTGATTTGAATTATGCATAAAAACTCTAATTTATCGTATTTGCTCATTGTTAAACAGGATGAATATCAGAATTAAATCGGTATGGACACGTTGACTTACGAAATTTGCATCAGAATCAAATAAAGATATTTAAAATAATTGTACTCATGTATACAAACTATTTTCAAATGTCTAGTTCTCTAAATATACAATCTAGGTGTTCTACGTACTAATTCATGGCTTTATAAACAGTGTTATGAATGTTATATAATATGTTTCTCTACTTTTCTACATTTCGCAAGCAATTAGTTAACATTTGTTTTTTTAAGACGACATTATTTGATCTAAGTAGCATTATGTTTTTTTTTTGTTCTCAATATTTATTTAATAGATTACATTTATATTTCTATTCAATCTTTAACGAGACATGTAATGCTAATAGTAATCTCACTGTAAGGTTTAGATAAACTAACTCGAGTATCAGGCGCAAGAATCATCTAAAAAAGCGCATATCCATAATAACGTGCCTGCAGATAATCTTGCAATATGTCAGAATCGCAAATAAGCAAAATTATCCGCGCCTCAAGGACATGGCATGGCATTTGTCTTTTCATCTCCAGTCATAATAAATAAAATATAATCTCGCAACAATTTACATAAACTTAATCGCTGCTCACAGATACACTTTAAAAGGATGGTTCTATATGTTCCTCATCTCATACAAAATTCACCGAACATATTAAATGGAGGGAAAGAGACCAAGCGATTATTCCATTAGAGGTACAGAAAGTGAAAGAAAATTTTATGACCAGGAGCTATTGCAATAAAGTCAGTGCAACAGTTTTTCACAATCTTTTATCTCTGCTGCTTGTGCACCTAATATGGCCTGGCTGTTAGAACTTGCTTTGATAGTTCTCATGACAGCATTTAATATTGATGATTTGAAATCAGCATCTTCTACCCGCTTGATAATTTCCTCCACCACCTTGAAGTTAACACCACCGTCGAGAATGAGTTTACCAATCACTTCACCGAAGTATGTAGGTGCTTTTGGCAGATCAATGGCAATGTCATCAAGCATGGCCGCGTAAAGTAAACATCCTGTCCCCACATCCCTTGGAGTGAAAACCTTTTTAACCAATAAATACTCTAAAAGCTTCGTCAGAGGTTCCAGATATGAGAGGCCCTTGTCCAGGGCAAGATTGATGGCTTCCTTTACCACCTCTGAATGGTACTCTGGGCTTTTTAGGTCCTCGACACATTGAAGTGCTTCGTCTAGAATGCGTATGTGAAAATACTCTTCGAGAAGAGCAACTGTCTTCTTATGTAGCTCCTCACTAGGACTGAATTTAGGTGTTACCACCGGTTTCTCCACAATCGTAGGTGATGGCACTTGACTATTAGGTCTCGGCTTTTGAGATGGAGAGTCGGTTATGCCTGAAACTAGAGTAGAACGGGCAGGTGGGGCGGCATTTACCTGCAACAATGCACTTGTCCTACCGGCAATCAGGCTACCACTACCTTGAGGTAAGAGCCTAGGATTGATAGATGTTGACTTGGCCATTGAAGAACCATGGGTTCGGTTGGCTTCGCCCCTTGACATTGATTTGCTCCGTTGAACTTCCCACGAGTCCCCATCTAGGCCTGGCATTCCAGGCATTTTTCTTGTTCCAGGCATCCCAGGCATCATACCACCAGTTCCAGGTCGATTCAAAGGAAATCCAGTGGGACTCAGAGCCCCTAGAGAACTTGCTTCGCGGCTATTTCTCATACTAGCAGTTGCACCAGGACGCAGCCCTAGATTCTTTTCTGCCTCACTATGGATTTCACTTATGGTCTTTGCTTTCACCTGCAAAATTACAGAATTCCTCCATTTTCAAGAGAACTAGAAGCTTCATCAAGAATTCAAATAGCAATTTTGTCACTCGCAAGCCATTAGCCATTTATCAAAAGGATAAACCAATCAATCCAACCTGTGCATAGCTTACCTCTTCACGGCGAGGAACCCAGTTGTTTGCTCTTAGATCCAGCACATCACGAACCATAAATCTTAGTCGTGATGCAAGTTGAGGATTGTTAGTTAACTCCTTCAATCGGTTGAAATAGACATCATTAAAACGCCGAGACTTGGGGCTCTCGTCCAACTGTTTCCCTATTGTATTGAATAACTGACAGATTGCCTCGACATTTTCCTCAGCAGGACAAGTTTTGCCATCATGGCCCAAGAGTTCCTGTTCAACATAAAAACATCAGCAAAGTCTTATAAAGTCATTTTCATGTAGGTTAGAATTTGCCTTGGTCCTTAAAGAACTACCTGAGCAATATGATGAACTATTTTCTCTGGCACCATCTTCTGCTTCAAAAGCTCACCAATGAGGCGAATGTTGCCAAGAGTTCGGAGCTTCACCATTCTTTCTTTGTCCCTCCGTTCCATTTCTTGATCAGACCCAGTCAGCTTTCGCACTTCAGCTCTTAAGTTGTCTGCACCTTCAAATGCCTCCTGGCAATTATTTAACAGTATTCGCTTGAAAGTGATCTCCTTCCCGCCATCTTCTTCAGGGGGGAATGGAGGAAGTTTTTCATTGAGATCAGAACACAGTTGAGAATACATGGGGCAGAATGTTGGCTCAAAAACAGCTTTCTCAAATATTAGAGTGATGACCTCCTACATAAAAAGCGTATTTTCCATATTAGTAGTTCAACTTTAAAAAATAAACCCAAGCTCCTGTGAATGGCGACAAAAGCATATGATTAAAACAAAAGTTGAAACCTTTAGGATATCAGGAGTCGTGATTCCAGCATCAATTAACTGCCCCTTGAGAATATCAAACTTCTCTGGTGTCAACTTATTCAGTATACTGCAATGAAAACCATTGCCAGATAATGAGAACTTATCCAAAGTAATAATAGATTTCAAGAGGCGTCACAAGAAGACGTGTAAAATAAGAACACAAAAAGCAAAAAGTTTTTTTTTACCCTTTAACCGTTTTCAGAACTCGCTCTTTCTCACTGAGGTTGCCTCTTCGAGCAGACCATGGCACTTCAGCCTTGATTAGTGCAGGAGTAGGTCCTCCCTAATACATATTGCAATATGACCAATTATATTATCAGAAAAAGAAAAAGCTCGGAAATATGTGCATAAAGGACAAAGAAGAGTAAATACAGAAATATCTATGCTGTGTTCCACAAAAAAATCAGCCAAAGATGCATAGACTAGGAGCAACGCAATTCACAAATTAGAGTATGTGATCTAATAACAAAGGCAAGATTCTTAGCACATGGAGATGCTGTAAGTGTGTGCATTTGGATATCAGCCTTACATCACTCTTAAGACTTCCAAGTAATATTTTCAATTTGTTCTCGTAATGCTATGCACACATCCATGATTTCACTTATGCTCTCAAGGAAATCGTTCCATTTTCTATCTCATTAATGCTATTTAGAGGAACGGGTATAGGAGCCTTGGTTTGATATAGGAAGTTGAAAAGATTTTGACATGGAACTTATAATACAGATTACAGAGTGGGTTACTTTACTTTAATGTCTCCATCTGCATTATCATTTTGTAAACAAATTTAGTATATTTAACTTTGCATAAGTGGAGGATTGTCAATACTAATTAATTATTTTTGTACTATTATCTAAAAGAACAGAAGGTATTAAATTTTAAATAAACTCAAGTAGATAAGTTAACTGCATGAACTAAAACTTCACCTCTTAGCCCAAAAGTATACAGTATAGACCGGCAGGATAGGTTTCTTGCGTACCAGACCTCACAGTAAAGACACGTACATTTGTGTAAAATACAAGCTGAAAACAACGCAAATTACAACTCTGGGACATGTTAACGAGTTGAAAAGGAAGAATGACAACCTCTAACACATTGAAATGAAGAAGTTCTCCATCAACCGATCAGCTATGTACCAATCCTATCTGTACCAACAATACATGTATGGGTACCAAACAGACCTCAAGACCGGAACTTAACAGTTTACAAAAACCATGATATAGATACCAAAGTCAATTACTGACATAAGAAGATAGATGAAATGCCTTTCAAGATGTTATCCGCATGCTAGCCATATCACCCACTAAAGTGAAGCACTTAAAGACAATCATTTTACCAGTACTATAACTGCAGTTGAGTGTGTGCCACACAATCGAGCATGTACTGAGATGTTAAGTTGTGAAAAATGAAGCATAAGACAATAATTGGCAAGATCAACATGCCTACACAAACTAATCTAAGCATAAGAAAGGGATGTACCGTTGAATTAAAAACCTCTTCACAAAAAGCATAAAACTATGCCATTGATGTAAATAAAGAACATAACCACTAAGCATCCAGATGAAATGCGTTAGTAGAATAACAATCAAACATATAAAGGTCAAAATCATGGAAAACGTAGAGGAGATACACAAGAAAAAAGAATGAGATTATCTAGAATCAACTTAAGGGGATAAAACCTCTAAGGTTAAGAGAAAATGTAGGGTCTGACCAAGCCCACAGTCAAACACAGAAGAGAAGTAAGACCAGCTGTGAAAGAAAAGACTACACCAGAGGATCTGAACACTTAGAAGCGACACTTAGTTTACTGATAATGGCAAACAAAGTCTTGGAACAAGAGACTAAACCAGCAAAGGGAATTGAACTTTCTAGATTGAACGGGATCAACCTACTACCAAGCTAAACGTAAGACTAAGTATTTAATGATTCAAACTAAATATTAAAATATGGTAGAATAAATAATAGACCAGCAAGTCATTTCAGATATTTAAACATGATTTGACCAAAAAAGAAAGGGAATTACATAAGATACCTAAAACCTTGAATATAAAATGACATTTTAAAGGAACACTAAAAAATGACTCTTTAAATCCAACAAAATACCAAGTACAAGTCTCCAAGCCAGCTGCAGGAACAGACGAGTAATTTAGCAAGAAAACAGGCAAGTAAACCGGGAAAAAGCCCCTCTTATTTATATAGTATAAGCACCTGAGTGGAAGACACTTGAACGTTTGAAGCAAATTGGGATCCCTGCTTAATTGATTGCCTTGCATCTTGATAACCTGAGCTCGAGAAGTTTGAATCCTTATTTTCACGGAGTGGCACCCAGGACCTCTCTTCTGAGGAGGTAGACTGTCCTGATCGCCAAGCTCGACCATCTGGTTCTGAATAACGACTCTGTGATTGACTTGCAAGCTGCACAACGCAAATGATAAGATGGCATTTGTTACGATGTCATTTCAAAAAAAAAATAATACAACTGAATTATGCAAAAATATAATAATTATAAAAGAAGTTTGAGAGATACTCTTTGAGAAGCACTGTGGATATGGCTTTTGAAACTTGAGTATTGAGAAGGAGGAGGCAATGGCCACAAATTAAACAGATAAAGTTGCAAAATAACATACAACATGTGAATACCCTAACGCAATGCAAGGGCAAGATGACCTCATAGATATAAATAACAATAAAAGAGGGTGTGTTATAAACCTAAAATAGACCAATTTCCATAGTGAAAAAGCAGAAACTTTGGGGCGGGAGGGGGCACATGCAAACATTACTTGAAAACAAGAATAGCATAGGAAAGATTAAGAATAAAAATATATGCATGAACTATAGACGGTTAAAAATTATACAGGTTTGTAACTAATATTATCAATAAAAAAAAGAATGAAATATGGGTTTTTTAATTTCCCATTATCCACAGGAAATGCCTCATAGACCATAGTTACAAGAAAGAAGCACATGTAGAAAGTTTCGGTTAATTCCTAAATTTTAACTCCTACAACTTTACATTCACAACAAAATCTGAACCGTGTAAAAAAATACAGATACTATGTTTTAACCTGATTCAGCAAAAACCGTCTAACCCTCTTGGATTATAATAAAAAGAAGATTAACGAGCATACAAAGCTGGCAATTCCGTTCTTAATCATCAAAGGCACTAGACAAGATTTTCCAAACACGATATGGTTGCACCATGACCAAGGTGGCAAGGTGTATTTAAATTTTAAAGAATAAAAGTTGCGCACTTCTTTTGTTTTTAAATGAGAAAGGTTATTAAAAATCTGCAGGGTAGCGGTTGAATTTCATCATTTATTTCTCCCTAACACTATCACATACAAAAGCTAACTGTTCTCCTAAAACAATTCCCCTGTTTTCATTTGGGGTCACTCGGTCACACCGACGAGAACAGCAATCAGACAAAATAAGGAGAAATACACTTTCTTTCCTTCTCATCAAGCCATGGGAAACAAAAGTTCCTTTCAGTGTCTAATTGAGGGCATATTAAGGGAATGAAAACCTCAATGGTCATCAGCACTGAAGATATGAGACAACATATAAGATTATAGAACAAAATTTACAGACTATACCTACTAGTGACAAGTGGTGTTTATAGAACATTAGGGGGTTGACAAGTCTATCAGGCCTCCCTTTCATAGAAGAATTGGATAGCATTTGTGATAGATTTGATCATTTGATAGATGGGTAAACCCGCATTACTTTGAAATTAGGTCATGAAACCAACAAATAGAAGTTTTTTTAACATGTATAAGTAGAAGAGCTTACATGAGAATCACCACGGCCCCAAGTCTGATCTTCTGGAAACAATTCAGCTTCAATCTCTTGTTTGATTTTCAGAATGTCTTCAGAAGTTTGAACAGCCTGCCATGCCAAATTTACTTTCTTAAATGCTAAAAAAATTACAAAAAGGGTTTGCTGGAAAAGTTCTAGTTGAAGATAGTATGCATAAATCAGCCAATCCTTGAATGCAGTGTTTAACAAAATAAAAATTTTCATACCCAAATCTCTTTCATGCAGCATGTTCCGCAAGTTCAATGATAGGGAAAAGTTCATTCTACAATCTCTTTCTTAATGTAACAACACTATAAAAGAAAATAAAATGATGAATTTGATTGATTCAAGTGGAAGACTGATCAAATATGACTCCCACTTAACCAATGAGTTGATCTGATGCTAGTTATCACAGTGCATAGTTGATTACTCCTAGATTGGATTGCAACTAGTTTAGCAAAACAAATGGCATTTTCAATCAACTAAAATAACACTCACTATGAAATCAAAACCTACCGTCAAGTCATAAAAGAAATGCATGACAAGATAGCGCCAAGGGGTTCCATTTAAGACAAATGCCAAAAGATTATAATGTGTTGAAAGAAAAGGGAGCAAATAAAAATACTAACAAACCTCGCGAGCTTGGAGAAGCTGCTGCCGTGTGTAGCGAATGCGTTCATGACTCTCAATCCTCGTGTCTCCATTCTGGCAACATACTCATGTAAAGACGTATACATTTGTAACAATATTAAATTAGAAGAGGTTTCAAAAGGCAACATTTTTATCATCTCAACAAAGGAAACAGAGTAGTGGTATAGTCAAATGCATATAACATATAGACGTCCTTTTACTTGCACAATTAGGACCTTAAAACTAAGTTATTGTAAGTCTCAAATTCATTAAAGATTAGTAGAGCCTTAAACCATCATGGTCCTTGTAACCTTTGATATATATAAACTCTAAAAACATACAACATATGGGGAATCAAATAATTCTAGAAATTGGATAATATAAGGTTGGACACGGGAACACAGAGCTTGATGTTATAATCTGTCCAAAAGAATGTTAAAAGGTTGTGTTTCCAAGAAGAGAAATAGCTACTTAACATAGAAGGAAGCTGGGAAAAGAGATCGATCAATTTATATTAGCATTAAAAATAGGTTCCGTTCATAAAAAGAAAGCCATACGAAACAAATTTGAAGATAAATACAAGCTTTCATTCATAAATTTAGCAGACATATTAAATACTGTTGTAAAGAGGGAATTACACGATACACAATCAAACAATACAAACTAGAACCACTCATGCAGATTGCAATTAAAAAAAAAATCAGACTAGTTTCTAGTGTCAAATAACAGAAATTTTAATTTTAGGACAAAGATGCATTAGCTTCCACAAAAAAACCAGCACCTTTCCGACGAGATCCCTCAAGCATAGATAAAACATAGCAGATCCCATAACGCAGATGTCAGAAAATGTTTGATATAGAAAAATAATTTTAAAAATCACATCTAGAACATTCATTCAATTTATCAACCCATACAAAAAAGCAAACTTTTCCCAACCAAACAACGCAATTGATTATTTCAAAAGCGTTCCCCACCAACCTTAACTGGGAGGAACGCGCCGATGCCACCATGGGGGCGGAGGGTGGGCAGATCGGAAGAGGAGCCGAGGGTGGAGCTCCCACCGGAGGTCCCGGAATCGAAGCGGGGAGCGACGATTCTACTGCCTCGATTTCCGCCGCCGCCAGGCCTCAAGCTGATGACCGTCCGATCTGACTGCATACCTCAGCGGATCCTTGTCGTTTTTTTTTTTCTTATTTCTCTGCGGTGGCAACACCACGCCAGCGACTAGCACCGCCGGATGAGAAAGAGGAAGACGAAGAGGTCGAAGGATAGATATGCCCTTAGCCGAAGCCCTCTTCGCTGTCGGGGTAGCGAAGAGAAGGGCGAGAACAGAAACAACATAGAGCGGCAGAAGCCCTTATATTAGTCCGAATGCAACAAAGACAAGGAAAAGTAATTCCGTAATTATGTTAGATGTGGAGGGCAAAACCGAGTTGCATTCGGAAAGGCTTATAACGATGTGGATCGTTTTTTTTTTTAATTACAGTATTACGTTTACACAACTTTCAATTGAATACCCAATAATCTACCTGGCTTAAGAGCAATAGTTGTTGGTTGCTTTTTTGGGAAGTTTACAGGGTTTGAATAAAAAAGTGTCATTTTTAATAGAGTATTCCTTGTAAGTGATGGGTTATACGTTTTTGTAGACGAAATTACCCTTAAAAATCAGAGAGAACAACGGATTGGTGCTGTAGGTAACCTATGTGCACGTGCCGCGCTCGTGATCTTGACAAAGGATTTTATGCCAGATCGGTAAAATTGAAATAGAAAATTATGAAAGGCTTTCGAATCTTGTTTATTACTGTATCAAAACCCTAATAAAATTCTTGTTAAAAATTGACACGGTATAAAATTATTAAATTCAAGTCAAATATTATCTATTTATTTAATTAATCACGATGTAAAGATAACTATATTTATAATGTGTATTTTTATCTACCTATATACATGTATCCTATTTATACTATTATATAACGTACCATATATTACTTGGTAAAATTTATGTATTTTCGATTATAATATTTTTATATGTTTATGTATTAAATGATTTATGAGTTAAGTTATTTATAAATATATTAATTTTGAATTAATTAGAGTTAAGTCAAAATTAAATAAGCATAAGCTATATTGATTCGATTTATTTATGATGCATCAACTTAAATTATTATAAGCAAAACAGAAGTCAATAAATATTTTGTATTTCTTATATTGATTCCATCTTTCCTATTGCACATTCTAATTATGAAGTTCTTTTGCAATAGTTTATCTATTTTACTTTTCTCAAATTTCAAACTTAGGATCTTCATTTTTATTATCATTTATACCTTTGCGTCATCCTCCTGCACAATAACAATTTTCTCCTAATTTGCTCCAAGTTGCCTTCTTTCTTTATTCAATCATCACTAAATTTTGTCTCTCCAATGCATTATTACCCACACTTACCTCCTGTTTTTTCTCTAATGTTTCTTTCGAGGGAATCCGAAAAAAAAATGTTAAGGGCCGGTTTGGCCCCGCTTCCAAGTAAATTTTAAATAAGTTTTAAGCAGAAAGTAATTAGAAAACTATTTAATAATAAAAAATAAAAATAGAAAAAAACAGTAAAAAAAAATAGAAGGTAGAAAAGCTACAATTTGATATTTTTACAGCTTCTGCTTTTTCAAAAATATAATTTAAATAATTTTGACTAATATTTTAGATATTATTATTTTAAATAATTTAAAATATTAATACTAAAGGAAAATAAAATATATTATAATTTTAAATAATTTAAAATAATATATTTATTTAATATTTTAAATTTTGATAGCAGTTAAAAAGTTATTAACCAAATATCTTATAAATTTTAACAGTACAGCACAGTACAGTATAACACAATTTAGCACAGTTATAAAGCTATTAACCGCGGGGCCAAACAGGCCCTAAATCTAGTAGAAAAAAAAGAATAGATTTAATATCTTTTCTATGTAGATTTCTTCTAAAGAAACAAAAGGAAAGAATGATAAATTCAATGTATTTTTTTTTTTTCTGTGAAGTTTCTTAAAAAAATAAAAGTAAAAAAAAGATAAATTCAATATACTTTTTCTTTTTTTTTTCTATAAATTCCCTCTAAACAAACAAGATCTTAGCTTATAACAAGCTCCACGCCTTTCTTTCTAACTCTTGCCGTACATCTATGCAAATTTCTTCCTCATTTGCTTTATATACCCAATTGTTTGTAGCCTTGCTTGATTTAAAACGCCTCATTTTAAATACTCCTTAGAAGTCTTTGCTCCCCTTTGTGGGATCAATAATACCCGCACACTAATCTTGCATGGCATCTATTTACTCTATGCTTTATGCCTCCTCATCCCTCATTCTGTGTTTTCTTAAACAAAAAATTAAAAGAAACAAATAAAAACACATTAAATTTAATAGTAAAATACGTTTATATTAAATATATATTTTTATTTTTTTCTCTTAATTTTTCGTTTTAAAAAACACAACCTAAGAGTTCGATGTCTTGTCCACTCCAAAATCCTTATGAACGCCATACTCACCTCTGGCCCTTCCACAAAGTGCCACCTCATTTTCCTAACATATCACTTTTGTTAGAGCAATGACTATGATTTATCTGTTTAGTCATCAAAGGCAACATCTTTTTTTTTTATTTCTATCCGCTTTGGTTAGTTGTGATTCATTATTGTCATAATTGTATACTTTCATATTTATTTTTGTCGCACTGATTGTATTTACAAACACATGCACCACTTGGACATATTCGTCATGGGAGCATTATGAGACATGGTCATGAGCATAGGGTATCCAAAAAATGGGTCAAAGTAAAAAATCAAATTGAACTGAACTCAAATTTTTGGTTCGGTTCAGTTTAAGCCAAATTCGATTCAGTTTGGTTTGATTTAAGATAGGTAAAAAAAGTTTCAGTTTAGTTTTCGGTTTGGTACAATTCGGTTCGGTTCGGTTCGAGTTGAACCGAACAAACTAAAATTTAAATATAATATTAATATTTTTATATAAAATATATTATATTATTATTTTTAATTATATAAAATCTATTATTTTTAAACTTTTTATATATTTTTTATATAATTAAAAATGATAATATAATACTATAAATATGCTATATATATATAATTAATTTTGATTTAACCCAAACCGAACCGAGCCCGAACCGAAATTTTAGTTCGGGTTCGGTTCGATTTTTAAAAAGTTTGGTTCGGTTTTTAAAAAGTTCAGTTCAGTTTCGATTTGGATTTTTTTTTTATTTTTCGGTTCAGCTTGAAATCAGTTCGATTTAATTTGAATCATTTGACACCCCTACATGAGCATGACCACTTGTTAAGAAAAAAAAACAATTGCATGCTATAAACATTGAAAATCAAAAATTATTTTGTATAAGTTTCTTTTAATTTTTTTCTTTTTTCAACCTTTCTTGTTTTTAATTTGCTCATCATCTAAATTGAGTTTTTTTAAGGAGTGATGAATGATGTATATTTAGTGCACATGTTAGCGGGTTTAGCGTATAATAGTTAAGATTAGCAGGGTTAGCTTATAATAGTTAAGATTAGTGGTTTTAGTTATTTTAAATTAGAAGACATTTCATAATTTTAGTTCATTAATTATTATGTCTTATATGAACCAATTTAAAGGCTAAACACATGTAAATTGTGGCATGCTTAAATAATTATGAATGGTGAATGTCTAAAAGTTTTTTTGTACTTTTCCTCCTTTTTATTACCTTAAAGATAGGGCCTAATAAAGACAGGACTCCCTCTATTTCTTATCTCCTTTACAATTTAATCATGCTAGAATTGTTGCCTTTGGGTTTGAGTAGCGTTTGGTGCAAGTGATATATATATAGTCTTGATTTTTAGAATCTAAGTGTGATTTAGTATTATCTTGTTCGGTGTATCATATAAAATAATTAAAAATAATAGCAATTGTAGCCAAGTACTAGTATTTCATAAATAGTATTATTATTCAACTAAAATTCTCTTGATCTTTTTTTTGGGAAAAAAAGGAACTATAGAGGATGAGAAATAAAAAACAGAGATAGTAAACTATTTTGCTAGTTAACTTGAGAGTAAATTTATTTATATAAAATTTAATTAAATTCAAATTCAAAACCTGATTAACTAAATTTTTTAGGTTAGTTTTAAATATAACTAAAACCTCTTGATTGCTTAATAGGATTTCGATACTTGCCAAATGGATATAGCCGAATTGTCCAATACTAGTTGCTTGATCTCACACTTAAATATTTCTTTGATTATCACTTACAAGTAGCATTTAATGTCACATACTGTATATTCTGTAATAGTAGAATAAATTTAATTTATATATTGGTGCATGCGTTAGTTTATGTAAGAGGATTTTGAGAGTGCTCAATTTATAATCTGCTCAGTACATAATAAATTATTTTAATAATTACAATAAAAAATCTCAACGAATCAGAAATCCAACCAGAGCCCATCAAGAACGATTAGCAAAATGCACTAACGCTTGTCATTCTCAGTTAAAGATATTTTAAGTCATAAAATATTATAAATCACCATGGAAACAATTTATTATTACCACTATTTTCAATAATAAGTTATCCTCTGGGTAATTAGATCTCTCGACTTATCGGCATTCATCACCACGAAATGGCCACTGTAAAGTGACACCAAATAAACTGACAAAAACGCTCACATCAAAATTAAAGGTGACCTGCGGCAAATCAGCCACAACAAATTAAAGGTGATTTTAGAATGCATACTGTGCGTTAGTCTAGCGGATAGTGTAAAGGATTTAGGAAGACTTTAACCTACACAACAGAATTGAAATTTCGATGGTTAATTGAGGATCATGGTGAAAAAGAATCCAATGGGTTATCTTTCAATTACAGAGATCAAGGTCGAAACCAATGTTCAGAAAATGCAAATACAGAAGATGCAACATTTGTTGATAAATGTTATGTATGACCTGGTTTAGATTCAGATTACTTTCCGAAATCTAAAATGTGGAAATGCCTCTTTTAAATCAACAAACGGCATTTTCCACTAGGTCATAAGTCATAAGCAAGAGTGAAAGACCAAACGGAAACGGACTATTGAGATTCATATGAAATTGCATGGCAAGCTGAAAGTTAAACAAGCTCAAACTCCCTTTTCTCTTCCGGAAACACCATAGTTATCAGAACACCCTGCATATGAAGGTGTGCATATAAGATATCAATTAATAATGTGTATAAGATAAATAAATATGTGGATCATATCATGACTGAAAGGATGGGGCCTAATGTAAATGAGAAGAAATGAACTGATTAAAAAAATTTAGGTTTGATAACATTAGTGCAGTAGAAATTGGTTGATCTGGATGATATATCGTTTGAAATATTAGAAACTTCAATCCAGAAGTCAGATGACATCAGCATTCAATGTTGTGCCTATTAGATTAAAAATCAGGAAGCATAAATATTATTGAACATCGTTCTTTCAAATCTAATGTTTTATGACTTAATATTTTGTTGATCTGGATGATATATCATTAGTGCTTCACTTATCTATAATGTTTTTTAATCTCTATTAATATTTACAGTTTACACTTTGTTCTTTCAAAACTAATATTTTATGACTTTAATTATTAATTTCATAAAATTAATGATGAACGTTAATGATAAATAGGATCTATCATCATAGGGGATGCAAAATAACATAATAGGGTAAACTAACCCCAATGACTACGAGAATAAATGCTTTTCAACTAAATTTCACCCTCAAACCTTTCCAATTACAAGAAAATTGTGAATCTTGTAAATGATACTCACACGACGAAATTGCTTTATCACTCTGAATTCTTCTCAAACAATACGAAGAATGTGCACATGAGAAGCTTGGAAGGACCAAGAGTTCATGGCAATCGATGGAGAGAATAAGATGTGCTGTAAGTGAAAAAGTATTCTTATACAACTCAAATCATAATCATGCATCTCATTCTATTAAAATCCATGATAATGAAATATTTTGCGTCTGGACTAATGTAGCTCTTGTTGGAATCTTTACTTTATTTTCTCACAAGACTTCGCAAGAAGAGAATTAGCTAAACTTACAAGAATGTACAGTTGGTTTCTATCTCACTCATAATTTTGAAACAAAAATAGATAGAAGTTTAAAACCTAGATTTAAAAGATCAATAGTAATATCACGCATAAAAAGCTTTAAAAATATTTATCAACTTGAGAATAATTTAATAAAAAATTTCAATCATATTTTTTACAATTTTTGGACATGCTATTTGGATTAAGAATTGTAATTATTATTTTTTTACTAAGCAAGTTAAGTAATGAGGGCAGGGTTTTACCCTACCAGATGAACTAACTAACCCTCAAATATTTGTGACATTACAAATGGATATTAATTTATAAGAAAAACTAATTTTAATTATTTGAATTTTCTTATATTTCAAATACCATTGTTAGTTCAATTCGTAATATTTTTTCATATAATTAAATATATTTTAATTAGTTTTGATTTTTTTAATGTTAATAATAATGATGTTATTTTTCTTTTAGGATTTGTGTTCATTATAGTTGTCAACTTGTCGTATATGTATTTTATCTATTTAAATTATTTAAGAAATTAGAAGAGCATAAAATAAATTGAAAATTCAATTAAATTAATTAGTCCTTCTAGTCTCAGAGAGCAAGAATTTAAAAATATTTTCAAATTCTTGGTAAACCATATAAAAAAAAAAGTTTAGCATTAATGAAAGACGAGATGCTTCCACTAATATATTAACATTAAATATCGTACGATGTTTTAACCATATTTTAACAATGAGAGAATATCATATGATAATAACCAAGAAAACATTATGAATAAGATAAAATAGAGGTGTGTATATATATATATAACAAAGCTTTACATACTCTCTCCACTTTATCGATATATTAACAGTGAATTCATGGGCTACATATGACATCATTACTATGTTACACTTACAGTACTATAATGGTACTGTAAGATCTAAATTCATTCAATTAAAAAGTATTTGAGCATCAAGTTCTCTATGGAGCATATGTTGTGTTTTAACCTCCCCCACATGTCCGAAATTACTTGGTTTTATGCAAGATCAATTATGAATGTTGCTTTAGCACAAGCTCACCTATAGCTTTTCACCCATGCATGATAAACTATTGCACTAATCAACAACTTCTTGATCGCGATAAAAATATCATTTCTCACAAAATTAGAGTTAATCCATTGGACAGCAATAAACCCTCCACATCCAATATAACAATAAAAAAGTATAATGGTATAAATCTCAATAACTCAATCAAATAGGAACAAGTGTAGAATAAAATATCAATGCTTTCATTGCCATCATTTATAATAGGTATCTTTTATTATTACATGACCCATTTGCATAATTAATCAAGAGCTACTAATTTTACATAAGATAACATTTAAGTAAAGAATAACAAATGTGGCATGCACCCCTTTTACCAAACCATATGAGTGTAAGTTAACCTAATTTCAAGAATTCTCTTGATAGCTCATGGAGCTCACTTAATATTGTCCTATTGTGACATTATAAATAGGCCAATACATTGGGATACTGCATCTCTCATCTTGAAAAAGGTATAAGATGAGTGAATGCTTGCTTGATAGAACAAATGAATTCAATTCTGTAGTCATAAGCCTTGAGGTTGATTTTCGAGTTGATCTTTCAAGAAATAGCTTCATTAAGTGAAATACAATCAACATATGAGATTCGTTTAGGGCTCAAAATAATACCCAAATACATTATGGAGAGGATACCAATTTGCATAACAAGGATAGACATGATCCCAATGATTGGTGCAATTGTCCATGAATATTTATGATTTTGTCAAGTTAGCCATAGGTCATGTATTGACTATGAACTTTCTCATTTGAGCAAAGATACACTTATATTTCAGTATTTCACTAGTGTCAAATGAGTAAAACATTGGATTTAAATAGTGTTTGTTGGGACACGAAAGAAGATAACATAAATATTACATAACCACAATAAACAGAGAAGTGCCATCGAGCATCCTAGCCTTTGCCATGGGTACTAGCAAAGAATCCAACATCCTTTTTATTCAAGGAGACAAAAAAGGTAGGGTTATAAATGCATGCATGGATCTAACTAATAATGATCATTGGGAATGAACATGCCTTAAGAAGTTTCAGAAAAAAGTCTCAAAGCAAAAAGTCATATGCCTTACGTAAATCTATTTTGAGACTCAATTGTGGTGACCCTTGTCACAATGGTGGTTATGTAAGATTTCATTCCATAAAATAATGTTCTAATGAAAGTAACATCCACTCATAAAGGCATATTGTGTAAGATCAATAATATTTGGTAAGATGTTGAATCCTATTAGAAACAAACTTAAAGATAAACTAGTATATAACCTTGCACACATATCAACTTTAGTTCACCAAACAAGATCAGGTTATGTTTCCTTGGGATGAAAGTGATCAATATAGTGGACTTGCTTTAACAAATTCTCTCTTTTGAAGAAGTTTTGGATCGTTACAATGACCTCCTTATTGATGATATGCCAACATTACTTGAAGAAATACACAATGAAACCATTGACCCTCAGGACTTCATCAATGTTTGCAACCAGAATTACATTATAAATCTCCTTCCTAGATATTGTGATTCTAAGTAGATTAATGGACTCTATATAGAGGTGATCAATTTATTGGTGATCATCTCTCACCTTGGATCATTTATCTTTAGAAGCTCCTTAGGCCAAGCTTCAAGAATTTGTTTACGCATCTTTAGTTTTTTGCATTAAAATGAATACCGCTGGGGTTTGAAATCTCTGTGCAAGAACCTCAATAGTTTCGATAATGTCAAATTATTTACTCAAGCAATTAAAGAACCTAAACCTTATACTTTTGTTAAGGTAGTCTCGTAGTGATTAGAAACATCCAAAAGTAAGAATATAAACTTAGCATTTGTAGGAACTATAGTCCACCCAGGGTTCAGAAGTACAACATCCAATTTATACTAAGTACACATTTGCAACGTAATAAGTTTGACAACGTAAATTGAACACCCTTCATTTTTAGGTTAGATACAAACATGTGATGTAGGAGATCAAAATTTTTGTTCTCGTATGATGTGAAACTTATCTAATATGGTAAGACTTGAAAAGGTTCATGTTAAAGTTGCCTAGAACATGACTAAGGCTATGTTTGGCGTAGCTGAAACTTTTAGCTTTTGGTGGTTGAAAAGTGTTGGTTGAAAAATAGCTGGTTGGAAATGTTAAAAGGTGTTTGGCTAATCTGTTATGATGGTCAAATTTTTTTATAAAAATAATTTTAAATTTAATATTTTTTTATTAAAATAATAATTTTATTATCGTAAAAACATACGAATATAGGTGTGGACATGAGATGTAAGAAAAAAAATAGTTAGAAAGTAGTCAAAAGCAACTCTCTTCTAGCTTTTCCAAACTCATACCGCTTCTAGGTTCCAAACCAACAAGCAGCTTGCCAAACACTTCAGCTTTTCAAAATCAGCTATTTTTGACTAGCAAAAGTGGTTGACCAGCTATGCCAAACAGGGCCTAAGGCAAAAGCACCACCATAGTGTTATAGCCTGCTTAGCCTACGTTTGGTACTTATTTTCGACTGTCGACGAAAATGTTAAAAACCTAGCTTTTTTGGTTCTGGGAGCAAACTTTCCACTAAAGCCGCTATAGTAAAAGATGGAAAAACAGTGCCAAATGCACCCTTAGTAAGCAAACTATCCATCAACGTGAGCATAACAACATAGCCCAATTTATTAAAATGCTTAAGCCCAAGTTAACAATAGCAAGCCTACTAAGTCTTATAAACCATATAATCTGTTCTCTTATTTCTAATTTAGGACTAAATTGGGATATTACAATCTCCCTACTTAAGACTTTAAGTTCTCGCCAAGTCCAAACCTTAACACATGCCCAAGTAGGTGGGATCAGCCCAATGGCGGCTCCACCATCTTTGGCGGCCCTTTTTATTGGCTTCTTACCATGCTTAGGACTAAGTTTTGCTTTGATATCATTCATTATTAATCACTTAATAAGCAAACTGACTCTTTAATTTGGTGAGCTAAAATGAAAACATAGCACAATCTATTAAAATACTTAAGCTCAAGTTAATACTAAACCGGGGTATTACAATCTCCACCATCCTTGGTGTCACGCCCATTTAATCCTCCCGTCCACGTAAGCCGGAATGCCATAGAACCGTGTGCCAAACGGAATCAGAAATCGAATTTGATTTCGATTTCGAATTCCGCTCGCCGAATTCCAGCTGCGCGCGATGATTTTGACCGAGGCGTTGACCTGCTTCGTTTCGAACGCCGAATGAGGCGTCGTCATCTCCATGCGCTCGAACGCGGCGTTGTTCAGTTGTGTCACTGGCCGCCATCGCCAGTAGGGATGGACGGGGAAGGACGTGAGGCAAGCTTGGGCTGCCCGTTCGAGCCTCAGCCTTTCGCCGGAAGCTTCTAACGCCGGACATGGTGAAAAAGGAGACATCGCCGGAAACACAAGGGCTCGTCGCCGGAGCCGGAGAAGATAAATAGAGAGATAGGAAAATTTCCATTGATTGGCCATATCAACCTACCTAAACCCTATTACAAGCTTCGCTCAAGCTCTCTAACATCGCTCGCCGTCGACTACAGTGCTCACCCTCACAGAACACTCATCGGCACGCCGACCATCGCTTGGGAGAGACGGTGGAAGCCTGCCGCCCGCGGTTCCGTCCGCCTCCCCCTCTTCCCTTGCCTTGGACAGAGCTCGCTTGGAAGAAGACTTCGGCGGCTCACATAACAGGGCACACTGCCCATTTTTTCTCCCTCTGAAGCTCGCCCCGCCTGCCTCCTTAAGTAGCATCACCGGATCTGGAAGATGGAGAAGGCCGCCAACCGGCCTTCCATCTTTCGCCGTCCCAGAATCACGCCTCCACACGTGATTCCTTCCTCGTCCGCCAGCCCCATCTGCCAGCTCCTGCCATTCTAGTCGATGATCTAGCCGTCGTCCGCGCCGGAACCGTCACCGAAGTCCTCACCGGAGTGGTCGTCGTTGATCTGGCCGGAGACGTCGCTGAAGATCTCGCCGGAGACAACGTCCGCATACCTCGCCTCGTCAATGTTGGTTGCAAGACGAACGAGGCTCGGCTGAATTTTGGGCCGAGCGCTTCGTCCGCATGTGATTGGGCCTCTATCTGGCCCATATCCTTCCATGGCCTGGTCCACTAGGAAGGAGGCGTCCTTCCTCATTAAAACAGCGGGCTGGCGACAAACGGAGGCAGAGGAGGGAAGTGCGGCTTCCCCTGCTTACGAAGTTTCGACGCCACCCCAGTAGACTCCGTCCAGAGTGAAGAAGAGGGGGAGGCAGGCAGAACCGCAGGCGGCGGGCTTCCTCCATCTCCCCCAGGCGATTCCGGCGACGACGAGTTTCCTGGCGAGGAGGATGGGCGAACTGTAGGTCGACGGCGAGGTGTCGTCGACGTGAGGGAGCGAGAGAGAGAGCTCTGAAGGATTTATGTAGATTGATCTAGCCAATCAACATAAATTTCCCTAAGTTCTGGGTGTCTTCCCCGGCTCCGGCGTGTTTCTCTGTGTTTCCGGCGAGCTTCCCTTGTTCGGAGCTTCGCTAAGTTCTTCGTCACCATTTCTGGCAATGAAGGCTTCCGGCGACGAGGCTGAGGGTCGAGCTAACGTTGCTCGGCCCTGCCGCACGTCCCTTCCCATCCCTTCCGGCAGCTGCCCCGGCGTTGGGTGTCAACGCAGAACCGGACGCAAGCATGCGTCCGCGTGAAGACGAAGGCGTCTCATTTCGGCATTCGAAACGAGACGTTGACCGGGTCAACGCAAATCGAAGCTGAAGCTGAAATTCGATTTCGGTGGGATTTGGGTGGTTCGGCGCACAATCCTACGCTCGGTAGCTGACGTGGATGGGGCTAGTTGGGCTGGGCGTGACAGTGGTATCAGAGCCAAAGTTCTGCCGGCGATAATGGTGACGCAAGGAGATGGTGGTGCGCAGGTGGCGCACCAACGGGGCGGTGGCGAGCGCACCCCCCCCCCCCTCCAAAGCAGGAAGCTCTAATGCCGTTGCCAGGTGGGCGACGAAGAGAGGTCTGCAAGATCTCTTCCCGGGACAACGGATTCTGATACCATCACCCGGCGGGTAATGAGGACTCCGGCATCTGTGAGCGAGATGCCGAAGAGAGACTGGCGGGGTCTCTTCCCAGAGCTCCAAGCTTTGATGCCGGCGTCAGGCGGGCGCTGATGAGTTCCTCCGGCAAGTGGAGAGGGATTATAGTCAACGGCGACGTGTGGAGCGAAACTGGGAGAGCTCTATGTGCCGTCGAGGGAGCTAAAGAAGGAGAGCTCCAATGCCGTCACCAGGCGGGTGACGAGGATCTCGGCATCTGTGAGCGAGATGCCGATGAGAAGTCTGCGAGGCTTCTTCCCGGAGCGAAACACGGAGAGCTCCAATACCGTCGCCTGCCAGGCGACGAAGGATTTCGGCGTCAGGCTGGATGCCGATGAGGGTCTGCGAGGCCCCTTTCCAAAGCAGGCGGCTCTGATGCCGTTGCCAGGTGGGTAACGACGAGAGGTCTGCGAGGCCTCTTCCCGGAGCGAAATAAGGAGAGCTCCGATGCCATCACCAGGTGGGTGACGAGGAGTCAGGCATCTGTGAGCGAGATGCTGATGAGAAGTCTGCGAGACTTCTTCCCAGAGCGAAACAAGGAGAGCTCCGATGCCGTCGCTAGGTGGGCGACGAGGGATTCCGACGTCAGGCGGACGTTGACGAGGGCCTGCGAGGCCCTTTCCAGAGTAGGAGGCTCTGATGCCGTCGCCGGGTGGGCGACGATAAGAGATCTGCGAGATCTCTTCCCGGAGCAATGGGCTCCGATGTCGGCACTAGGAGGGCGTCCGATGACGTCGAGGGCGACGTCTGAGTTTGGCAGGGGAAAATATGATGCTGCTGTCCTGGTGGACCGGGCCATGAGAGAGTTGGATTGGGCAACGGCCCATATCCACGTTGTCAGCCCAATCTCGAAGCAGCATCAACACAGGCGCAGACGACTTCGGCTTCCTCGGCGATGTCTGCGTGGCCGTCAGCTGCGTCGATAGCGACGACATTTCCGGCGGGATCTCCGACGCCATCTCCGACGACGACAATGGCGGCAACTACGGCAGGATAGGCGAACGAACACTGCCAGTGGTCGAGCTGGCGAGATCGCGTGTGGGGCATGAATCACGGGCGTGATCATTGGCGCGATCAGAGGCGGAAAGAAGGCAATTTCCTTCCAAGATGGAGCTGACATTGAAGAGAGAAGGAGAGCTGGCGCCGGATGGGTTTCGGGTTTCCAAAGAAGGAGGCGTCCTTCCTCCTTAAGGCAGCGGGCTGGCGACGAACGGAGGCAGAGGAGGGAAGCGCGGCTTCCCCTGCTTGCGAAGCTTCGATGCCACCCCAGTAGACTCCGTCCAGAGTGAAGAAGAGGGGGAGGCGGGCGGAACCGCAGGCGGCGGGCTTCCTCCACCTTCCCTAGGCGATTCCGGCGACGACGAGTTTCCCGGCGAGGAGTATGAGTGAACTGTAGGTCAACGGCGAGGTGTCGTCGACGTGAGGGAGAGAGAGAGAGAGTGCTCTGTAGGGTTTATGTAGGTTGATCTGGCCAATCAACGTAAATTTCCCTAAGTTCTAGGTGTCTTCCCCGGCTCCGGCGTGTTTCTCTATGTTTCCGGCGAGCTTCCCCTGTTCGGAGCTTCGCTAAGTTCTCCGTCACCATTTCCGGCAATGATGGCTTCCGGCGACGAGGCTGAGAGTCAAGCTGACGCTGCTCGGCCCTGCCACACGTCCCTTCCCATCCCTTCCGGCAGCTGCTCCGGCGTTGGGTGTCGACGCAGAACCGGACGCACACGTGAAGGCAAAGGCATCTTGTTTCGGCGTTCGAAACGAGTTGACAAATCGAAGCTGAAGCCGAAATTCAATTTCAGCGGGATTTGGGTGGTTCGGCGCATAATCCCACGCTCGGTAGCTGACGTGGATGAGGCTAGTTGGGCTGGGCGTGACACTTGGTATCACTTTCCTATTAGAATCTAAGGATGCTTAGGATTAAATTTTTTGCTCTAAAACCATTTGTTATAACTCGCTTAATGAGCAAATTAACTCATTAATTTGGTGAGCCGGAATACTAACGTGACTCAATTTATTAAAATACTTAAGCCCGAGTTAACAATAGCAAACCTGAGCTTTATAAACTATATAATCTTTTCTCTTATTTCCAATGTGGGACTAAACTGAAATATTACACATAGTCATATAAGACATTTCACATATCTATACAATTTAAACCAAAGTAGGGGGCTATGACATAGAAAATTCAAGGAAGGTAAAATCCCTAAAATCACTTGGGCTTGAAGAGCTCATTGCTTGAACATTAAGCAAGTTGAGTTCCAAAAACAATAAATATGTCCCCCTTAAATTATAGAACGGTTATGAATGTAACTTAGTATAGAAACACTTAATTAATAAAACTAACTGCACTATCCACATGTACTCTTTTCTCTCGAAGGAAGAGGGCATGAATAGATTTATTGTGCAATAGCTCTTCATCTTCACTTGCTTTACTTGAGAGTTAAATCCCCTAATGTTCCTCCTCAAGTTTCATCATGAATTCTATCATTATTGCATTAAAAACTCATGTCAAGCTTAGTAGTGTTCTATTGAGATTTAGTGGTGGTTAATCTCAGTCGCACATGAGGCAACCAACTAAGATACCCAACAATGATAGTCAGACTCCTAATAATACTATTGAGATAACTAAGCTTATAGTTGTGAACCTTAACTTTTGTACTATTTAGTTTATTGTAATATAATATTGAGGAACATATTCCACCTATGGGATTGATAGATGATGAATCTAATATAGACCATATGACTACTCTATATGGCAACATTGAATCTACCCAAAAGCTTAGGGTTCAACTAATGATCAGGTTAGAAAGCCACCAGTAGCCTAGATCCATAGTAATAATTCTAAGGATATTCTTTGATGAATCTCAAAAGAATATACCTTCTAAGAAAAGTTCATTAACTTACTTTTACTAGACTAGGTTAGGAATACACCAGTAGCCTAGATCCACATGAATAATTCTAAGGATATTCTTTGATGAATCTCATAAGAATATACCTTCTAAGAAAAGTTCATCAACTTAATTTTACTAGACTAGAGCCACCCTTACCTCAACTTATTGTATTTATGCATTCGATTTTTAAGTGAGAACTACCATAGGAAAACCTTGGAGGGAATATTGACAATCATGTTGTGACTTTTCTCAGTTCTTGACTCCCCAATTCATAGGCATACTAAATTGGTCAATATGGGTGCTAGTGGATCTTTAGGAATTCGAATTGATAATTAATTATTCAATTAGGACTAAGCCTTACTTATTTCTAGATGATGAGTGGTAGTTTTATCAATTGGTCATTTCATGTTAACTCATTTGATTCTCTTTTTGTTTGCCAATCAGCAATCTCTCTTGTATTTAGGTACAACTCATCTCTAATATTTGTCAATCATTAAACCCTCATAAACCACTACATTCATATATTGTTAAATGGCCTAAGGAATATGTTAAATTCTTTGCTTCATATTTATATTTTTTATATGATAAGTTTAGGAAAAAAATTCTAGATAATGAATCATATAAGCATATGGTAGATGAGCATTATATGTTATAGGGGACCAAGTAGGAAGACAAAGAGTATGCTTTATAGTTTATAGTTTACTAGCACTTGATATTGTACAATTATAGGGGACCAATAAATATCAATTTTCTATTGACTTAGGAAATGATAATTTAGTTTTCATGTTTATCTACATAGTTCCTACAGGAGAGATACTACTATAACCAACACTTTTATAAGGCTACAGTGTGATGTTCTTTTGTATCCATCTACTACTGGTATTCACTTCAATTCACCATGGGATGAATCTTTAAAGTAGAAGAGTAAGATACAAATCAAAGAGATACTATCTAGCTTCTTATTAACTCATTGCCGAATACTAGACTAGATATGTTTCACATATTTATGTGTTTTGTTCCATTCATAACCATTGCATTGTGAAGTGTAGGCTAAAATGATTTACTAATGCTTATATGCTGTGTCAAGTTATATTTTTTAGCTAAGCTATTATGTTAATTTGGCTCAACGTGGTCAATCATTGAATAGTGGACAAAGGTGGCGAAACATATTACTAACCCGATTTGTTTATTTAGGTGCGTCGTTGTTATGTTCTCGTGGGAAATTACGAATGATAGAAAATGAATGTATTTCCTCTTCTATCTTCTTAATTCTCTTCATGCTTTCCTACATCCTCTATTTTCTATTTTCTTCCTGTCTATAATCTTCTATTTCAAGATTTTGCTTTCAAAATATAAGTTCTCCTTTTTCATTATCAACTGCACATAAGTCAAAATTTAAGGGGACAAGGTTGGACAGTACAATGCTTAACATTTGCAGAGAAAACGTTGATAATCAAATAGAACATTAGCATGGTGCAGAAAATTTCCTAGGCAAGGCAGGGTCACATCTCGGCTGTCCACCTCTTATGATATAAGATAAGTGAATCTTAAAGCATCGGAAAAGTGATCCTTGCTTTAAGACCATGTTCCGAAAAATTGCAATGAATCTAGTGGATTCAATCGAACAATACATAACCTAAGATCCATATGAATGACTTGTGACCCTCCTAGGAATTTTTCTCCCATATGGGATGCAAGTATTGCAGTTTGCAAGCGGAGTCACACAATTCTTGCCAGAAAAAACCTAAGCGTTAATGGTGGATGCATCTGTAAATTCAAGAGTCAGACCTTGGGAGGCGTGGTTGAAGAACGCTAAGCAAGGGGCTCGTAGTAGTAGTAAGACCCACGGTAGGGTTCGTGCTCGACGGCCACCAGGACGTAGATGGCATAGATGATGCCTGGAATGTATCCTAAGATCGTCAGCAGCAAGCAGAGACAGAATTCCAGCTTCAAATCAAAGAAAGAGACTCAATGCCGAAAGAACAACGGAAAGAGGGAAAAAGAACAACTAGAGATGAAGAACGAGATCGAGATCAGGATCAGTACGCTGCAGCATCCGTAGTGGAGGAAGACGCCCAGCGGGGGGAGGATGATCGAGACGAGAATCTCGAAGAACAAGCAGCATCGTTCCGAAGGCATTCTGTGCGAGCGTCGATCGCGATGTAAGGTCGCTTTGCCATCTTCTCTTGCAAATAAGACTACACCGGACAAAATAAAACCTACACTTACCCGTTTCCAGTTCACCTACGTGGCTTAATGCCTCGAACATAAAGAACGGTGCAAATATGGGTACAGTGATGGACGTATAAAAGTTATTGGTATATAATGATGACTGTCAGCAGGCCTGTCATTCGCGAGCTGAGCGCGCGTTATCTCAGACGTGACATTCTAATTTTGGCATTGCCAAGTTCTTATTTAGGGAAAAATGTTATATGCGGGCCATCGCATCGTGCCACCGCCTCATCCAAGAAAAATGTTATAGGCGGGGTCATCGCAGCCCATCCAGCGTTGAAGTTATTTTTATATGTATTGGGATTAGTGCAAATACTAATCTCAACCTATCTTCAACGCTGGATGGCCCCGGGAAAAATTTTATATACGGTGCCACCGTACCACCATCCACCACATATGTGTTTGAGATTTTGTGTTGCACAAATCCCTAACTAAGTGTTTAAGTTTATATGTGGTGGTTGGTGCCATCGCACAGTGCGATAGCACCGTATATAAAATTTTTTCATGGGTTCGCATATAACATTTTTTCCTCATCAAACGCTGGATGGGGAAAAATGTTTGGATGGCCCCGCATATAACATTCTTCCCCATCCAGCGTTGAAGTGATGGACCCACATTTTCGGGCGCGTTTTCTAAGCGACCCCGTCGCTTAGTTGCATCCGAACGGATGCCTCTCAATTTTTAACACGTGGCTAATTTATTATCCAACGGCTGATACAGTCGCTCGTCCGAATTTCTCAAAACAACCCCCTCGCCCTCGTTTTTGACCCATCCCGCTATTTTTGCCCTAAGTCGACGCCTGGAGTCGTCGCTGCTCGCCCGCCGACGCCAGCCGCTTGCCATCCAACGCCTCGCTGAGTTCATCACCTCACCTCGCCGACACGCCTTCTGACTCCAGCGCCGTCGCTGGAGTCGTCGCTACTCGCCCGCCGACGCCAGCCGCTTGCCACCCAACGCCTCGCCGAGTTCATCGCCTCACCTCGCCGACACGCCTTCCGACTCCAGCACCGTCGCTGGAGTCGTCGCTGCTCGCCCGCCGACGCCAGCCTCTTGCCACCCAACGCCTCGCCCCGTCGACGCCAGCCATCGTCTGCGGATCCTCCCAAGTTATGGCTCGTAAAAGGATGAAATGATATGAACCGTGTTATTGGAACGGGTTAATCATACTGTTGTTTTATTGGATGATATGAACTTGTGTCTAAATGTTTTCTATTATTTCAGTTGAAATTGGATCTGTCAATAATTTAAAATCATGTGGAAGCGATGAATTCTACAACGAAACCTTTTTTTCCTTAATACTCAAATTGTTAAGAATGATGAATGATGTGCATACAGCAATTAAGAATGGGTGTATTTTATTTTCCCCTGGCTGTGTCCGAAGCTTTTAAAGCATGATCCTTTAGTTTGTTCTACTCCGATAAAGATGAAGATTTGAACAGTCTAGGATAATTTCTAGCAAATTTTCTTTTCTTATTCATAGATGTAAATTGCGTTGCGGCAGTGCTTTTTGTGTTTGTACTTAGTTTCTTTTTTTTCATAAAACTACAAAGATATTTTTATAGGAAATCAGACTTTAAAAGGGGAGAAAATCTCATAATAAGTAAATTATTTCATCGAATTTCAGCTTGCTTGTAATCAAAGAGAACGATTGATCGCTAGAATTCAACAGCTTTGAAAGGAGGGAGCATTCATGACAAGTTATTTGCAACAATTTACAAAGAGCAAAACTATGAAATTGCATCAGAAGCCATCGATTTGAGCGAAAGCCCTAATACTGCATCAGAATTAGTATCAAACTAATCAAAAAACAAAATGAAATTTGACAAAAATAATTTGGTATCGGGTGAACATATACAATTTTGTGCATCAGCCGTTTTCATCTCAACGCATAAATGTGCGCATGTTAACCATTGCAAGCAAGTGAGCTTGATGGATTCAAGTTCTCATACTACAAGCTATTGCTGTACAATTAAATAACTAAGCCTCTGTTCTTCGCTGCTTCCAGAACTCACATCTGAATGCTTTGCCGAGAACGAGGGCGAGGAATCAAATGGGAAGCGATGCGCTCGGCGAGGGGATGGCTGGCGTCGGCGGTGGTTGGGTGAGGATCAGCGCTCGAAAGGGAGCTAGGCGAGCCGTTGGGCGAGCGCGATGTCGTTGGCGGGCGCTGGCGTCGGCGAGCCGATGTCGTTGGCGGGTGCTGGGTGGCGAGCGGCTGGCGTCGACGGGGCGAGGCGCTGGGTGGCGAGCGGTTGGCGTCAGGCGGGGCGAGCAGCTGGGCGAGGGCGACGGCTGGCGTCGGCGTTGCCCTAATCCGCAGACGATGGCTGGCGTCGACGGGGCGAGGCGTTGGGTGGCAAGCGGCTGGCGTCGGCGGGCGAGTAGCGACGACTCCAGCGACGGCGCTGGAGTCGGAAGGCGTGTCGGCGAGGTGAGGCGATGAACTCAGCGAGGCGTTGGATGGCAAGCGGCTGGCGTCGGCGGGCGAGCAGCGAGACTTAGGGCAAAAATAGCGGGATGGGTCGAAAACGAGGGCGAGGGGGTTGTTTTGAGAAATTCGGACGAGCGACTGTATCAGCCGATTGATAATAAATTAGCCACGTGTTAAAAATTGAGAGGCATCCGTTCGGATGCAACCAAGCGACGGGGGCCCGCATGGTGTGGTGCCCCCCGTCTTTGACATTTTTCCCAAAAGTCCGCATAAGATCCACGTCGCGATAAATTTAATCGGCTGTTAAATTATTTAATCAAAATTATTTAGAATATAAAAGTGCCCATACTTAAATTCTTTGTCAAACGAAAAAACTGATGACTATGATAAATTAAATATTCTTTTAAAAACGAAAAATCTTATTCTTTTCCCTCGTATTTTTACTTTTCTTAAAAAGAATTCACGTTAGAAAGAAGTAAAAAATATTTTTATTTTCACCTTGAATTCCTTTTACGAAAACACAATCTTAGTGATGGAAACAATAAAAGTCTGATTGTATTACATAGTATCAACTGGATTGTAAATTTGACCACTTATTAAATAAAATAAGATGAGCAATTAAATAAAACATAAATTGTAAATTTTTTAAATTAATGTATTAACATTAGGGGTGGAGGGGTAATAAATTTAATATTATATGTATAATGATTTATATATAAGTTTGCATATGTTGATTAATATTATAATTTTGTATAATTGATAATGTCAAAAATAAAAAATAATTTTGTTTAATTAGAAAATATATGTGTAAAGACTTTTATGTGTCACTTCTTATTATCTAAGGAGATAATTTAATTGAAGCAAATAAATCGTCAAGAATAATTTAATCAATTAAAAAAAGATAGATTTTATAATCAAATCGTTCTCTTTAATAGTATCATAAGAAATTAAAATTTAATAATATGTATATATTATTAGAATTTAATAATTATATTAGTATATAATTTTTTATAGGTTAGGGATAAAAATTTTAAAATCTTAATTATAAATTTTATAATTTAAAATACTCTATTTATTGTACTCCTAACCACAACAGCCCAACTGCTTTGTCATATATATATATATATATATATATATATATATATATATATATATATATATATAAAAGTTAATACAAATATAAAAATATATAAAAATATAAGAATCTATAAAATATGAAAATATAAAAAAAATAAAAAATAATAAAAAAATAAAAATATATAAAAACATATTAAAATAATGGCCAATTTTAAACCTTCCATTGGATGCTAGTTTTGGCAAATCATCCCACTGCTACAGACTGATGTGCAGATCCTTATAGTCAATGTTGATAAAATAGACATTAGGCATATCTGGCGTATATTTTGATAGAGAATGGATGTGCATATAGCTTCTAGAAAGTTAATTTTATATTCATTAGCTTTTTAGCATGAATTTGCCAATATTTGATAATCTTAATGTGGGGTTAGAAAAATGTTCGAAATTTATGGTCTGAAACTTAAAATTGCACACCATGAATTTCATTCTCTGTAAATATTTCTTACGAGATCCTTGAATTATGACTTGGTGCTTATTTACTGGCCAAAGTCCACCCTACAGCAAAAGATCTGTATAAATAGATAAATTTATTCAGTAAGAACAATGACATCCCAATACCCATCTATCTTCGTAACTATCAGTTACATCAGTGCCTTTTCTCCAACGGAATCAAGTCATCATCTCCGTCTGCCATCGCAATATGATGCTTGGATTCGTGCTTCCGTTGAAGTAAAAAATCTGCGCCCACTCCAGCACTGACAAATTAGTATAAGCCGGAGACCCCGTTGCCTCAAGTTTCCTGTGGAACGAAAAAGAGCCATTTGGTCATACGGAACTGAAGCTAAAATGAACAATTCAATTATCTATTTTAAAGTTTTCCTTTTCAAAATAAACTAGAAATAATTAGCCTTTCCCGCTGAATGATAGTCGCCGAAAATTAAAATGAACAGAGTGAAACCACGTGCAGGGTTCGGGATGACACGTGCCAGCTAAGATTCCCAGCGTATGGGTATATCCACCAAAATGTTGTTTATACGTGAGGAGTTATCGAAACATCTCGACCTCGTTAAACCTTTACCCGCTGCGTCACCACACGTCTCTTGTGGAGCCGAGCCTTCAGGGAGTTTTGATCGGTGAGGGTAAACGAACCCTTAGTTTGAAATTGACCGAATATCCAAAACACAACGATCTCCTTACGGAAGAGTGGCAGACTGGCAGTGGATAAGTACGAAGCCGGTGAACACGATAATGGCGCGCACGCCATCTCGCTCCGCACTCTATAAATCTGTCGTTCTCGAACAAGCCTCGTCAAGCTGCGACTTCTCTGCAGCTGAAGATCTTTTCATTTTATTTTTGGCTAGCTTTTGAGCCCCAAATCAAGCTTCCGAGGAATGGTAGTGACATCAGGGATGATGGCGCCGTGCTCCTCGTCGTCGATCGGCGGCTGCGCGGGCAGTTTTGGGGTGATGCGGGTGCAGCGGAGGGGCGGGCGTGTCAGATGCGCCTCCGCTTCCGCTGGCGGGAGCTTGATTGCTCAGTACAGGACGCTTAGGGTTCAGCCCGGAGCATCGGAATTGGAGGTCAAGAGGGCTTTCCGGCAGCTTGCTCTTCAGGTCCCTCCTTCCCCCTGTTTCATCGGATCCGTAAAATTTTCGATCGAGACGATTGGCTATCAACATGTTGTCGGTGTTCAAGTTTTTGTTTACTCTCGATTCTTGTGCTTTGCAGTATCATCCGGATGTCTGCAAGGGAAGCAATTGCAGTGTCCAGTTCCATAGCATCAACGAAGCATATGACGCAAGTTCCGATCCCTTACGCTGTTTTTATTGTCTATCTGGGGACTTAATTCTGATTGTTAATTTTGATTTTGCGGGTATGTATGTGCAGATTGTGATGAGCAACTTGAGGCAAGCCGAAGAGGAGACGGCGAAGCCGGTGGAATGGAACGGCGACGGCGGCGACGACGAGTCGATGAGGGGGGAATGGGACCCAAACTGGGACTTGTGGGAGGAATGGATGGGGTGGGAGGGGGCTGGCATACGAGACTACAGCTCCCATATCAACCCTTACACCTGAAGGATCGTCTCTAAGCTATTATTCTACTTTGAATTATTCTCTTATACAGAAATTAATGTTCAAGCATAGAATCCCTTTTCAAGGTTCGAAGAACTATGTATACAAGCCACCTTATTCAAATTGGGAACGATGAATTTGAGTGGATCTGAAAGTATCAAAGTGGCAAAGTTTCTTTTTTCCAGAATGGCAACTCGATCCCCAAATATTTTACTTTTGTATTGGTTGTAGAGATTTTATGCACCTAAAACTACATACAATCTTATTTTTAGTTTTCTATAGTGACATATCACATATCAATCTGAAGCTATTTAGTTTTATGTAGAAAAATACTATTTACATGGTAGAATAAATAAATAATTATCATTTACAATCTACTTATGACCATATTCTGACATTAAACAACTTCTACATAGCTCCAGACTAATTTGTGCCCTCATAGCTGGGATCTGCTTTTGGGAGAAGTTAAACTTTTTTACTGGAAACAAGACATTCCATGAACTTCACCACAAAAACTCCACAATCAACTAGATTATCTTGTTTTGGGCAATCGGCATCCCATATCGTATAACTCGAGAGCTATTTCTAATACAGGTGGAGTATTTACAACATCACGCTCCACCTCAACAACTTCAAGTTCAAAAATAATCTACAAACAACTAAATAGTATTAGAAAACCAAATTTTACAAATAACTTACTACACCTATAAATTCACATACTATGTTTGAGGCATGTTATACCAAAATGACCAGCTGTTATACCAAAATAGAAACATGTTATACCAAAATAGGATGTGTTATACCAAGTTTGAGACATGTTATACCAAAATAGAGACATGTTATACGAAAATGGGATGTCTTATACTATGTTTGAGGCATGTAATACCAAAATGAACAGCTGTTATACCAAATTAGAGACATGTTATACCAAAATGGGAAGTGTTAAACTATGTTTGAGGCAAGTTATACCAAAATGAACAGCTGTTATACCAAAATAGAGACATGTTATACCAAAATGGGAAGTGTTATACTATGTTTGAGGCTTGTTATACCAAAATGAACAGCTGTTATACCAAATTAGAGACATGTTATACTAAAATAGAGACATGTTATACCAAAATGGGATGTGTTATACTATGTTTGAGACATGTTATACCAAAATTTTCAGTTGTTATGCTAAATTAGAGATATTTTATACCAAAATGGGATGTGTTATACTATCATTAATACAACAATGTACATATTAAGAAAAAGAAAGCAAAATTATGTCATTAATTTAAAAATTATGTCATTAATACACAAATTACGACATTTATACATTAAAGGAACATTGGAGTCGTCGAGGAACTCGCCCTGAGATTCTGCAAAAAAAAAAAAAAGATTAGGAAATCCTAAGAAGACAAATTATATCAATTTACTTATTTAAAAAAATAAATTACGCCATTAAACCTTAAACGAAGAGTTTGGGTTCGTCGGAGGAACTCAGCCTACAAATGGTAAGGGACGGAAGATGATTAGGAAACCCTAGCCCAAACAAGAACAAGTCGTATACCGTCGCAGGTCGTCAAGCAACAATGGGACGTTTGCGGAGGTCATCGGAGTTGGTAGCAGGACGTTGGAGGTGGACTGCATAAAAAACACAAAGTTAGGGGTCGACCCGAGTAGGCACTCGGAGGTCTCGGAAGTCGTAAACACAGAGTAAAAGGTCGTTGGAGAAGATCGGGCGACAATCGGGCGACAACTATCGTCACAGCAGCAAAGTTAGGATTAGGGAACATATTAAGAGAGTAAAGAGTAAGGGCGGGTTGGGCGGGATGCGAAAATTTTCGGAGTTAACCTTGGTTAGTTCAGATGTAACGGGGAGGGGCGTAACAGGCGGCGTTATATCAGGATTTGGTATAACGCTTTGTTTGTATCGGCGCTATCCGCACTTAAGTATGGGTTGCTTGGAAATTCGTGTAATGCTGCTTCAAGATATGTGCTTCACATCTCAGCCCACTCCTCCGCAAAATTTGCGGAGGGGCGCCCCTCCGCAAAAACGCAGCGCATAGATTGGCGAAAATTTTGCTGAGGGGCACCCCTCCACAAAATTTGCGGAGGGGTGCTTAAATTTTAATTAAAAAACTTTAAAAAAAATTTTTTTTTTTTAGAAATACAGTAGACATCAAGATCTATCCAATGATATATATATTGGGGTATTTTAGATCTTATATACGTCTAAAATACTCTATACAAGATCACATATAAGACAAAAATACTATTCACTTTTGTCTTATATGTGATCTTGTATAGGGTATTTTAGACGTATACAAGATCTAAAATACCCTAATATATATACCATTGGATAGATCTTGATGTCTACTATATTTCTAAAAAAAAAATTTTTTTTTTTAAAATTTTAATTAAAATTTAAGCACCCCTCTACAAATGGCGCATAGCAATGCCGCCATCAGGAAACCCCGCCGAAGGTAGACATTCTTGCGCCGCCGTTCGCCGGCGTCATCGCCGTAGCGACTACATCATTAAGGTACCCAGTTGATGGTGAAGTCGACGTCGACGGCAGAGCAGCGGCGCCGTCGCTACCAGTGTTGGTGGTTTTGCGATTCCGCTTGCGATGAATCTGACACAAGATGATCCCCTCGGCGGCGCAGGCGGCGACCTCCACGTACAAGCTCGCGCGCAAGCGGTACTCGTGCATGATTCAGTCGGTGCCGAGGCTCCTGTCTATTTGCTCCTGCGCTCGTCCCCCCGTCTCTGAAGAACTTGAGCGCGGTGCGAGTCCCCGCGGGCGCCCTCCCATTGCTGAGCACGTTGCAGGAGTGACCCATGTACTGCTGCGGGCCTTGTGCTTGAGCGGGTGGCCTTTGGCAGCGGAGCGCTTCACGCGAACAAAATAATGGAAGGTCTATGCGGGGAGATAGCGGGAGGCGGCGCGGAAGAGCTCCTCGGGAGTCTGGTCATAGAGCCAGGTTGAGCTTTGAGATCGCGAAACCTCGTGGGAGGAGCAGCGGTAGGCCGGTGATCTTGTTGACGAGGAAATGGCAGACGAGCAGCTCATCCCAAGGGTCGAACACGAAGCCCGGTGGGAGCATAGCTTGCTCCTCCTCGAAGATCTTTAGTTACATTAAATGGATTGCAAGCTTCGTGGATCTTGTGGGACTCTGTAACTGGAAATTTATCCAAACATATGAGAGAAACAGGCGGAATTGGAAAATCGGAATTTTATCAATTTATGATATTAAAAGAAACAAAGTATCCCTATTAGTAGGCCACGTGGGCTAAATTATCTTGAAAGAAATATTGATCAAATTTAGATTATCCGTAAAAAACGAAATCAATGAAGATTGAAATACTGGAATGAAAACCCAAATTATAAATGGGCCCAGTTACTAGTTGTTAAGCCTGGTTCAAGTCGGTTCAGCCCAAAGCCCACCGGGCCAGGAAGCAGCCCAAATCCAAGTAACGCCCAAGACAAATTCCCTTGGTCAACACTCGATGTTGACCCGAGGACAGCACAAAGGCAAGCCGCATCTTCGTCGTAGAATTCGGACGCGGCGTCGACGAGTTCTGCGGATGGGAAACAAGGCGGCGCCGACGTTCGCGGAGGGAGCGTGAAGAAGCCTTCGGCGACATTCGCGGATGTAGTCATTGGGAAGGGTTCGGCGGCTGCAGACTTCCCAAATTAGGGAAGGGCGACGCGGTCGAAGCGGGCAGATGGAGGCGGTGGCCCTCCCTTATAAGGGGCGACGGGACTTCGAGGTAGGGCATCGAGCGAGCAGCGCTTCCATCACCTTCGATCTTCACCAGTGACACCATCGAGAGTTTGAGCAGCGTAGATGTTTGGGGGACGTTGACGGTGAGTGAAAAGGTTGTGAGGAACATTAGAGATTGTAGCCGGCGTCGGGGGACTGTCGGCAAGGGAGGGGAAGCGAGCGACGGTAGACAGGGGTCACTGGTGCCTGGGAGAGAGGTTTTGTAGCTTCGAATCGAATAAATCAAGCTTTCCTCTCCGTTTCCATTCTTCCCCTATTTTCCTGCTTCTTCCGGGTTCGCGGCGACATTTGTCGCCATCTGCTAGGGTTCCGGCGGCGGGCGGCTGCCGAACGACAGCGAAAGGGCGAGGGCAAGGCGGCGTCTTTTCCTTGCCCGATCCGGCAAGAGTGCGGCGGCGAATGAAACACAGGCGGCGTTCGCAAGCCGCTGCGTGCTAACGAGCGGAGAAGACGATTTTGATTTTGACCGGGTCAAAATCGAAATCGTCAATCGTGATTCTCACAGCGGAAACAAATTCAGAGGTTGACGTCAGCAAGGCAACGGTGATGTGAGCGAAACAAGATTTGATCGCTGCGCGCGACGAAGCTTCGATTCGGACGTTGATTGGGTTGAGTGGTCAAAATCATTGACCAGAGAGGTAATTGAATTTAGGGTTTAATTTTCCTAAATTAGGGTTAGGGTTCTGAGCGAACTTGTAATTTAGGGATAAAATTTAATCGGGGAAATAGGGTTTTCTATTTGGGTTGAGATTTTACCCGAAAACCATAGGGAGTTCACGCCTTGGTGTTCCGCCGGACAACCCTAAGACAACAGTTTAGGGCTGATCCGACCAGGGCGTGACACTAGTTGTCACGCCCTGTCCTAAAGGTACTCCGACAGACTTTCAGACCGGCGTGAAATCCCTAAGTTTCTGGGTGCAAAATCACCCCCAAACAGGAAACCCTAACTTCCGTATAATTTTTATTCCCAAATCAACAATACGAGTGGAAACCCTAACCATAATTAGGAGAATCGGAACCCTAACCAAATAATACCTCTGGTCAAAAGGGATTTTCACCATAGTCCGCCGCACCGCTCAAATTACTCCCGCTGCGTTGACATCACGCTGATGTCACTTGCCAAATTTCGTTTCCTGCTGAGTTTTGGCTATGCTGACATCAGCACGCCAAATCAAAATCTCGCCTGAATCAAATTGCGAAATTAGCATTGACTGGCTGATTTTGTTGACTTCTCCTCGTTTCAAACGCCTGACGCATTCGAACCGCGTCTTCGCCTCTCGCTGCGTTCATCTGCCGCCGTAACCTTCTCGCCGGGCGCCGACTGCGCTCGAGGACTTTGCAGGAGAAGGAGGGTGTGCCGCTTGCGCCTCACCGTCACCCGTTCGCTGGTGTCGTCCAGTGGCCGCGTATCGCCGGAATCACCTCGGATTCCGCCGCCAGCCGAAATACAGAGCAAAGAAAGAAGATGATCGAAAGGAAACTTGATTTATTCACCAATACCTCTTACAAAGCTTCTTCTCGTCGTCGACCGACGTCCCTCTTCCCTCCCTCGCCGGCAGCCCCCTGGTTGCCGGTTACAATCTCTCAATCTCTTCTCAGATCCTCGCCGCTTACAAGCCCTCGTCGGCGCCTCCCAGGCATCAGAACTACCTCTTAGTGCTTGGCTTCTCTATGCCACCCCGATCCTAAGCTCACTGCTCCTCGTGATGATCCCCCTTGCTTCCGATCCTTCGATCGGCTTTATAGAGCGCAGCCTCAGATTTCCTCGTCGAAGGCCGCCTCTCTAGCCCTAGTTTGGGCGTACGAAGTTTTCGCTGAAGACCTCGTCTCGAGTCACCTTCTTTCGTTGCTTGCCGAGCTCGTCGAAGTTCCCACGTCGTTCGCCGTCATCCCCGTCCGAAGCATCCGGCGAAGACGCGTTCGAGCGCTGCGAAGAAGACGCGCACACGTTGTGGTCAACATTCGACGTTGACCAGCAGATTTGGGTTTTGCCGCGGGCTTCATTCCATTTGTGAGTTTGGGCTTGGGCCAAGCCCAAGTTCCACGGCCTAACAATTCTTCCCATCCCAACTTGGACATCGCCCTCAATGTCTGCCACGGGCGAATCTTTCACAGCTATAGCCCCGATCTGACACTGTTGCGCCCCCGTGGCAGTGCTTGGAACTATCTGTAGTGCACCAACCCTCACCTCTTCGATGTTGATTTTAGCTTCATCAGCTGACTCCTGTGTCACGATAGCAATGATCTTCTCCCTTATGGGGCACTCCCTCATCCAGTGAGGACCGCCGCACAAGAAACACTTGATCGGTCTCGGTCGATCCTGCACCCTCTCTGCAGGTCGGTTCTATTCTTGCCGTGCCGGCTGACCTCCGTTTCGCCAGGGAAAGTGTCTATCCCTCTCTAGTGCTCTTGCTCTTGGCGGAGAGCGACGCTTTGGTGGCGACTTTGATGCCCTCGAGAAAGTCATACCTGAGGCTCTCAAATCCACGAGAGATTCGGCTATCGCTGCAACCGTCCTCTAGTCCTGCAGCGCATGTCTTCGAACTTCAGCCTTCGCCCATGGTTGAAGATTCCGGAGAAAGGTGTACCGTCGATCGGTCTGTGACATGTCCGTTATCTCCAACATGAGGGTAGAATAAGTCCATACATACTCTTGGATTGGGCCCGTATGCTTCAGCCGATTTAATTCGTGTCGTGCTTGTTCCTCCGAGTTCCCAGGAAGGAACCTTTGCCACAGTTCTTCTCGGAACATCTCCTATGTCCAGCCAGCTACTCCGGATGCCAACTCAACTTTGGTCCTCCACTAAAGTTTCGCATCGCCGGAGAGATATGTTGTACACACCCTCACCTTTACCTGGTCTGCAACATGGTTAGCAGTAAAATATTATTTCATATCCCAAAGAAAGTTACCTAACTCTTTGGATGATCAAGCTCATATGAATATCGTAGGCTCTAGGATGCGAACCTTTCCTCTGGTAGCTCTATACTCCACCATGGCCACTGCAGGCGCACCGCCTGGTGCCTACGCCAAGGCCATGCGCATCACTGCGAGATCTTCCAATACTTACTGTTGTCCTGCAGCGGAGTTGGTTACTTGTGCCGTCAAGGTTGCTACCTGTTCTTGCAAGGCCGCTACTTGCTCCTATACCGTGTCGTCCCTTCAAATCTTTGCTGAGCCTCAACTACTCCCTCCAAAGTTTGTTGAAGGGCAAGGATCTGCAACCTTTGTTGTTCCACCGTACGCTGCAAATCCTCCACCTGAAGAACAACCGCGTTGTCACTGTTCTCCGTCAGATCCATCACTTGCTCCAATCGTGCGATGCGATCCCCTTGATTCACCATCTTGATTGGATCTTTAGCTCTGATACCAGTTGTCACGCCCCACCCTAAAGGTACTCCGACAGACCTTTAGACCGGCATGAAATCCCTAAGTTTCCAGGTGCAAAATTACCCTCAAACAAGAAACCCTAACTTCCGTACAATATTTACCCTCAAATCAACAATACGAGCGGAAACCCTAACCCTAATTAGGAAAATCGGAACCCTAACCAAATAATACCTCTGGTCAAAATGGATTTTGACCACAGTCCGCCGCGCCACTCGAATTACTCCCGCTGCACTGACGTCACGTTGATGTCACTAACCAAATTTCGTTCCCCGCTGTTTTAGCTCTGCTGACGTCGTGCTGGCGTCAGCACGCCAAATCGAAATCTCGCCCGAATCAAATTGTAAAATCAGCGTTGACCGGCTGATTTCATTGACTTCTCCTCGTTTCGAACGCCTGACGTGTTCGAACCGCGTCTCCGCCTCTCACCGCATTCGTCCGCCGTTGTAACCTTCTCGCCGGGCGCCGACTGCTCTCGAGGACTTCGCCGGAGAAGGAGGGTGCGCCGCCTGTGCCTCACCATCGGCCGTTCGCTGGTGTCATCCGGTGGCCGCGTATCGCCGGAATCACCTCGGATTCCGCCGCTAGCCGAAACAGAGAGCAGAGGAAGAAGATGATCGAAAGGAAACTTGATTTATTCACCAATACCTCTTACAAAGCTTCCTCTCGTCATCGACCGACGTCCCTCTTCCCTCCCTCGCCGGCAGCCCCTTAGTTGCTGGTTACAATCTCTCAATCTCAATCTCTTCTCAGATCCTCGCCGCTTACAAGCCCTCGTCGGTGCCTCCTAGGCGTCGGAACTACCTCTTAGCGCTTGGCTTCTCTAAGCCGCCCCGCTCCTAAGCTTGCTACTCCTCGTGATGATCCCCCAAAGCGCAGCCTCCGATTTCCTCGCCGAAGGCCGCCTCTCCAGCCCTAGTTTGGGCATCCGAAGTTTCCGCCGAAGACCTCGTCTCGAGTCGCCTTCCTTCGTTGCTTACCGAGCTCGTCGAAGTTCCCGCGTCGTCCGACGTCATCCCCGTCAGAAGCATCCGGCGAAGATGCGTTCGAGTGCTACGAAGAAGACGCACACGCGCTGTGGTCAACATTCGGCGTTGACAAGCCGATTTGGGTTTTGCCGTGGGCTTCGTTCCGTTTGTGAGTTTGGGCTTGGGCCAAGCCCAAGTTCCACGGCTTAACACTCGTAATCCTTGAGGAGGGTAATTTTGTAATATCAAGTCACGCAAACCCTAGATTATTTGAGTCCGTCCGCCAGGTAGCAGCGGTGGCCTCGTTCCACCATCGTCGCGTCTCACAGGTCGAGCTCTTCCAAGATGTCGAAGCGAGGTAACCCTCTTCCTTTCCCTTTCCATTTTGGCCTATTCGATTTTTGTGCGTCGGTAGTTGTTTGAATGGAGTTGTTGCCCTGTGATTCGTAGGGCGAGGAGGATCGGCGGGGAACAAGTTCCGGATGTCTCTGGGTCTTCCTGTGGCGGCTACTGTGAACTGCGCGGATAACACGGGGGCGAAGAACCTATACATCATCTCCGTCAAGGGGATTAAGGGTCGCCTCAACCGTCTGCCCTCAGCCTGCGTCGGGGACATGGTCATGGCCACCGTCAAGAAAGGAAAGCCTGACCTCCGGAAGAAGGTCATGCCCGCCGTCATCGTTCGCCAGCGCAAGCCCTGGCGCCGAAAGGACGGCGTCTACATGTACTTTGAAGGTGCATGCAATGATCTCTGTTTGCAAATTCTCATTTTTCCCTTCGGGTTCATCCTCTCGATGCTTTTCTATATTACGTTTATCTTTGCTCATAGTATTGTACCTACGATGGAAATGTTATGTATATTAGAGTATACAAATTTGATCTTTTTTTGTCTTAAATTGTTTTATTGTTCTATCTCTGTTTGCAACTTCTCATTTATATCTTTGGATGTTATCCTCTTAATCCGTTTCTATATTACGTTTAACTTTGCTCGTGGTATTTTGAGTACAATGTAAATGTCGTGTATAATAGAGTATACATCTTTGACATGTTTTTTGTGTTAAATTGTGGTATACTTTGTAGAAATTCTTTTAGGTCATGAACTTATTAGCCAATTGGTCATGCTATTATGTGTGTTCATTCTTCATAGTTGGTTTAGCAGTTCTAATTTGTAAACTGCTGAGAATTTGTTATCATAACTTTAATCTTTATATGCAAGGAAGATTAGATGTTTCAATACTTTTACCTAGTATTTATCTTAAGAGTAACAAGTGCTTATAGGGAAAATTTCTTTTTCAGGCTTCTATGTTCAAAATTTCCAAGTTTGGATGCCTTTTCCACCCTAAAAGCATTTTAGGATGTACCAAATATAATACATGGGAAGTATGAGCGAAATTTAACTCCTGAGGGTGATATTGGTTTTATAAAAGGGGACTCAAAAATGACAATTTTGAGCGTCAGGATTGTTTGTAAACATTCTTGGTCTATATTGAAGTGAGGTAAACTACACAGGAAAATTCTGACCACAATAAATAAACTAAATATTGTTGTTTAACATGATTTTGGCACATTATTTAACGTTTCAAGTTATTTGCAAATATATCTTGTTAGTACTAGTAGAGCTAGAATGTGTTTATTTTTTTTATAAAAAGGACATAAATTGATAATTTTGAAGATAGGGACCTTACATTGAAAATTCAAAATATTATGGGCTCAAAATTAGAAGTTACCGTATTTTTTCCTTGATCATTTTCATTTGTAGGGTAGATGGATGTTGATGTTTTGGGAGAGATGTGTGGTAAGTTGTTGTAGTTTTTGTGACACTTAGAATAGCTGTGAGATGAAAGATTGAAAATGGTCGCCTCCAGCATAAAAGGCTTATAGTCACTCTTCTACTCATATTTTAATATGTCAAGTCACTGAAGATTTAAGTTAAATATTGGCTCTTTATTGATTAAAGAGATTCTGACTGTATGAACCATTCCAGCTTATGATTTAATACTTAAGTTGCCGAATTTTGTACTTTGCTTTGGTGGTTTTGGAAATCCTGACCAACTTTCAAAAACTCCGCCACCCCCTTTTCCCTCTGTTGCGTTAGAATTATTAGGGTACTGTCTTTTCACGATCTTATTGGTTAAGTATTTTGGAAACCTTGTTTTGACTGTTTTGATATGCTTGAATTTTGAAATCATGCTTTGCGAACTGGTGGACCATTTCTTTATTGTTTATTGATCTTATTGGTTAATGTTTACAAAACTGATCCTATTTTAATCAATCATGAACTAGTTCACCTGTTCAAATATTTTTTTTACTATCTTTTCCAATGCATTTCTTTCAAGGGCAATAATTAAATCTAGTATCTCATAGTGACATGCTTTCTTTCTTCCATGACCTCTTTTCTAGACATGGATTTATAACTAGACTAGAAGATGATTTATTAGCATTTGTAAAAGTCAAAACAAAAATAAGTGAAAGTACAGAAATTAAACCTTAAGTCATAATTTCATTTTCTAAAATAGATAGTGAAACTAGTTTATAGAAATACATTCATTCGGTTTTTATTGTAGATATCACTGATTTCATTTTTCCATGTTCAGTTTATGGCCTTTCAATTTTTTATGATCCTTGCCATTTATGGTTTTTTATGGAATCGGCTTGTCTAGTATAGAGAATGTTAACCAGTGTCTTAGAAAACAAAATAAATGGGCTGGGACAACTTGATTAGAACATAAATCAGTCCACGATTTTACTTGGTTCAATGGAAAAAAATCAAACAAAAAAAATTTGAAATTCGGAATTAGAAAAACATCATATTGTACCAGAAAGCAGGACTGAATCAGATTTCTTAGCTCATTTTATTTTATTCTTATATTGATTTATCTGTATATCCTTTACTTTGAATGAGACATAACTAGCTTATTTTATTTCAAAGAAGATTAAGCATTCCATGGAATACTTAATTAGGTTGGACAGCCAGTCTGGTTTTGAATGCATTGATGTTTAATACTGACTATTCTCTTCATATAAATTTGGCCGTCTAATTCCTGTATCTTCCAATTTATACAGATAATGCTGGAGTAATTGTTAATCCAAAAGGAGAAATGAAGGGTAAGTTAATTATTACTCTGGAATTTTCCCACTTCAATCTTAAGCACCAAATTGCAAAAGATATCCAGCCCAATCATATATTTCAATATCTAACTTGTCATTGACTTTTTCTTCTTTTTTTTTGTTTGCAAGTGATAAATATTTGATTTGTAAATTACTTTCAGATGTGGCTAAGATTATTTTGTTATGGTATTGGTGTTTAATAACACAATGTTAATTATCATTTTTTTTATAGGATCGGCTATTACTGGACCCATCGGGAAGGAATGTGCTGACCTGTGGCCTAGGATTGCAAGTGCAGCCAATGCTATTGTGTGATTGCATGATCCATGAGATCAATATCATTATATCAGAGATTTCAAGACAATGGTTACGTATTAAATATTGAGTTTTTTAGCTCGATTTGATATTTGATAGATACAGTTAAACTTCTTTGCCTTATGAATTTGATCTTCTGCCGTTGATGCTGACTCGTTTTAAATTTAAATGAATCATTCTATTCTCGACAATGTTTAATTGGTCATCTGTCGTATGCTAATACAAAGGAATTTTTTGGCTTTATGGTCAATGAAATGTTGGTTTAGTTAAAATAATTATAAATTATAATTTCACGTTATGGAAACTATAGTACAGTATATGATAGAACTCAATAAAAAAAGTATAAAGAACTATTGCTGATAATTTTTTTTGTGGACTTATAAACAAAAGCGTGTGAAAATTCTAAAAGCAGCGGGCTGTCGAGTAAGCTTCTGATGATGATTGCTTGTCATGTTCTAAGGTTGTGTTTTGCAGCTCTCGTCAGATTAGTTGCGAAGCATAGCGTATGTTCACCTCAATTTTAACTTATCTAAAAAGTATCACGAAATGGATAGAACGGACGATGAAAATTTCTGCGGGATGCTGCGAAATCATGAAATCTACGACTATCTAATAGGTCTAATGAGAGGGCACTAGTCAGCATTAACAGCCTATTTTTTGTGGGCGAAAGTAAGGAGAAAGGAAAGAAACACTATAATACTATTTTTCTCTTCTCGTATTGAAGGGAATGGTTTAAGGGAAAGAAAAAAAAAGAAAATTTTTTCTCATTCTGTGTTCTTCCCAAATCGGGGGGAAAACATTTCCAATCGTTCACGCGTACTCTGCAGTTACTTTTCTCACCATCGTCGCCCGAGCCTCTCTCTTCCGATCGTTGTCCTTGCCTCGCCAGAACTTCTTCCGTCACCCCCCCCCTACTAGAGCTTCTCCCCGTCGCCCTCCTCCCCTTGCCATCGCCCCTTCCTGCCCTTCCCTCGCCAGAGCTTCTTCCCATTGCCCTCCTCCCCTCGAAGCACCTCCTTACTATCGCTGCGAGCTCCCACCCCGCCCCGCTGCCCTGCCATGATCTCTCGCTCCTCTGTTGCTGCTGCAAGCCGCCACTGCCCTATTGCGAGCACGCCCCCTCTATTGCCGCCACGAGCCACCGCTACCCTGCCGTGAGCTCACCCCCTCCATTACCGCCACAAGCCACCACGAGTTTTCGCCCACTTAGGGGTGAGCATTCGGGTCGGTAAAATCAGTTTTTACTGATTACTGAAAAGTTCAGTAAAATCAGTTCAGGTAAAATATTTCGGTTTCGGTAATGGTAATTTGTTTAGTGAAAATCGGTTTTCGGTATTCGGTTCGGTTTTTACAATTCGGTTCGGTAAAAAACCGATTTACCGATATTCGATATCAGTTATGATTTAATACTTAATAGACCAGATCCAAATCCAATAATCCAATATACCAATTCTACTTTACCCTTAACGGCTAAAACCCTAATTTCCTAAATTCACCATCTCCGTCTCTCCCATTCACGATTTCGTCGCCTCCTTCTCTACTCTCCAACCTCTCTTCTAACCACATCTCGTTGCCCTCTCCTGCTGGACTGATTTCATTGCTCCCTTCTCTACTCTCTAGCCTTTCTTCAAACCACATCTCCATCTTGTCGCCCTCTCCTGGACCGATTTCATCGCCCCCTTCTCTACTCTCCAGCCTCTCTTCGAACCACATCTCCATCTCGTCGCCCTCTCCTGCTGGACCTGCTCTCCATCTTCGAACCCTCTCTGGCCATCTCCATCTCGTCACCCTCTCCATCTTCGAACCCCATCTCCTGATCTCCATCTCGTTCAACCTCGTCGCCCTCTCTATCTTTGAACCCTAAACTTTGTGTGACCTTGTTGCCCTCTCCATCTTCGAACCCAGTTTATTATCTCGTCTAGCCCCATCGTCCTCTCCATTCATGAACCCTAAGCTCCACTTGTGTGAGTCATGTGACCCCGTGCCTGTCGCCCGTCTCTGTCTCCATCCTCTGTCTGTGCCGTGAGCGGTGAGCTCGTGTGTCACTGTCTCCAACTTTCCATCCTTTGTCCAAGCAGCCAAGCACAAACCTCTAAGTAGCCAAGCCCAAGCCCAAGCCTCACCTCAAAAAGCTTACGTGAGGCCCATCTTCATTTTGTAGTATGTAATTCTCATTTATGTTTATATGTCAATATTATAAACTTTATGCTTAATGTTTGAATCTTTTTAGTATTATTTGAATGAATGTGTCATGATGTCTCATGAGTTGAGATTTGATTATCCTATGAGCTGCACCCTATGCGACTACCCCTAGGTATGTAGTTATTTAATTATTTTTTTAATTTTGATGCCATTAAAATTATGTTAGCACATGATAACATCTAAGTATCTAACTTCTAAGCATAGCTTTGGCTGTTATATGATTTTTAATATTAAGCTAAGCTAAGTTATTTATGTCATTATGTGTTGAATTTTATAGACAAAATGATTTTAAAGATTTTGATAATAATTTTGGACAGTTGGATCTTTGTTTTTTTACATGAAAGACATAATAGCTTCTACATCTTTAGCTTCAAATGTAAGTTTTTAATAAATGCATTAATGTAATATTTATATTTTATAATGTAATATTTACATTTATATAACTTATATTCATGTAATTATATTGTAGATACCAGAAGATATATCATTAGATAACATTTCTCCAAGTTTAGACTCTACACATGAAATTGAAAAATAACCAATAGTTGAAGGACAAGGGTCACAACCTATACTTGCTATTTCAAAATAAAAAAAAGAAAAAAGTTAACACAAGATCAGAGGTATGAGACCATTTTAGTAAGCAACTCAATGCACAAGGTTTGAATATTGGCAAATGCAAATATTGTAATAGAGAAATTGACGCCAATCCAAGAAATAATGGTACATCTGGTTTAAGAAATCATATCGGGGTATGTAGAAAGTACCAATGTAGTATTTGGCAACAACAAACTGAACTTAATTTTGTGAAAGATCCTTCAAATGATAAAACATTTACTAGTAGTGTTTGGAAATTTGACCAGGACATTGTAAGGAAGACACTAGTTCGAATGATTATTGTGGGTGAGCTTCCTTTTAAGTTTGTTGAGAGTGAAGGCTTTAAAGAGTTTCTTGCAGTTGCTTGCCCTAGATTTAAAGTTCCTTCATGTTGGACTATCTCACGTGGTTGTTTGCAGCTTTACATGGATGAGAAATTAAAGCTTAAGCAACAATTCCAAAATTCTACTCACTCTCATAGAATTTGCTTGACAACTGACACATGGACCTCATTACAAATGGTGAATTATATGTGCCTAACAACACATTATATTGATGAGAAGTGGAGGTTGAACAAAAAAATTATAAACTTTTGCCTAATTAATGATCATACTTGTAGGGCTTAGGCATAGCTATTGAGATGTGCCTAATTGATTAGGGGATTGATAAGATTTTTTTTATAACAATTGACAATGCCTCAGCTAACAATGTTGTCATTAATTATTTGAGAGATAAAATCATCAATTGAGGCTTTAGCATTGCACATAGAAAATACATTCACGTAAGATGTATTGCTCATATAATTAATCTTATCATGAATGATGGATTGAAAGAGATTAGTAGATCAGTCACAAAAATTCGCCATTCTATTCGCTGTATCAGGCAATCTCCATCAAGATTGAAGAGGTTTAAAGAATGTGTTGAGATTGAAAAAATTCAATCCAAGAACTTGTTATGCTTAGATGTTAGCATTAGATGGAATTCAACCTATCTTATGCTAGATGTTGCTAAAAAATTTGAAAGAGCTTTTGATAGATACAAAGTGTTAGATCCTAACTTTTGATATGAACTTATGAAGAAGGATGAGAGTGATGGAGTGCCCAATAATAGAGATTGGGATGAAGCAAGGAGAGCAATCAAGTTTTTGGAAAACTTTTATGATCTCACACTTAAAGTATCTAGTAGCATGTATGTAACTTCAAACATTTTATTTGATGAAATAGCCATTGTTGATAAACTGTTGACCAAATTAGAAAAAAGTGAAGACTTTGATTTAAGTGTGATCGCTCATGCAATGAGGGAGAAATTTGAGAAGTATTGGGGTGATACTTCAAAGACGAACAAGTTAATTTACATTGGTGCTATACTTGATCCAAGACTTAAGTTTCAATATATTGAAGCAGAGCTATGCACTTTGTATGGGAATGAGAAGGGAATAGCTATATCCAAGGAAGTAAAAGCTGCACTTTTTAATATGTTTAATGAATATAAGCGCTTGAATGCTTCTACAAAAGGCCCACAAACAATTGAAAATGCACAAGCTGAAATCACTCTTGAAGGCTCTAGTGAGAATGAAAATTTTCGAGGTGCAGAAATGAGAAAGAGGAGGTAAAAGCTTAAAAGGTGCAAAACAGATTTTGAAGGGCCAGATTCAAGAACATAATTAGACAAATATTTAAGTGAGGAATGTGATAATGATTATGATGAGTTTGTTATATTATCATGGTGGAAAGTCAACAGTCCTCGTTTTCCTGTCCTCTCATAGATGTATAGAGAAGTGCTTGTTGTTCCTATTTCCACTGTACCTTCAGAATTAGCATTTAGCACTGGAAATTGAGTTCTTTATCAATTTAGGAGTTCTTTATCTCCTAAATTAGTAGAAGCTCTCATATGTGGTCAAGATTGGTTTAGAAGATCATTGGATCTAATTAATATTGAAGAAACACTTGACGACATAAATAAATTTGAATCAGGTATAATTTTCTTTTTAGTTTAATATTTTCTGTTGTTGTAAATCTTTTTAATTTTGCTAAACTCATTCTCTTTTTTTTGCAGAATTTTCAAACATGTAGCAAATGACAATGAGTTTAAAGCTGAAATCATGGATTACTTGGTGCTCACTATTGTGACTTGTAAGAAGTAAAATCACTTCAAATAACATGTTTATATATATATTAAATTTTATAATTGTAAGATATCTGTCACTAATAATGATTATCTTGTTTGTTTTATTTTGTAGTTTGTGGGATTTTGGGATGATTGATGGATTGAAGACTACAAGATCCTTCATCTTTTGACTTCTGATTTAGACTGTTTGTTGATCTCAGACTTTTTAATGTAGAGTGTTTGTTGATTGTTGTGGACTGATTAACTTTGATGTTGAATTGTTGTGGACATTGTGGTTGTAAACTTGTTATTTTGTGAAGATAATTTCTCATATTTTGTTTTTGATGTTGTGGACCTTGTGGTTGTAATTTTGTAGACTGTTATTGTCTTATTGATGTTGATTTCTCAATTTGTTATTTCTTCTCATTCTGATGCTGCAATTAACAGAGATGATCTGGTAATCACAGTTGGGAGTAATGCTGGTGCTCTATTAGTTGATGGACTTGGGGATGGTGCACTTTTTGAAGTTTCTGACCAGGAGATTGAGTTTTTGAGAAGTGTAAGCAATAAGCATTTATAAATTTATAAATTTGCAATTAATTTTATCTCATTGATGAAAACTATTCTATATTGTTTTGATTTGTCATTATTCGTCTACAATTTTGACCATATTGCAGGAGTATTTTTCTTGCCCAGATTAGGGAAAATACATCACATTTGCTTGGAGTTTCAGTAATTTTCAATCCCATTATTAACACTGTTAACTAGTTTTACAAATTGTTTAAACTAATTTTGATCTTCCCGTTTGTAGATTTGCAAATTGCTATTATGGGAATGGTACTAGAGAGATGACTACAAATTGTTTTAAACTAATTTTGTTCTTCCTGTTTGTAGATTTGCATATTGCTACTATGGGATGCGTTGTAAATGGTCTAGAGATGGCTGACACAGATTTTGGTTATGTTGGTGGTACCCGGAAAGATCTTTATGTGGGGAAGGCAATTTCTTGTTTTTCCTATAATGATACAATCCATGCATCTGAATTCTGAAGTACACTATCTGGTGCTGAGTTATTATAAAATTTTGCAAGGATATTTGAAAATTTGCCTATCTTGTGCAGCATCGACTTCAAGTACTTGTTAAGTTTGAATGATTGAATCCTATTAATTTTTCTCATTGTTGAACAATAACTTGGAACTCACCGAGTTTAGATTTACTGAATGAAAAGTGCTGTGTTTTGCAGCTATTAAACTACCTTATAGTTAGTTATCCAGCTAAATATGATTAAAGAAATGTCAAAAAAAGGATGAAGAGAATTTTCAGCTAACTTTATTTCCAATCTCCATGAAGTTTACAGCTTCGTGGACTTCTGCAGTTCTAGTTGCTCTTCTCCCACTATTTCTAACACCTTGCTCAGTTGCTCCTGCCAATTTAATGCTTGCATCATGCACTGAGGTCTTTGAATTATATGACAGATGCAAGATATTTTGGTTTTTGTATTATGTTCAGATTTTGAGAATTAATATGAGTAGCAGTTTTGAGGGATTTCTTTTTACTAATGTCAAGATTATTATTTGCTCATATCAGACGCTCTAATTCAGCTTATCAAGGACCATGGTTGATGGGTCGATCCACCTGTTGAAGAGTAGGTTTACCAATACCAAGATAGATTATTATTTGCTTGATTGAACTGCCTGGATAGAAGGAAGTGTTATTTGACTGGAATGCATTTGTACTTTTGTAAGGGCGGTATGAATTTGTAATTTGTGAACAACTTTATAAAACTGATGTTATTATGTATGATGTATTTGTATATTATATTATAATTTTTTTTATATATTTCATAATTAATATTGTATTTCGGTAATTAACCGAATTTACTGAAAAAATTTCGATAATTTCGGTTCGGTAACGAATTAGTATTTAAGGAATTCGGTTCGGTTTCGATTTATACAAATTCGATATAAAAATTTTCAGTAAATCTAATTCGGTAAATTCTGTATCAGTTAATACCGAATGCTCACCCCTCCTGCCCACTATTGATGCAATTTTCGCCCACTGTTGAAGCTCTTTCGCCGCTTCATAGCCTCGCCAGCTGCCCTACTCCGATGGGCTTTGCTGCCACCATAGCACCTCTTCTTCTTTTTCCCTAATCAGCCGCTGCATCTCCTTTCTTCTTCCATGAGATCACGTGTATTGCACGTGAATATTTTTTTTTTCTTTTTTTCTTCTTTCCTTCTCTACATTTTTTATTCCCCAATGTTCTACCTCTCCAAAAAAAACACAGCCTAAGCCTTGCAAGGAAACTTTACGGTTTAAACCGGGCTCAAGTTTGATAGAGCCTATGTTAACAAGTAAAATACTTAAATTTCTCAAGAAAAATAAGCATGTGCTTTGTTTACATAATGCATATTATTAATAAATATTTAAGTAATAGCTTATGTAATTAGTTTTAGTTAAGTTATTTTTGTTCACTTATCATGATTTACTTGGTTGTCAATATTTCACAACATTACTTAATCCATATGTGGTTTCTTTTAGTTATTTAACCCATAAATGTTTATCATCACTGTCATCATTGTTAATTGGAATGAGAGTAATATTATATGAAATGGATAATTTTGGTTAACATATACTAACCTTTTTATTTATATAACTCTAACAAAATTTAACATTGTTATGTTCTGTTAGATGGAATCCACAGTGGAAAGGATAAAAAATATAATGAATATAAATAGAAAACCACCTAGATTCATTGCATTTTTCATATTTTCCACTGTAAATTCTATCCAACATAACATAGCCTAAATTAAATGAAATAGAAGAAATAGAAAAATGCTAAAACAAATATTCGTAATAGTTTGGAGTTATTTGTAAAATTATTTATCCAACTTTTTTTTAGACTTTTTTTTTAATTTTGCGTACTGCCAAACTCGAAGATGGTTTCTTACTCAATCAAGACCCAACTGGTTGCGGCTTATTGGACCGGAGCCACACCCAATTCCGTCCTATTTCAGCTCCAATTTCTCGAATTAAAAGATGAAAAACCCTGACTCTCTAGAGTCCTGATGGCCTCACTGTGGTGACATCACTGCTTACGGCCATTCCAAGCCTAGCTTATAGCCCGCTTATGGGGGTTGTACTCGGCACTTATCTACTATTTTTTAGAAGCTGGGCCATTTGGTTCAGCCACTTCTCGGTTCCAAAGATAGGCTTCCTTTGGCCTAGTTTCTGCTTCTAGCTTTTGCTGATTGAAAAGATGCTGGCTAAAGAAGTTTAAGAATGTTTGGATGTATACCTTATGGTTAAGTTATTTTATTTATAATAAATAATTTTTTATTAAAAAATTACTAAGATAAAAATTATATAATTAAATTTATAGTTAACTATAATTAAAAAATTATTATTATATATAAGAATTATTGAGCATAAGCTAATTTATGAATTAAAACACTAAAGCTGAAAGAACAAATGTCTAAATTTCTTAATTTCTACTTATCGTAAAGCTATAAACAGACTTAGAAACTAAACCAAATGAGCTACAGTAGTTTCACCGTTTAGGAGAAGCTAACACCATTGCTGCTTCTCGCTTTTCGTTCGTTAGGTATTCTCCGAAGCAAACCCTCGCGCAGCCGCCGTTGGCTTCGCCCTTTCGCTCGTCTTTTGCATCCGCCGTCGACGACGATGCCTCTCGCTATTCACTGGCCCTTTCTCTCGCAGCTTCGACCCTCGTAACCGTCTCATCCGTTCGCCTGTCCATCGTCTTCGCTCGTTTGCCTGTCCACCGTCGAGGAGTGAGCTGCCGTCTCTCGCAGCCGCCGTCTCTTCTCTCGCAAAGCAAACGAGGCCAGAGTCATCGTTTGCGAGCTGCCCTCTCTCTCAGCTGCCGAGTCGCCTGATTTTCAGCCTCGCAGCTTCAACCACGCCTGTCCTCCGTCTCTCGCAACCGTCTATGATCACGCCTATCCACCATCACCTGATTTTCAGCCTCAAAATCAACTGTTAGCAATCGTGAAATCCAATTAAGAGGTAAGAATGATTCTGCTTCTCGATTCTGAATATGATTTGGCGGTCTTAGAATGATTCTACTTGTCGATTTTGCTTCTCGATTCTTTGAAGTAGAATCGTTCGGATTTAGGTATGATTTGGCGGTTTTAGAATGATTCTTTCTCGATTCTGCTTCTCGATTCTTTAAGCATTTTATCTACTTTTGGTTGTGGAATTTGCTGAAGTAGATAGATTAATTGAAGTACCTGAAATGTAAAGAACAGTGTGAACTTCCTCCTTAATAATTCTGTATGAACTTTTCTTGAATGTTACTGAAGTAATTTGAATCAGGCAAAGTTACTGAACAAAATCAGTATGAACTTCCTCCTTAATAATTCTGTCATAGCACTTTATTGAACACTAATACTGCCATACCACTTTCTTAAATGTTTACATACTATAAATAAAACTTGAAGCAACAATCTTATATAGAACAGTGTGACATAACGATTACAGCCACAGCCACAAAAGTGAACCATTAGGACCGTAAGAAAGTAAGCTTGTTTGTAAGTGTAAATGGTCCTTCCTCCAGAATAGAAGAAATAATATTCAGCTTTGTTTGACAATTTGATATCTTGTATAATAATTGTTGTATAGATCACCTGATATCTTGTATAGTAATTCATGTAGGAAAGTAAGGTTTTAATGATATTCAGCTATGAGTTCTAATGATATTAAGCTACAAGTTGTAATGTAATTAGAATATTTATATATGATTTTTATTACAATATTTATTTATGTGAGTTTTTAGTATAATATTTTCATATGAGTTACCTATTTATTAGCATGTTTTTAAGAATATTTATACTTAATAGCACAATACAAATTGAATAACTTAACCACAAGCTATGTATCCAAACACCCTTAGAACTTCTTCAGCCAGTATCTTTTTAACCCACACTTCTTCCGCCAACAGAGCTAGAAGCAGAAACTGGGCCAAACTAGCCCGAGGTCGGACGAGGGTGCTCCAATTATTTTGAGTTCGGCCAGGATCAGCGATGAGTTGAGATGACCGCCGGCCATCTGACTCCCATTTTATCACGGCTACATCTCCGCCACTTGCGCCGTTGCCGCCCCTTCTTTGGCTGTCGGCCTCTCTCCTCCGCTAATGACTACACTGACAAGGCGCCGCCGCCTTCCTCCTCCGCGGCCTCTGCCTCTCAGTCGGAGGCGGAGGCGAGAAGGGAGGCTTATCAGCAGCTCCAAAACCTCGATTTCATGACCGCCTCCAAGATCCTCTTCACCACCCCTCCCAAGAGGAAGAAGTTCGGGTGCGCGCATTTTGATTCTTCAAACCTTCTATTGAGGCTTGAATTTTAAACTTTTGTTTGCCTATTAGGCTCGATTTCCATCTGGTGCAGCTGTTCTTTGCTTGCTTGCCCTCTTTAGGTATTCTGTTCTGATCTAATTTTTGTTCTTGCTGTTGTTGAATGGAATTTTATGGCAGAAATGGAGTCTGGGATGTACTCTATGGCCTGTGATCTATAAATCTAACAATTGATTTCTGTTTTTGTAACAGCGGTATATCTGGTGGCCCAATATGCGCGATATGAGATTCGAAGAATGGAGGCGGTAATGTTCACATTTTCAGAATCTTCGCTTGAATATATGATGATGGGTGTCGCACTAGTTGTTTACGTACCAATGGTCGCTAAGTTAATTTTTGAAGAGTAATCCAAGTGCTGCTTTCAAATTGAAATAAGCATTCTTGTATTGTTACTATTTTCTTTTTTTTCTATTCTTATTAAATTGAAGTAGCTTAAATTTGTTTTAATCTTTAATTTTCCTAGTTTTTGCTAGTATTGTTTCTTACTTTGTTTGTTTAGGGAATACAATTGGAGATACTTGGTTCAGGAAGAAACTTAGAGGCTTTAAGGGAAGCAAGGTCTTGGAGGTCATGGTTTAATTGGAATGTTGAATCGGAATCTCAATGGGCTTGTGAAGATTTATCTTCTGATCACTAGCTTCTGGTTGCTGTGTTCGACTCCTAAAGTTTGTCTGAAATACTTTATCAAACGCTAAGCTATATTTGACATGATTGAGACATTATCTAGTTTCTTGTATATCATAGGACACCTTCAGTTAAATCATGCTCTGCAATGATTCATGTGATTGTGTTCGGCTTTTCTAAAAGCCCCAAATCCTTTATTATAATTGACATAATTGACAGTGTGGAGCAAGGACTTGTTTATTGTTTTATCACAGTGGATTTGAAGTTATTTAGTGTCTTAAAATTCCTTCAGATCTAAATGATTGCATAAGATTTTGGTTTCAGGAATTAGAGGTGAAAAAGAAAAAGGATGAGGAAGAACAGAAAGCAAAAGAGGCTGAATTGAATAAGGATGAGGAAGAGTCCAAAGCAGAGTTGTCAGAAGTAAAAGCTAGGTTGAATGCGCTAGAGGAGACTGTAAAGGAAATTGCCAATGAGACAACAAAAATTTCCAGCTCCATATCATCCAAGGACCAACTGGTTGACAAGAAAGATCAAGTTGTGACTGTTGATGAGAAATCCAACAATCTGAGCCAACAACCTAAAGCTGATGAACAGGCAACAATTAGCAAAAAGGAAAAGGTTGATGTTTCTGGTCCATAAACTTACATTGGCATAGCTCCGGATATCTGGTGAGGCACCATCTGCCAGGTCAAAGGATATACAGTCATGTAGTCCATATACAAGATAATAGACATCCGAAAGAATCTGTCTAGAAGAAACGTGTCTTCTGCATTCAGATCAAATTGCGTTTTGGCCATTCATGTATGATTTGCTTGAACTGTATATTTGTTAGCCTTTTAAGGTACATTAATTTATTCATAAAGATGTTTGATTGATTTGCTATTTGTCTTTTGGTGGTTTACCGAAATTTTCCTTGATGGCAATTTTGTATAATTTGTCACCTCAACTATATATATGCATGTCTGTTAAACCAGCTTCTTTTAGTTTCATGCATTAAATGTATATGGTGAGTGATTTATGGTGATGTTTAACTAGTTGCAATGGTAAATTTGAAACTTATGCTTAAAACTTGTTTCTTCTACCAACACGTGAGAATGGGGTAAAAGGAAACTATTGTTATAGAAATTATTTCTTCTGGTTAACATAGAGCACAAAGCTTACACGCTAGCTGGGAGACAAACCTAGATTCACATAAGTTAATGGACAAGTGTATTTGTAGTAATTATTAGTTGATATCCAGCTCGCTCACATATCTAGATTCCAGAACCACTTGTTATCTATGCTAGACATGCTATGGCAGTAGAACTTATGCTTTTAGTTACTGCAAAATGTTGCCGTAAATCAATTTTGTTTTGGCTGCACGTATCCACTAGCAATATGGTGTAATTTTCCCTGACTCTTATGTAACATAGAGTATATATGTAGCTTGACTAACCAAATCATTTTGAATTTGGTCTACCACCGGCAATACTCCTGGGACTTAGGATAAATATTCAGGTTTGACTGCATTAATTTCGCGTGCAAATAACTAAACAAGGTACTAAATCTTCACCTGAGCCTGGAGGACTTTGTTATGTTTTTTTAACTAGCAAATGATCCAATTAATAGGTGCTTTTAGTTGGTAAACAGACATCTTTTACCCAATAAACTTGTAACAAGTATGTAATTTCTCACGGTATCCTTTGATCTCTGATAAATATTTGTTTTTCTTATGCGTCTTTTTGTCCATGAATCTGCAGTTTTGTGCACTCGCTAATACAAGGGGTTTTACTTTTAGATTAAACTGATCAAAGATGTATACTAAGTGGAACCGAATACAAATAGCTTTCTTTTTTCCCCTTTAGCGTCTTTTTCCTCCTAGGTCTTGAGTATTACCATTTCTTTTGCTTCTTGTGCTTCATTAGCAAACTACTATAAGGATTTCGTGACCATGGGTTCACAGAACATGTTATTTTGGCAAAATGATTTGAAGTTGATATATTCCATGATCCAAACTTCTGCTTGAGAATTTTATATTAAATTTGATCTTATCTTCCACTATTATTGAGATGGAAATTTACTGACTACAATTACTTGAAGCAGGCACGGTAATCATATAGAAAGAGGTTTTTCAGCTTGCATCTATAAAATCTGGATCATAGACTAGTAAATACCTCATTTCATCTGAACTAGTTTCATTGAGGGCCACAAACTACATGATCTTGGCTTGGTAGTAGTCCCTTTTATAAGAATGTCTCTTGTGTCTATTGTTAGATCATGCAAATCTTGATTAATCCTGAAATATCCACAGCCACTGCATGAGTACTTTCCTGTACCAGGATACCTTCAAAAAGTTTTAAAGCAGTAAGGCAACCATTTTATCTTCCATCACAAAAGTTTCTCTTTGAAATTGGAGCTTATTCAAATAGAAACCATCTTGTTTTCATTGTGTTACTAGTTGCCGAGCAATTGTAGGACCTTCCATTGAATTCTACCCCCAATTAGTCATCTTCACATAATATTATGTAGAGGCAATTATGAGAAAACAGTATATAGTATCCAGTGTTGTTAAATAGCCGCAATAGCGATGCTATAGCGTTTTTCCATAGCGGTTTTTGAGTAATCTACTATGAAACGCTATAGCACCGCTATGGCGGATAGGACCACATTATAATATTTTTAAATTTTAGAAATTAAAATTATGACTTGAATTGAGTTGATACTATGTGATTTTTTTTTATATAATTTATTTTATTTTTATGCAGCTTAATTTATTAGGTATATAACATATATTTCAAACATTATACTTAATTTTTTATGTGTATAATATATATTTTAAACGTTATGTGGCTTCTGCTATTTACCTGCAACGCAATCCGCTATATCATATTGCGGATTTTTAGCTTTCCATTATTTTCCGCGATACGCTATTGATAACACTGATAGTATCTAGGAATGACAACGAGTAGGGTATTTATGTTTTTTTGTTCTGCTCGTATTCGAACCCAAATAAACTCAGGTACTCGCTTAAAACAAACTCGATTTTTATTTAGTATCAACATTAGCAAAGAACATTTTAAAAGATTTCCCCCTTCATAGGATTTCTATGAATGAAAATTTTATTCCACACATCTATTTAGATGATGCGATTCTCTCATTCACACCATATACAAAAAAAAATTAGAAGCTATGGTCACATCACCTGGGCAGATGTGGACCAAAGTTCTGTTTAATAAGAATTCTGTATAAAAAAAAAATTGTTCCTTCGTTTCCTGTTTCACTTGTAGTGCTCTATTACCGGCCTTTTCCCCCTGTTTTTTTATGCATACAGTCGAACTTGTTCTGTGTTGCACCTGGATTTTATATTTGAATGGGTAAATTTCAGGTAAAAGTTGTATGTAATAAAACATCAATCTCTGAATTAGTGTCTTCAGAACACACTTTAAATAAGATTGATGCTTTTATTTTAATCATTAATCAGTGTCTCACTTGCCAAACAAAAGAAAACTTAAACTAGGCATAGAGATTGCGTGTAGCCGGGTTATTAGTGTGGCCGGCCTTTCCAACTTTGAATGGTTTAGGCACTGTGTCATTAATATTCAATCTATATGCATAAATAAGCTTGTGATATGATCAACGCGTCGTCTTTTATCATTCAGATAGGAAATGGTCTGCATGCCTAGTCTGCTTTAAATTGTCAATCACACCTTTTCAATACCTTAATGCTTCAAATAAAGTCACTTCATATTTATTAGTTCAAGCTCGTCGTTGTCTTCCCAGCTTTGACACCAGGTAAGGTAATGATCCAACCACTCAGAGGGGCACTAGTGTATAGATAAGCAGCTTGTAGGCGTGTACGTGTACACAGTCAATGTTTCCTTTTTCTTTCTTACATCCTCCAAACAAGGAAAAAATTTCAAATTTTATTAGGACGTTCTTCAATTAATGACACTTTAAATGAATATGCTTTAGTGAGAGCAGTAGCTACTTGTCTTCCCTCTTGATGTTGAAGAGATTTATCATACTTGAAAGGCTATTTGGCTATTGTTGGTGCAGAAAAGCATGGTTTATGGCTTATGTGAGCTACTTGCACAGCACATGGATGATTAATTTTGGCTAATTTAGATAGTGAATTTTGTTTTTACTTGTTGAGTCCTTAGCATTTGAAAATTCCTAAATATTTTAGTCCGGCTCAACCACAAGTCGTCAAGTCCCGTTGTATTTGAGAGACATCGAGTGTAGTTTATGTAGTTGCCTAATTGGCTGAATCTCTTTTTCATTTTAAATTTATTTTTGTTGCTTAGTTATTGAAGGGATTTCCATCAGTCCTATGATTGTGCTTCGTGGTCAATCTCTTTTTCTCCAGTTTGTGCTGTAAACTAATTTAATACGTTGCAGGAGCATTCCAGTGCAGTGCTAATAGTTGAAAATGGCATCGCTGTGCTCTAAAAGCACCGTCTCAGCAACAACAAGAGCTTTATTAGGCCTCGCCAGCCTTCAATTATTTTGAAGCAGCGCCTGCCTCAGCTGGTTCGCAAAAACACAGGGATCGTGTCATTTGGACGCAGCGTCGTCGAATATGAACGATATAAATATCTTTCTTTTTCTCGCTCGTGACACACGGCGTGCCAGCGGAGAAGCCGCTTGTAAATCAACAGACAACAATGACGGCAACAAACTTATATAAAGGGCAGAGGAGACTGCACGCGCAGCTTACTCGTGGAACTGTTGCTGTCTTGTAAATTCTGAATTGGATGCGTGGGCTCGAGCCTCAATGGTCTCAAAGTTAAATCCTCTTTCCAGGTGTCAACTTGACCGGCAAAACTGCAAATGTCATCAAAGGGAGATACAGCAAGGGCGAATCACAAACGGAGCATTAATTTTATATTGCATATCTTTTTTATTTTTCTTAAGGCTGGCGCGGCACCTCTTAGGCATAAGCGACAAGAGTTCACATGGGGGAAGGTATATATAGAAAGCTTTACCTACTTGGTTGACAAAACTTGCTCAACATCACATGTATTTTGAAAAAAAAAAACATCCTTTTAAAAGGTAAAATATAAATGCATATAAAAAATTGCATAGGTTATTTTAGAACGCGCAAGGAATTTCTTTAAAAAGCATTTAATATATGTGCAAATAATTTATATAAATTTTAAAATCTTTTTTTAATTAATATATAGTAATAGTAATAAATTATTAAAAATTATAGACATTACTTTTTTATGTGGATCGATTATGTTGTCTAAGATGAATACTCAAATACAACTTGGACCATTGTAGTCAAGCTAGATTGATTTTTCCTATATGGAGAAAGTCTCTAAGTTAAAATTAGCTAAGTATGAGTTAGGAAGTTTAAGTCAAATAGTATTTTTATTCTTCTAATGATAAAAAAAATTAATAATACACACTAACACAACGTAACATGACACCAAGAGGGTTTTCATTGGAATCAACTGTGTTAAAGGTCATAAACAAGTTGCTACCAATAATTGGGTTGTGTTAACTTATTCATAATAAGTTTATCTTTATTACATAATAGATGAGTGATGTATGTCTATGTTATATATTTAATAAATAAGTCGTGTTTGTATTTTTAATATATACCCATTTATATGTATGAGTCATGTTTGGGTCACTTACACTTGTCAAACTTATCAAATAATCATAAATTGTTAGCCCTAACTCTTCCCTCATATGTGTTGAGAAATCTTAATTGGTAGATTTTTGATCATATTTAACTTAGATAACATTGCCTATTGCCCTTTCCCTTGTTCATAGGATTCTTAGATTTATGGTTGTTGTACTAAGTGAAATTATTTTAGTCTTGAATGGTTTGATTAGCAATGTTAGAATTATGGCCTCTTGACTACTTATAATTCTAGTAGTTGAATACTTAAAATTCTAGTAGTTTGGGCTTAGTCACGAGGCTGCTGGAGTACTTGGAAGTTAAATGGTGGTTGACCTCAAGAATGTCAGACTACAAACCATCTTAGAATTTGGTTTAAAATGCTCATTTCCCAAGTGCATGATTTACGAGTGCATCATGAGAGCTCAAATCCTCATAGATGGACTTGAGTGCTTGATCCCAAATGCTTAACTAGACCATTCTTTGAGTTCATCCATCATTCCATTGTATTGCTACTCAAATACTTGGTAGTTTGATCACCTTCCATATGCTTAACCTCCAAGCGTTTAGCACTCGCATGTCTTCTAAGTGCTCACAGTTCCTCATGGTTCTCTCGAAACGATTCCCAATCAAAATGAAAGATTTTTTCTTTTAAAAAAAAAGTTTAGGTAAAGTTTAAATTATATGATTTATTTTTTAAGTTACATATGTTTACTACAAAAGATCGGACTAGCACACATCTCTTTGATTAATTTTTTGTTAGGAACTTAGAATAATAACGACGGAGTAAAACTAAAATAATAGTCCTCCATAAACTGAGAAATATATTAATGTAATTCTTGTAATTGTTTTTTAAAATTTATTATTAACAATAAGTTTATAATCTAAAATATAATTAGGTAAAAGTCATGTTGTTATGACACTTGACATTAACGATGGAATCTAATTCTGTTTCTTGTCTTTCCTTGTCAAATCCACGTTCCAAATCGATATCGCTAACCAAAGTTGTGTTTCTCTCAGCTAACAAATCCTAACTTAAGTAATGAAAATTGTCCTTCATCCATCATTTCACGCTAAAATTTAAAGCCAAGGTGTGAATGCATCATAGCAAGATATATTTTATTTCACATTAATAAGAAAAGACTTTAATTCCAATATCTTATCCTCAACAACTAAAGTAATTAAAAGATGAACTAACACCTTCAATTATTGAGAGTTCGTATCTGCCTAGCTTACTTCTCTAACCCCTCATCAAATGAGGCGGCTATGTGCTAATGTGATATAGTTCTAATTGTGTTTTTCGATTTTGAGTAGACGTGAGCCATGCCCTGTGTGGTCATCTCACCTCTCTAATCAGGGCTCTAGTTTTTGCAGTCACATGATTAAATATAGAGTTTGTTTAGTCTTGCTTTTAAACAAAAAAATAGTTTATAATTTGTTTGATAATAAAAAAATTAAAGTAGAAAAAAATATAAATTTAAAAAGTTATAATATGATATTTTTGTTATTTTTATTTTTTTAAAAATAATTTATATTTTTAATTAAAATTTTAAATATTATTTTTTAAAAATAATTTAATAATAAAAATATTATTATATTAAATAATTTAAAATAATATATATATTTATTATTTTAAATTTTGACAGCAATTACAAGTAATTTATGAAACATCTTATAAATTTTGATAGTACACTACAATTTAATATAATTATAAAACAATTAAGTCATAAATATATTTTCTTTTTGTTATAATTTCTTTTTATAGTTAAATTTCTTTCCTAATAGTAAACACATGACACGTTGTGCAATCTAAATTATTTTCTCATTACATGATGGTACAAAACATATGACAAATTTGGGTAGAAATAATAATTTCTATACATATTTAAAATAACTTAAATATAAATCTACAAAAATATGACATTCTAAATAAACAAAATGTTGGCACCAATTCAATATATGCCAAAATTGTGTAGAGGAGAAATAATTGAGCAGCACATGTCGAAAAAGCTTCGAGGAGAATTTGCTCATCTCGATCGTATAAAATAAGAGGCAAAGTTACACACGTAGCCCTAAACCTAGATCCCATGCCCCTCATTGCCGATTGATTTATTGATATCGAATTGACCGACACGTAGCGTGATGTGATTGGCTGGAGATATGGACGGAAGAGAAGATAAGAGAAGTCATCCTCTGGGTTCAGTCATCGAAGAAGATAGGACAAGAAACGCCCACACTGTGGAGGAGTAGCGTGTGCAGCCCCAACGCTGGATCATGAAAGCGCGCCCTTCACTTTGTCGGTGAGAGATAGGGTGGTGAATAAAAAATTTTCATATTTATGGAATAAAATTATTTTAAAATTATAGTTTATTAAAAAAAATTTCTTTCAAATATAACTAAAAAGTACTGTGTGCATTTATTTTTAGAAAAAAAAAAAAATAGGACGGTCGCATACACAACGTTAATGGTGTAAAAGTTAACTTTGGCTACATTGGTCGGAGTCATTATGATTAATGACATTTAAAATGTTTTTTTAAAAAAATTATAGCATTTTTTAAGGGTCAATTTTGCTCTTATGAGCTTTCTCCCAAAGTTTCACTTAGCTTCTCAAAATTGAAAAAAAAATCTCAAAAGGCCCATATAGTTTAATACATTGTATAATTTATCCAAGAGAATCATATATGATAACAATTGAAAATTATTAGTTCTTGGCTTCTTGACCAATTTAAATTAAAATTATCCTATACACAGATAATAAATTTCGAGGGCCTAAATTAAAATTAATAATTTTACAAACGTTGACTATCTTCGATTATTTTTTCAAAAAAATCCGTGATATTGAAAATGTGAGGGCCAGGGAAAAAACAACATGGTACACCAAGCTGACTCATAAACTCGAGGGTTTGACTTTAATTTAATCGTGTTCCATGTCAAAATTAATAATACTATTACTTTGAGTCAATTCGTTTGACCACATGTAGCCTGTATGGCTTGTATTTACATTGAATGAATTGTTGTTATTTTATTAATAGATACTTAATGGTGCAATTTTTATATTTATTAATTATGTAGCCACAATAGCTATTTACAGTGAAGTTACGCTTATCTAACATAAATTACAAAAAGGAATGGATTTAATTGGACATAAATTACACTTTGATAATTTCGTATCCTGCTTAATCACTTTTGCCGCCCGGAAGAATAGGAGAAGAAAAAGAAGGGAAAAGAGAGACATTACCTTGTTTTTTGCAAACGGGAAAGACAGAGTTGGTTGGCAGTGGTGGCGATAGAGCTGTTAAAAAAAAAGAAAATCAGAAAATTGATAGACCGTGATTAATTGATCGAACCGAATTATTCGGACGGTTAATCGAATTAATCGATTTGGTTCACGGTTGATTTTTAGCTTATAAATTTATGATTCGGTTTGGTTACGGTCCAGAAAAAATTTTTTCACCGGTTAACTAAATTGACCGAATATATGTATATATATAACCTAAATTTGTAAATTGATTGTTTATTTAGTACAATTACTTTATAAAATAATTGGTTATGAGTTCGAAACCTATTGACTATAATTTAAAAATTAATTATTTTTACATATTTAATTATTAAATAATAATATTTAATATTATATACAGGTTGTATTTTATATATTTAATATTTTATATATATTATATTTAATATTATTGGAGAAAGATTTTTCTTAATCGGTTAACCAAAAACCGGTGGTTAACCGAACTAAAAAATCGGTTCGGGAATGGTTTGTAATGTAGCCAAACTGTTCTAATCGGTTCGGGACAAGATTTAGGGTTATGGTTCAGTTAACCGAACCGTGAACACCTAGGTGGCGAGTGAGCAAGCTCGACCAACTAGCAAGTGGGAGATAGTGAGCCAGTGGTAAGCTTACGAGGCAGCGGGCTAGCCCGCTCTAGCCAGCAAGCTAGCGAGAGGTGTTGAGCGGCAATGAGTAGGGAAGTGGCATTGAACGACGACGAATGGGCTAGCGAGCAGCAGTGACAGCAAACAAGCGAGGTGGCAGAGACAAACAGGTGAGGTGGTGACAGCGAACAAGCAAAGTGGCGACAATGAACGAGCGAGATGGTGGTGGCAATGAGGGAAGGGGCAGACACAATCAATTTTTTATCCAAATTGGATAGAAAATAAAAAAAAAGATAATAAAAAAGATTGGATATTTTTTTTTGTCTGCCTTTTAAAAAAAAAATCTAAAATTCATCTTCCCCTCACACCTAGTAGAGTAGAAGGTGTTAATGTGAATTAAATCAGAAATTTTTTTCTCAAAAGTAAAATTAAAAGAATAATCTCACGCGACAAGACCGGAGCATAAGCATTATCCTACGAATATGTTCTCTTCACTGAGCTTATTCTCTCCCCACTTCACTTTCATTAATCAATCAATTAATTAATAGTATTATTTTATTTTTATTTTTCATCAAAGAACTAGCATACTGCATACGCACGTCCTGATAAAACAAACATGCGGACACACGCAGCACATTAACGTGTCAACATGAATGGCGGAGGATCTCCGCCGCACCTTGATTTCCTGCGGCCGGCTGCATGGGAGCGCTCCCTGCGTGGCCTTTTCTTCCCTCTTTTTCTCTTGCTCCATTGCTCACCTTGCCGCGCCGCTTAGCGCCACTGCTGGAGCACAACTATAAATAAAGACGCCGTGCGGGGTGGTGAGAGGGAGAGCGAGCTCTTCTCTTGTCGATCATGGCGGGGAACGATTGGATCAACAGCTACTTGGAGGCGATACTGGACGCCGACCCCTCCATCACCGCTTCCAAGGCCTCGCTGCTACTGCGGGAGCGGGGACGCTTCAGCCCCACCCGCTACTTCGTGGAGGAAGTCATTACAGGCTTCGATGAGACCGACCTCTACAAGACCTGGGTCCGGGTAAGAATCCGTCGTAGTTCGTCAGTTCTGCTCCTTTCTCCGTTGAGCGGCGCTGTTTTTGATTTTAAATAAAGGTGGTTTTTGCGTGTGTGTGGGCGATTTGGTTCGGTTAGGCTGCAGCCATGAGGAGCCCCCAGGAGAGGAACACGAGACTGGAGAACATGAGCTGGAGGATTTGGAATTTGGCTCGCAAGAAGAAGCAGGTGACTATGTTTTGTCTTGTTTTTATGCACTATGATCCACTTTTTATAACTGAATTTTTTTTGTGTCTCGGATTTGATGTTTGCGAGATCTCTCTCTGCTTTCTTGCTGAATGGTCTTGAGCGATCTAATTGGTCATCCGCACTTAATTGTCTGATCTTATTCTATGAAATCTGTTGTTTTTATAGTGGTAGAGAGGCGATCTGCATCGCATAAACTTCTGTTATTATGAATTTGGGAAAATATGTTGGCTTCTTCTCGAGTCTTCTCCTTTGCTGCTAGTATCTGAAATAAGTTTGTCCGTATTTTACTTCTTTGCCTTGCTTATTATTGCAGGAAGTTTCACGAGGGTCATTGCTTTAGCTGTTTCCATCTTCCTATTGTTGGCACATTTATCTGTATATGCCATTGTTTGAATAATCAACTGGGAGTGGCAGCAAAAGGTTAAAATAAACCCGCGCTTCCAAATTAAATAATAGCTGATGTGTAATGGTCATGTGAAAATGCATGTACAATCAGAATCAGTTATGTGTTTTATTCAACCAAGTATTATTTAGCTTCAAAGGGCTTATGACTAAACTTGTTTATTGGAAATGGATGTTCATGAATTGTTAAAAGGTGACATAGTGGTTGTTCAAGAGATTGAAATGTACTTTTAAGTCATAGGTTTGAAACATCTTATATTTGTGACGATATAGTGTGATGGAGTCAACAAGTCGAACACAATGTACTTTGCTTAGCATAAAGGAGAGTTTTACTCAACCTCCGATTCATTAATGGTTAAGTCTATAATAGAGTGTACAAGCATTGAGTTAAAAAACACTTGATATATGTTTTAACAGTCTAGATCTTTAGGTACACATCAAGTAGAAGTAATTAGAGAATGCACACAGTTCCCAAAATTGATATGAATATTCATGATTTTTTATCATACATAATAAATCTTATGGCTAGACAAAAAAGAGATGTCAATTTTTATCTATCTAACATGTAGGAAGCTTGACATTAAGGTTCAAGGACTCGGTCCTAATTCCTAACCGGGCAATACACTCGGTTCATAATGGTTAGATGAGTTACGAATATTATATCCTTTAGTACCTCTGAGATACAGGATCATAGGTTGATATGTTCTAGTCTTGTAGCTACATGTGATGGGTGCTAAGACCAAGATTTTAAATCTTGCTTTACATTTTTTCATTTAAATTCTCATATAATTGAACTTTTTTCCTCATGACTATAATCTAAGTGGACTTCTCTATTTCACTACAAGCATTAGGGGTGAGCAAATGGGAGTTTGGTACTAGTACCAATACTGAACACCCAAACCCCTATTTTTTAGTATTAGTATCGGTACTAATAACAATTTTGGGATTTTGGTACCAGCATTAAATTCTTGAAATTTATTTTGGGAATTTTTTGAAATACCAAAATTTCCTAAAGTGCCTAGTGAGTGAAGCCATGTAGGGGAAAGAGGAATTGCGATGGGTAGAGGCTCCTAACTCTTGCATCTAGCGGATGGAGCAAAGGCTTGGGCTCAGTAGCAGGTGGCAATGAAGCAAGGTGATGGGAGTGTGTCGGGCAACAACAAAGCAAACCGACTAGAGAGTCACAATGACCGGTGACGGAGTCACACAAGCTCGGCGGTAGGTGGCAACGTGGGTCTAGAGAGTGAGAAGAGATGGGTTAGGGCCGAGAGACCCAACTAAAGAGTAAGAGTTAGGGTGAGTGGGTGCCCGCCTAAATGGGTTTGGGCGAGTCTAAGTCTGTGAGTCGGTAGAGACTAGATCAAGTCAAGGCAAACTAGACACGTTTAGATAATTGGATTAGATGTTAGATCTAATTATCTAAGTACCTAAGTATAAAAATATAGTTGAAATTTAAATAAACAATTTTGGTACTTTGGGACTTTGGGAAAATACTGAATTGATTTTTGGGTACCCGGACTAGTAATGCAATCTCGAATAAAATTTTGGCACCATTAACATCGGTACCAAAGTATTAAGTACCAACATTTTTGGTCGGTACTTTGGTATTGGTACCGTTTTCTCACCCCTAACGAGCATATGCCTCTGAACTGATTCCTTATAGAGTAAATCAAAGAACTTTTCTTGTATTGTTATTTAGCTTAAACATAAGAAAATATAACCCATGATGTATAATTTAAAACGTTAGTGCTAATACTTGTTGATTGTTTTTTGGAACCAATTTTTATTCCCTTTCATCTTACAAAGTGCAGATTGAGGGGGAAGAAGCACTAGGTATATCTAAACGCCGTCTTGAACGAGAAAGAGCTCGCCGTGATGCAACTGCTGATATGTCTGAAGACCTCTCTGAAGGAGAAAAAGGAGATACAATTAATGATTTATCTGCTCATGGTGAAAGCACGAGAGGAAAAATGCCAAGGATTAGTTCAACTGAAGCTATTGAGGCTTGGTCTAGCCAATACAAGGATAAAAAATTATACATAGTATTGATAAGGTATGTGTTAAGCATGTCAACTATGTAGGCTAAAAGGTTTTAAGCTAAAGATTGATTTGTCAGTTATATAGGCTAAAAGATTTTATTGTCCTATACATCATTTCTATGTAATAGTTATATTCTAATTCATTAGCTGTTATGCTTATTAATGTTTAATTGCAATAAATGTGTTTAAGGATTCTAAACTGTCCAGATTCATGTTTGTACATGATATTAAGATTTAGCTCGACACTTTGTGTAGAATAACATAGTAACTATATTGATATGATTTCATGTGGCAAATAGGTTATGAATTTCTTTTATAGATTTCTCTTATGTTTATCTAATTTCTGGATGATAAAGATTTTGTTTGTTTCAATATTTCTATTGATGGTTAACACAAAAAACTAGTAACAAGAACATAGTAGTTTGCACTGAGCATTGGACAAAGTGAGCTATGAAATCTTCTTTCTTGATTATGTTAAATTAATAAGTGCAGAGTCCCACTTTGAGGACACTCGAGGCATATACTTTGAAGATCCTTTCTATAGGGCATGAGAATTCTTTAATGGTTTGGAATATGTCAGTGTACTCAATTGCACATACACTTTTTTAGCAATGTATGTGTAATTAGAATTAAAGAAATTAGTTACAAGTGTGCCCTTCAAGTATCTAACTAAAGATATTAATCTATTTATGTGGTTTTTCACTAATACACTAATATTAAAACAAAATGCTTATTGCAATTCCACATGTAAAACCACAAAAAATTCTTGCAATCTACAAAGCTTTTTTTAGAGAAAATGGTTGATCCGATCTTGGACATCATAAAGTAACTGTGGCAGAACATTTCAAAAAGAACTGGATGATGTGTCAGATTAATATCTTAATGTTCGGCTGATATATCTTGTATGCACTGTATGAAATTTTATTATTTTAATTCATTCGATCGCTCAAGTAGGGTTTCATCACAAAAGAACCGTGAAAGTTAGCATCTTAGCCATGACAAGTAGATATTCTGTTTGGTTGAACTGTTATAGAAAACATCAATTTATGATAAAGTTCTCTTAAAGTATGGTGATAGAACAAATGCCCGGAAAAGAGGGAAGCTACCATAAATAATAATTCTCACGTAGTATGTTTTTCCATTATATCAATTTACTTAAATAATATATATTTAGTAAAATTTAATAAAAAATATATATCATGTGATAACAAATGAGATAAGTTTATTGCACAGAGATGTGAAAAGACAAAGAGAAGCTCAATATCCTTAGAAACAATCATGTTAAATTTTGGGCTAGATAATAGGTTTTTAAATAGCTAAGCTAATATTTGTTCCTTGAGGTATGAATAATGCTAGGTGCTTTCTCAAAGAAGTTGGCACAAAGCCACAAACTAACTTCCCTAATCCTATTTTGCTGCAAGTGCTTTTCCTAAACAGTTATTCAAGTGAAGAAGCACTTTCTCTATTGACCTTTCTTACATTGTTGTGCACTGTGAATCAAAATCTTGACATTCTTTTAGTTTGTTAATATATACGTAGTTGAATGTGTCCTACAAAGCTTGTCATATGTTTTATATCACTTTATAGATAGATGTCCATGATTCGTTCATGGATTGATAATTCATGTTCATGTACCATATGAGCTAGTCAACAGCAACAGATCTGTCATAATTCATACAAAAGAATCGCCTTCTTCCTTAGCTTTATTTAAATGAGATGCTTTAAGTATGTTCGTTGGGTTGAAAGATTCCAGTGATTGTGCTGGTGGTTGGCAATGGCTAGGATTTACTTGCTTTGAAAAAACATTATTTTCTGTAGAGGGTTTCTTTTAAACAGATCATGTAGTAAAATGGGTAGAATTAGGTCTGACGAGAATTGTGGATTTGGTAAAGGTTGAGCAAACTTGAAAATATTTCTTTTTCTTGTTTTATTGCTGATGATATGTTATATCTTTCAGATTGGCAACCTTGAAGAGGAATTGGCTTAAGAAATTTTCATAAGGTTTTGTAGTAATTAAAGTAGTTGAAACAAAGAGAATTCTAGTAGCGTTTTGGACATTTGGGCTTTCCAATTTTCAAAATAGGAATGTCTTCCCCCAGTTTGTCCATTTCAATCTAATAAACTTGTTTTGTCTTTGTTTGATGAATGTTAATTTGATTTCTTTATGCATTGCTACAATTAATGAGGAAAATGTTTTCTATGCAGCATTCATGGTCTTATACGCGGTGAAAACATGGAGCTTGGTCGGGATTCTGACACTGGTGGTCAGGTACATATGTTGGAAGAATTTCATATTAGTCCTGTACTGAAATTTTAGGCCCTTCAAATGAGGCTAGTCAAGATCTCATTTAGTTTTTAGATATGGGTATATTGTCTTTCCTTTTTCATATATTTTTATTTAGATCTGGCACAAGAAAATATAAAAATATATGCTTGTGGGGCTTTCCTTTCTCATATATTTAGATCTTGACACATGAAATGTATATAAAAAAATATGCTTGTGGGTGGCTTGTGTGTCACATTCCATTCTCTCATGTTTTCTTTGATATGCGGGTGCCATTTCAGGTTGTTGAACGTATGCTTGATGGTGTGCGTTAATTCTTATGTGTACAATTTAAGTTTGTCTGGAGTGAATCTTACAATAAATGCAGTGAAAGATCTGTGAGTTTTATTCTATATCAATTGCTTGACTATTGAGCTGGCAGTTTCTGATGTGCATTTTAGGTCAAGTATGTTGTCGAACTTGCAAGGGCACTGGGTTCGATGCCTGGAGTTTATAGGGTTGATTTACTTACAAGACAAATATCAGCACCAGATGTTGATTGGAGTTACGGAGAACCAACAGAGATGCTAGCTCCCAGAAGCTCTGAAAATTTTACGCACGAGATGGGGGAGAGCAGCGGGGCATATATCATCCGCATTCCATTTGGACCAAGAGATAAATATATTCCTAAAGAACATCTCTGGCCACACATTCAGGAGTTTGTTGACGGTGCACTCAGCCATGTTATGCAGATGTCAAAAGTCCTAGGCGAGCAAATTGGTGGAGGGAAGTCAGTGTGGCCTGTTGCTATTCATGGGCACTATGCTGATGCTGGCGATTCTGCTGCTTTACTGTCTGGGGCATTAAATGTTCCTATGCTATTTACAGGTCATTCTCTTGGAAGGGATAAATTAGAACAACTCCTAAAACAAGGGAGGCAGACAAGGGAAGAAATAAATGCTACATATAAGATAATGCGTAGGATAGAGGGAGAAGAACTCTCTCTTGATGCCTCTGAAATTGTTATAACAAGTACTAGACAAGAGATAGAACAACAGTGGAGCTTATATGATGGTTTCGATGTGATGCTTGAGAGAAAGTTGCGTGCTAGAATCAAGCGTGGAGTTAGCTGTTATGGCCGTTACATGCCCCGTATGGTTGTGAGTATATTTTATCACTTACTTCTTCTATATGTAGAGTGCAAGGAGTTGAATCTGCTTTCACACTTTTGAAGACCTTAAAATAGAGGTTGTATTTGTTCATTATTTAAAGGGTTCTTTGGGCTTCCCACTTCATTGATCTAGTAACATGTGTTATTTGATGTGAGTTAGTGTCATTAGTAAGTTATTTTGCAGGTTATTCCACCAGGTATGGAGTTCAAACATATTGCTGCGCATGAGGGTGATGCTGATGGTGACTTGGAAGGAAATGATGATAATCCAGCAACCCCTGATCCACCTATTTGGTCTGAGGTCTCAGTCTAGATTTGGGAGGTTTTTTAGTATAGTTCTTTGCTTTTTATTAATTTAAGAATGTTTACCATAATATCCTCATATATTTTGATTTTTGAATAGTATTATACATTTTTTTAATAGTATTATACATTCATATTGTGATTTTTTTTAAAAAAAGTAACTTCTGCAGATAATGCGCTTCTTTACAAACCCTCGCAAGCCCATGATTCTTGCTCTCTCAAGACCAGACCCTAAAAAAAACATCACTACTCTTGTGAAAGCATTTGGCGAATGCCGCCCACTAAGAGAGCTTGCAAATCTTGTAAGTGGCCATTTTAACTCTTCTTTTTCTTATCTACTAGTTTCCTAGATTTCTCTAAGAATTTATTGTTTGTGTTTCTATATGCTATCTAAAATCGTACTTAACTTGCCACAGACTCTTATAATGGGTAACCGTGATGATATTGATGAGATGTCTAGTACAAATTCATCAGTATTGACTTCCATATTAAAATTAATTGACAAATATGATCTGTATGGTCAAGTGGCATACCCAAAGCATCACAGGCAATCGGATGTTCCTGACATTTACCGTTTGGCAGCCAAGACAAAGGTGTTTCATCTGAAACTTATATTACAATCTGAATATTTCACAGCTTACTTATTGTACTTAGGGAAGGACTCTAACAAAGGGCAATGAGATAGCAAAGATGCTCATGGTTAATCTAGGACTTATGGGCTTGTACTATGAGGTGCCAAGTTTCAAAAGCAAAAATCACATTGTCCAATGATCACACAATCTTTTTCAACTTTAAAGTCTAGGAATCACTTTGTATTATTAGCAAATTTCCTTTCTTTCTAATGCAGTTTAGTTTTGAGTTTGAAAATTTGAAGCTGCCTTTATTGGAATCCTTGTCATCAATTTAGTACATGATTTCATTTTTATAGAAAAATAATAATGTACTTGGGTATGATCTTTTGAATTCAGGTTATGGAAATGGTCCTTATTCTTTATTAATGATTGGTTAGCTTTCCTTAGGATTGACTTTAATTTGCATTTCTGCTACTCTAATTACAGAAAAGCTCTTAGTGTCAATCTGTTCACTTGCGCTAATTATAAGAATGAGTATGACAATGGCATTAGCTCTTTTCAATTCATGCTAATTTCTTTTTGCGTTGAAAATTATTATTATTATTTGTCTCTCTTTCTAAGTGTTCTATTTGCAACCAACTACAAAATACTGCAACCCCATCATTTGCTAGGTGCATAATGGGAAACATTGACTTATTAGATTATATCTTTTTCCAGGGAGTTTTCATCAATCCAGCTTTCATTGAACCATTTGGCCTTACCTTGATAGAGGTCAGTCTGTGATTTTGACATTTTGAATACTTTTTTTCTTTTTCTTGATATCCATTTGTATAACCTCTTGTTTTGGTGGATCAGGCTGCTGCCAATGGTCTACCTATTGTAGCTACAAAAAATGGAGGCCCTGTTGATATACATAAGGTTTGTCCATTGAATGCACAATTTATTGTATGGATGGAACAAGCCCAGTACATTGACTCTGATTTCTGTTCCAAAGATTTCTGTTATAAGTTTCCAAGTGCCTCTCTCAGGTTCTTGACAATGGTATTCTTGTTGATCCCCATGATCAGCAAGCAATAGCTGATGCACTTTACAAACTTGTTTCTGACAAGCAACTGTGGGCACGGTGTCGACAGAACGGACTGAACAATATTCACCAATTCTCCTGGCCAGAACATTGCAAAACTTATTTATCAAAAATCGCTTCTTCCAGACCAAGGCATCCTCAATGGCGAAGGGGCGAATATGGGTTTGAAGATTCTGAACCAGATTCTCCAAATGATTCCTTGAGAGATATTCAAGATATATCTTTAAACTTAAAGCTCTCATTAGATGGAGAAAATCGAGAAGATGGTGGCACCGTGATCAATGCCATACATTCTGAAAATGCTGTTGCCAATGGAAAAAGTAAATTGGAGAATGAGGCTGCGAAATTGTCAAAGGTTGTTTTAGGAGCAAGTCAGAACGTTGGAGATGGTGAAAGACTCGGTCACAATTCATATAAGCTACCAATGTTAAGGAGGAGGAAGTATTTTCTTGTGATTGCAGTAGACTCGGTTACTGTTGCTGATCTTGTTGCAATAATAAACAATACTTTTGCTGCTTCTAGTAGTGACAGGATGTCTGGTGACGTGGGTTTTATACTGTCAACGCATTTAACAATATCGGAGATACATTCTTTTCTTACATCCGGAGCCATTGTTCCCACGGATTTTGATGCTTTTATCTGCAACAGTGGCAGTGATCTCTATTATCCATCTTCAAATTCTGAGGATCTTCTTTACCCTTCTGAGCTTCCTTTTGCGCTTGACATAGACTATCATTCACAAATTGAGTATCGCTGGGGGGGAGAAGGGTTGAGAAAGACTTTAGTTCGTTGGGCTGCTTCTGCTACTGATAAAAAAGGAGGAAATGAAGAAAAAGTTATTGTTGAAGATGTGGAACGGTCTTCAACCTATTGCCATGCATTTCAAGTGAAGAACCCTGCTGTGGTATTTCTCTATTTCCCTTGCTGTTCTTTGAACAAAAATCGAATCTATATTACTTTCACATGCAAGGCAGTCAAATTTGTCAGGTGGCCGGGTTTAGTTCCTCTTGGCATATGCGAGGCTAAGGATCATAATTTACAATGCCTAATGAGTTTATTTTCATTAGTTTGGTTTTAAGTATTTTAGGCTGCATGGCTTTGAAGCTTATCAAGTTATTAGATCAATGTTCACACTACGTGTTTCATGCCAAATGGCATTAAGAAAATGTAATCCTACGTATAGCAATGTCCAATAGAAAAGAGTGGCATAGATAATGGATCCACTACTAGATTAGCCTCATACAATGGAGCCACTACTAGACTAGCCTCGTCTAATGTCACACTAAGTATTTCCAAGCAATATGAAGTCTATTAAATTAACAGGTTAGTTTTCTCACAAGACATATTATAACATGAACTTTATTGATGGATGGAAACTGCATAGATTATAGATGGTCGTATTAAAATCCCCCCAAAAAACTCATAATTCTGAACAAAGCAGCCATTTACTTAATTATCTGTGGAATGTGAAATCAACTAAGGTACACAGATTTTATCAACAACATATCCAGAGAAACAATCATTCCTCAGTCACCTAAGTACTCAGTAACAATGAAAAAGACTTAGCAAAGTAAATAAGATGCTTGATACTTTTAAATTCAAGTAGTAAATTTTACTACTAGCATTGGACGTAAAATGAAAGAATATTGTTGATATTAACTATTTAACTAGAAATTTAACTTTGCCTATATGTTCCATTCATTCAAAATTTAGTTCTACAAGTTGTTGCATGTAACTGACAAAGAAAGACAGTCTTCGTCATTCTCAAATTTTGGCATAAAAACCAACACCTTTTGCTAACTTTATTCTGAATTAAGTGACCTGTGCCAAAAAGGAGTACAAATATGGATTTAGTTTTACACCTTGTTTGGTGTACTAATAAATTCTTTATCTGTAATTACTAATCTTGTTTATTTTTATAGGTTCCCCCTGTAAAAGAGCTTAGGAAGCAAATGCGAATTCAAGCACTTCGTTGCCATGTCCTTTGTAGTCATGATGGTAGCAAGCTACATGTGATTCCAGTGCTAGCTTCTCGATCCCAAGCACTAAGGTAGACGTGAAATGCTTCCTATGTCATCAATTTAACATTTTCTTTCATATGATTGATCTCTTAATTGCATGAGTATACCATTTAGACAATATTCTGGTAGGTTTTTTACTTAATAACATGTAGCTTAATTGTAACTTAATTGCCTCTGTTGACAAGCAAAGCAAAATATCTTTTCTATAACAAACCTGGTCTTGCATTTATTTCCACAAACCATAACCTTTGTTCATCACATGACACTTATCCATAAAATTACAGTTTTAAATACCCGTCTATATAGTATACCAATCCATTGTCGGACTGGTATGTATCTGATACTATCAGTTCATACATGATATCAATGGTACAAGTCCGTTTTAATTATATGTATTATACATTATGTATGATACTATATATGCATGGATATCGGTACATAATCGGATTGATACAAAGTTGTATAGGTATGGACCAGTTTTTTAAAACTAGTAGAGAACCGGAGCAATCTCTTAGTTTGTATACTGAAGAAATTTGTCATACTTTTTGAACTAGAGTATAGGGTTGGAGTCTTAAGACCAACAACTTATCATCTATTCCAATTTCCAAGTCGTGGATTAGTTTCTAAAACCCTTTTTTTTATTGCAACTAAATCTTCTGCTTCTTAATTGTCTATTTTCTGTAGGTATCTATTTGTTAGGTGGGGCATTAAACTCTCGAATATGGTCGTATTTGTTGGTGAAAGTGGTGATACGGATTATGAAGGATTACTCGGTGGAGTGCATAAAACTATTATACTGAAGGGTTCATTTAACACTGCTCCGAGTGAGCTCCATTCAGCTAGAAGCTATCCGCTGGAAGATGTTGTGGACTTTGACAGCCCTAACGTTCTTAAGATTGAGGGTTTTAAGACTGACGACATTCAGTTAGCTCTAAAGCAGCTGGTTCTACTGAAGAATTAAGCACACTCATGTCTGGACACTAGGAGAGCTGGGTGAACAAGTTGCAGAAATTGTTTTCAATATGTTCCTCTTTGGAGTTGCTAATTATAGAATAAAAAATACTGGAACTCGAAGCTTTGTCACATAATGCAGTTGATCTTGTAAATATAAAATACAGACCTGAGTTCTTATAGAATACATGGGCAGAAGATCTTGGCTGCATTGCTGCTTTCCCACATGACTAGCAAAATGTTTCCAAGTTTCGATTGGGAAAAGCTTAGCTTTATGACTTTCAACATCATGAATATATTTTATATGATTTTTTTGGTTTGTCTATTTCCTAGTCGAGAAGTCATTTCAGTGTACAAACAAACCAAGGTTAAGACACGGGACATTGCTTCAGCATGTGATCATTCTAGTGTCAAGAATGTTGGAAGAAGACAAGACTTCCTGCAATAGCCTTGCTCAAAGGTGGACATTGAAAAATAAATCTTTCAAACCATTACTTAGTTTACTTTAGTTCCTTCTCTTCTACTATTTAAGCCTATTTAGGCAACTGCAAGTTTTTGGACATCAAATGGTTGTACAGAATTCAGTATATCCTCTTGCGTATCCATGTAAGAATTTTGAGTCAAATTAGAATATACAGCACTTATGAGCAGTCAGGTATTTAAAGTTTGATTGATCTGTATTTCTTTCTATTTCAAAGTCGATGGCTAAATTTGATTTTGAGTATCACGTGACTGGATGTGGGCTCCTTGCCAGATGAAGTACTATGCACATTATGAGAAAGTAGCACATGGTATGATAAATAGGACAACGTTATTAAATATTACTAGTCGTACTAAATTTCTTAACTATGATTTCTTCTTATTGGCTACAATATTTATTCATATTGCTACTATTATTATTATTGTTAACCACTTACTATTTGTTACTTATCAATTGAATTATAACTCCAAACTAGATAGTGTTGGGTCTTTGTCTTTTTTATGCCCATTTATTCTTAGTTGTTATATTTTCTCCGAAAATAGGCATTTATTGTGAGGCATGAAGTACCTTGTTGTATGTCTTCCAATGTGTATGTCCGGTTTGGGTGGCAAATAAAATTGCAGTGGCTTGGAAGACGATGACTTGTTTGATCGAGGCTTTTGCGCTAATAAGTAATAGATAAGCTCCTTACTCATTGATTTAATTTTTTTTAACCCTTGACATTCTCCTGGAGAATCCCTTATACATATTTTGTAAGTTATAGGTTTGATGAGTGTTGTTCTTGGCTTTCTTTTTTTTTTAGAAAAAATCGACAATAACAATTAAAATGAGTTATAATCCCTAATTTTCTTCAAGTTATGCACTCAGAGATTTTTTTTAATTTTGTATCATGGTCAACCTAATGGTCATGATAACATTGACTTGTATTAAATAGTATCATGGTCAACCTAATGGTCATGATAAAATTGACTAATATTTTATTGGCCACAGGGTTGTTATAAAATTACTTATGTGCTACAAACACTTCAATTTGCATTAAATATTACTCCTTATGTGAGATTTGAGCTTCCATGGGTTGCAACACCTCGATTTGTATTAAATATCACTCCGCAGGTAGATTTGAGTTTCAACTTGGGAGTAAGCACTACAAGTTTCAATAAGGGGTTTGGATTGACCGCTACCCCATTTGATGGAGTGTGGAAAAAATTCCTATGTCCGCTCGACCTACCTTTTTTACAAGTTTCAATAAAGGGGTTTGGATTGACCACTACCCCATTTGATGGGGTTAATTATTCCAAAACTTGACTCGAACACGAGAGCGTATTCCAAAGCTTGTCTAATTTATTTAATATAATTTAATTAATCATTTTATTTTAATTAAATAATTATTTTTATATTATTTATTTTGTACTTAAAAATACAATGGATTGAGTTTTCATGTGGGTATTTGATTCTCCACAGGGGTTAGGTGTTTTAAAACTTGCTAGGTCCAAAAATTTGCCTTCAACTTGCCGTTTTACTAACTGTCAATCTATCACACCCTATTTTAATCCAGCCGTCCACGTCACCAAGTCTCACGTGGAACTGTGCCCCAATAATCAAACTTCATTTGGACTCCGTCAAAATTGCAACCGCGCTTCAATTCGCCGAATCAAATCTCAATTTTGACTTTGGTGTTGACTCCAATTTCCTCATTTCAAACGCCGCACGTTCGAATGCCTTGTTGTCTTCACGCGGTTACAAATGAATGCCGCCTGCGTTTGTTCGTCGTCCGCCATCGCCGGATGAGGTGGACAAGGAAAGGCGTACTCTGGGCATGCGGCAGCACAGACTTACATCCTTGCCTCAGCCCTCTTGTCACGGAAGCTTTTGCCGGTGATGGTGGAACGAAGGAAACTCGGCAAAAGCTTTGAACAAGGGAGTTCGCCAAAAACACAAGGAGAGTTCACCGTCATCGAAGAAGACAAATGGGATAGGGGAAATTTCCTCTTATTAGCTCACACAATAATGAGTACAAAAACCCCTCAAATCCGCTTGTTGGATCTCCTCGCTCACGACGATGGCGGTGCTCGTAGTCGACTACAGAGTTGCCCTCATATCTCTTGTCGATGTCTCACAGACGTCGGAATCTCATCGTCGCCATCCCGGTGACGGCATCAGAGCTCGCTGTAAACGCATCAAACATATTGACTCAGCACGCTTACCTTATCAAGTCGACTGCCACCGTATACACATCGAGGATATTACAGACTCAGCAACAAATATTACAGACTCAGCAACAAATAAACAGCCACCATTGTTTCCCAATAAAGGTGATCTACCTTCCAAGCAAACACCATTGTTTCCCAATAAAGATGATCTACCTTCCAAGCAAAACTAGTCGGAGATCAAATCAAATCAAATCAAATCACTTATTGATTTGCAAATCAATTGTAAATATTGACATTTATGTATCATAGCACTCTATATATACGCCTGTATGATTCTTTTGTAAAGACAAGGAGAAATAAAAATATTTCACTCCACATATCTGCTGTGCCCATACAAGTTCTTGGTTGCTCGACATCAACGCCATCTTACATGGTATCAGAGGCAATTCCTGTTCTCTCTATCACTCTCTGACGAGATCTCTTCATCGACGTTCAACCTCCAAAATCAAGGTGGATCTTTCTCTCACGTGGTCTCTCTGATTAAGCACCGAGGCCTACCCTGCCTCACGTCTCCACCTTTGTTTACGACTTCATCTGCGACTGGTGAGAGATTCCAAGCTTTCTTTTCGCACGCTAACTCTGGTGACCTTTTGTACGTAATACTTGTTATGGATTCTGAGCTCAATTCCGCATCCTCACAACACTCAACTGGTTCAACGAACTCATCTATTTCTCTTAGTGGAGTTCCCATCTTACCACTCAAATTAACAAATGATAACTATTTGCTGTGGAAAACTCAGTTTATTCCTCTCTTCCGAGTTCATAGATTACTTGGTATTGTTGACGGCACCGACCCCATACCATCACCGACTGATCCAAACTTCCATGACTGGATCACCAAGGACCAACTTATCCTCACTTGGATCAACGCTACACTTACCGAAAGTGTCTTCCCCATGGTGGTTGGCCTCAACTCTGCTCACGAGGTATGGACTGCACTTGCTAGAGCCTTTCAATCAAATTCCAGAGCTCGTGTGCTACAACTTAAAAATCAATTACATATGATTCAACGGGGGAGCGACTCTGTTCATGAATATATGCAAAGGATAAAATCTGTTGCAAACAGCTTAGCTGCAATTGGAAATCCGATTCCTGACGCGGACCTGATTATGCATGTTCTTAATGGGCTAGGTCCTATATACGACAATCTTATACCTACCATTACTACACGTGTTGATGATTTCACCTTAGAAGAAGTTCACGGCATGCTCTCCTCTCATGAGCGCCTTCTTCAAATGCGGCACACTGATTTTCTTGCTCCTTCCGTCCACATCGCCAGTGTAAGATCCAAGGATCTTAAGTCCTGGTAAGCATTATTTTTGAATTAAATAAAATTATTGACTGTGATATTTTTTTCTATGCATTGGTTGTTAATAGTTATTTAATTAGAGATTTTGGTTGTTAATTTATTGTAAATTAATTAGGGATTATTTGTTTGATTATTGGCTGTTAATTTATGATAAATTATTATTGGTTGTTCATGATAAATTAATTAGGATTTATGGGTTGTAAATTGTAAGTAATTAATTAGACCTTATTGGTTAATTAAACCTTATTGGATATTAATTAAATCCTTAATGGATTTCGTTAAGTGAATGGTTAGTGGATGTTAAATTTAATTAGTTAACTAGCTTATTGGATGTTAGTTTAACCCTTATTGGACTTTCACTTAAACTATGGGTTATTGGGTTTAAACTAATTGGGTTTTAAAATTCGAATTTTTAGTTAAATGGGTTAAACCCTTTTGAATTAATTGGTTAGAGGGTTAAACATTAAAAACCGAAACTTAAGTGGGTAATTTCGGTTAGGGTGGAGATTTTGGCGATTTTTGGCTTGGAGAAAAACGTTGGGCGACGGCTTGAAGGAACTTAGGCGATTCTTGAAGAGCTCTTGAGGCGATTTTTGGTGATTTCTCCATCTCTTCTCCTTTGGCGATTTATTCCTTGGTGTTTGGTGGCATCTTTCAAAGCCTTAGACGAATTTTTGGAAGGGTTTTTCACCTTGTGTTCTCGGTTAAGAGGTGAGTGGGTTGTCTAATTGATTTCTATCTATTTGTTTGTGTTAATTGATGAGTTAGATGATATATTCGCTTGTTGGAAATCTTACCATGCTAAAACCGAAATTCAAGACTTCACTATGATGAAAACCGAATTTTGTAAAGTTGAATATATCATGAAAACCGAATTTTTCAAAGGTGATTATATGACGATTATTTAACCGAAAATTTGTATGAAATTTAAGGTATTTTTATAGGAATTTTGGTAGCATTAAATCATTGAATTTTGGGTATGAAATTCTTGTTAATTATAGTTAAACCGAAATCAATTTTGGTAACATTAAATCAATGATGTTTGTAGTTAACATGAAAACCGAAATCTTGATGTTCTTGATAATTGTTTATGAAAACCGAAATTGATGTTTGTAGTTAACATGAAAACCGAAACCTTGATGACCTTGATAATTGTCTATGAAAACCGAATTTTGGTGTTTGTGGTTAATATGTTACATGTGGTAATTTGTAAAGTAATTTATATGAATACTTGTTTTAGTTTTATGTTAATTTTTATGGATGCTTGTTAACTGCATTATTGAGAAATTGTTTGAGAAATTTGGATGATAACCTAGTAAGGTTTGACTGAACTAATCAGCATGAAACCTAAGGACCACACTACATTATGTGATTGTTAATATTATGTAATTATGTGATTTTTAAATATTAGGTGTTTATGCGATTTTTGGAATGTTATGTTGTTATGTAAATTGTGAACATTATGTGGTTATGAGATTTTTGAAAATTATGTGATTATGAGAATTTTGAATATTATGTGTTATGTGTTGGTTAGGACTATGGCTAAGTGTAACCGTGTACTCATAGGATAGTCCTTATGTGATATGTGAAGGGTTAGATTTCAGCCCTATATTTGATATGTGAGGAGGTTGATGTTCAGCCTGCCTATTATGATTATTGTGATGGGGGTTGATGTTCAGTCTGCCCGATATGATTTTTGTGATGACTATCCTAGAGTCTAGTTGACACTTAGGAGTCCACCTTTGTGAAATATGAAATAAGATATGTCTGTTGTCCAGTAGGAACCTTTTGGGAGAACGGGTTTTGACGCAAAGTGCCATGTCTTGGTCGGACAGGGGCCACCTCTTGATGTCATTACTCTTTTATGTGATGGGGTGATATAAGACGCAAAGTGCCATGTCTTGATCAGACAGGGGCCACCTCTTGATGTCATTACTCTTTTATGTGATGGGGTGATATAAGACGCAAAGTGCCATGTCTTGATCAGACAGGGGCCACCTCTTGATGTCATCACTCTCATTTTGTGATGTTGGGTGTCGTAGAGCAAAGTGCCACGTCATGACCTGACGGGGGCCACCTCTTGAATCTACACACAATCCATCGATGTGTTATGGGGTGAGAGAGCAAAGTGCCACGTCGTGACCTGGCGGGGGCCACCTCTTGATTCTACTCACTATCCATGTTTATGTGAGCTCCCAGTGCTTTGGCCAAGCCGGGTTAGACCATATTGGTCACTACTGAATATGCTGGACAACTAGGTTAATTAAGTATGGTGTGTTTAGTTGGTTTAGAATATATGTGTTTAATTGGGTTAGAGTAAAACTCTAGAACCTGAATTTGTTATATGCTAGTGTGTACATTTAACTGTCTATATGACTTCTGTTTCTTTATTTTGTTATATGTTGACATAATGTTCTGTTAAATATTTTTAAAAATAATCTGCCTATATTTTTGAATGTATGTTATGGATGGTCGATTTAGACTATCCACTCACTGGGCTGTGTAGCTCACCCCTCACTATTTTCAGGCATAGAGCAGGGGCGCATGTCTTGAGTGCATTGGCGTGGATAATTATGCTGTTTGCTGTTTTAAGAATTTTTATGCTTAATTCTTGGGGCCGGTTGTGGCCTTAACATAAACTATATGAACTATGTGAATCATGAGACTATGTGAACTATGTGAAGTATGTTGCCAGTTATGGCAGTCTTATGAGTTTGATTTTTGTGTCACCGCGGGCTTCAGCCTGGTTTCGGTGTTTGGTATGAGTTTATAAAATCGATTTTGTGATTTTGTTTTGAATTTCGGCTTGTTGTATATTCTGTGCAATCGGTTTTGATATACCCTGTAACTTGCATATGTCTAGTGCAAGTATTGCCTGGTGGCAGGTACCTTTATGAGTCTTATGAATTTGAATCGGTTTTGATATAACTATTGCCTTGCATATGTCTAGTGCAAGGATTGCGTGGTGGCAGGTACCCTTATGAGATTTGAGTTTTGTGAATTTGTGTGTATGGATTTATGGAAATTTTTCAGATCGTGTTTTCTTGAACTCGGTTTTACCTAGCATATGATCGATCTTATATGAAACATCCTGTATCATTTGTGAATTGTGCCATTTGTTTGGGGTTAAGAATGTGGGATGTTACAGCCAGCCACCAGGACAATTCGTCCAACCGCCACGACAATATCAGCAGCCAAGGTAGAGGCTTAAACATCAGCTATAATACCAATAGCCAAGGCAGAGGCTACAACACCGGCAATCGTGGCCGTGGACGATCCCGTGGCCGAGGCAGAGGTAGATGTCAAATATGCTTTATTCCTGGACACTATGCTCATGAATGTCGCAAAAGGTATGACACAAATTTCGTTGGGGGGTTCTCTCAACAACAAACAAGATTTCAATCTCATCCACGGGCCTACTCAATGACTGCGGCATCACCTAATCCAATTGAGTCACTACCTCCTCATGCATCAGCTTCATGGTATCCTGACTCAGGCGCAACTCATCATGTCACGCCGAACCTTCAGACCTTACAAGGGGCTGCACCTTATGATGGTCTTGATGAAGTCCACATTGGCAATGGTACAGGTTTGCATATTACTCATGTTCGAAACACATTACTCCCCTCTTATGCTTACAATCTTACCATGCGCAATGTCCTTTGTGTACCATCTATAACAAAAAACCTTCTTTCTGTTCGTCAATTTACTCATGATAACAATGTCATTTTTGAATTTCATCCTAATGAGTGCTTTGTGAAGGATCGCACAACGGGGAGCACTCTTCTGCAAGGAACAATTAAGCATGGTCTTTATCACATTTCTTCACCGTCCAAAGCCACCTTCCTTGGAGAACGCGTCAGCCCATCACCTTGGCATGCCCGACTTGGCCATACATCCCTTCGCATCGTTCGACAAATAACAAGCCACTACGGCCTTCCTACTCATCGCTCTACTTCTTCTACTTTATGTGATGCATGCATGAAATCAAAATGTCATAAGCTTCCATTTTCTCCAACTCACAATAAAACTTTGGCTCCTTTGGAAATTATTTATTCTGACATTTGGGGCCCTGCTCCTATTCTATCAAATACTGGCTATTCCTATTATGTCTCGTTTATTGATCATCATAGCAGGTACACGTGGCTCTTCCTAATGAAGCGAAAGTCCGATCTATTAGATATTTTCTGCCATTTTCAGAAACACGTGGAACGTTTTTTCAATAAAAAAATTCTAAACGTCCATTCCGATTGGGGTGGGGAGTATCAAACATTGCATCGGCATCTCATCAATTCTGGCATTGCTCATCGCCTCTCCTGCCCACACACTCCTCAACAAAATGGCACTGCTGAACGTAAGCATCACCATATAATTGAAACTGCATTTGCCTTACTGAATCATGCATCAATTCCTCTCAAATTTTGGGATGCTGCCGTCACCACTGCTGTCTACCTCATCAACCGCCTTCCCACTCCTCTTCTTCAAAATAACACGCCATTAGGTAAACTCTACAATTGCGCTCCCAATTACAAGTTTCTTCGAACCTTTGGTTGCGCGTGTTATCCTCTTCTACGGCCTTACAACAAACACAAACTTCAACCTCGCTCGGACTTGTGTGTTTTCATTGGCTACAGTAATATGCATCTTGGCTACCGTTGTCTCCATGTTCCCACTGGGCAGATATATATCTCTCGACATGTTATTTTTGATGAAACTTCCTTTCCTTTTGCAACAGCCACACAGCTAGGCTCGGCCTCCGCATCGCCATCTCCGCTCACTTTACCCGGTCTCCTTGGCGCGGCTCCACGCATGCCTGTGCCTGGTATACGGATCCAACCTCCGGTCCAGGCTGACGACAACTCTCCTGCTGCTGCTAATTGCGGTCCATCCACCGCACAGCTCGACTCAACCTCCTCGACACCAAGTTGTGTTGGCACATCTCCACGCCTGCCAGATCATCATATACGCCTCCCGCGTCCACTGTCGGCTGGCGACGAACCCCTTGCCGATGACTGCACGTCTTCCCCGCCTCTTGCCAATTCTCCGGGCTCATCTGCTGCTCCGTCATTGGCGACCGGGCCTTCTCCCGACTCTGCTACACCACCTCGACGCACTCGGCCTCTTACAGATATTTACAGGGACTCTGCTCCCATCGTTCTTCACACGAAATTTCGGTGTAAACATCCTCTACCTTCGATCCTTATCAACTCAGTCACAGCAGTTGAACCCAGCTGTTTCTCTCAAGCTTCCAAGGATCCAGCCTGGCGTGCAGCTATGGCGTCAGAATTTGACGCCCTCCTTCGCAATGGTACCTGGACCTTGGTCCCGCGGCGCACCTCTATGAATGTCATCGGCTGCAAATGGATTTTTCGCTTAAAGCGTCATGCGGATGGTTCTATTGAACGGCACAAGGCTCGCCTCGTTGCGAAAGGTTATCGTCAAATTCCAGGTATCGACTTTACAGATACCTTCAGTTCTGTTGTTAAAATCACAACTGTGCGATTACTACTGGCCATCGCCATAAGCTCCAACTGGACTCTGCGTCAATTGGATGTCTCCAACGCATTCTTACATGGTCATCTCAATGAAACTGTCTTTATGGATCAACCACCAGGATTTGCTCATCCTCAATTTCCTCACCATGTGTGTCATCTTAAAAAGTCCCTCTACGGCCTTCGTCAGGCCCCTCGTGCATGGTTTCAGCGTCTAGGTGGTTGGTTACAACAACACGGCTTCGTTGGCTCAAAAACTGATACCTCTCTGTTCTATCACTGCACTTCCTCCTCCAATGTCTATATTCTGGTCTATGTTGATGATATCCTCATAACTGGCGATAACTCTACATTCATTGATGACTTGATCAAGGCGCTTGGCACTGAATTTGCACTCAGAGATCTTGGTCCGGCACATTACTTTCTTGGCATTCAATTATCTGACCACTCATCCGGCTGTCATCTCAGCCAAAGCAAATATATCATGGATCTTCTTACTCGCGCAAAGATGGACGGCTCGCGGCCTATTTCGACGCCCCTGGCTGTTGAGTCTAAACTTGTCTCCTCCTCTCCTATGGAGGACGCCACACTCTATAGAAGCACCGTTGGAGCCTTGCATTATGCCACTATCACACGACCCGATATTACTTATGCTGTCAATCGTGCATGTCAGGCCATGCATGCACCTACTATCCAGCATTGGGAGGATGTCAAGCGTATACTCCGTTACTTAAAGGGTACCATTCTTCATGGCCTTCTTGTTCATCGAAGCTCTTCTCGCGAGCTACATGCTTATAGCGACGCTGATTGGGCTGGCTCCCTCACCGATCGGCGCTCCACAAGCGGTTTTGCTATATTTCTCGGCCCAAACCTAATCTCCTGGTCCTCTAAGAAGCAGGCTACGGTCTCACGCTCCAGCACCGAGGCTGAGTACAAAGCTCTTGCAAACGCCACAGCTGAAGTCATCTGGCTCCAATCTCTCCTTTCCGAACTTAACTTATCTTCCACCATAACTCCAACTCTCTGGTGCGACAACATTGGCGCTACATACCTCGCGGCCAATCCTGTGTTTCATGCGCGGACAAAACATATTGAGATTGATTTTCATTTTGTCCGGGAACGAGTCGCGGCTAAACAACTCAATATATCATTCATTTCCACACGGGATCAGCTTGCAGATATATTCACCAAACCTCTATCTCGTGTTCATTTTTTATACTTAAAGACCAAGCTCAACGTTGTACCTACTACCGATGAGCTTGTGGGGGAGTGTAAACGCATCAAACATATTGACTCAGCACGCTTACCTTATCAAGTCGACTGCCACCGTATACACATCGAGGATATTACAGACTCAGCAACAAATATTACAGACTCAGCAACAAATAAACAGCCACCATTGTTTCCCAATAAAGGTGATCTACCTTCCAAGCAAACACCATTGTTTCCCAATAAAGATGATCTACCTTCCAAGCAAAACTAGTCGGAGATCAAATCAAATCAAATCAAATCACTTATTGATTTGCAAATCAATTGTAAATATTGACATTTATGTATCATAGCACTCTATATATACGCCTGTATGATTCTTTTGTAAAGACAAGGAGAAATAAAAATATTTCACTCCACATATCTGCTGTGCCCATACAAGTTCTTGGTTGCTCGACATCAACGCCATCTTACACTCGTTGCTTTGGAAAAGGTTCTCGTAGACCTCTCATCGTCGTCTCATAGATGCCAAAATCTCATCTTCGGCCCTGGCACCAGCATCAAAGCTCGCTGCTCTGGAAATGGGGCTCGCCGCCCTGGAGGGGCGCCTTTGCCACTCCAGTGTGGTGTCACTCCCGCAGCGCACTCTGGAGGAGGATCGACGTCTCACAAATGGTAAAAGGGGAGGGGGGACAGAAGCTCGTTGCCATTCGCAGTCCCCTTTTTCCCCTAACGCATCGTCACCCCCCCCCCCTCCAGCCTACCATTTGTGCTCGATCTTTATGGACGGGGGAAGAATCGTCCGCGATGGAAGGAAGGTCACCCGCCAGCTGGCCTTCCATGTGAAGTTTCCACAAATCACGCCTGATCTTGTGTCGCCAGGCGTTGCTACCGCTGATGCCGCTCGCCTGGTCCACATCCTCGTCCGCCCGTCGATCCCACCGGAGAACAGGCCGAAGGCGCCGCTGATGACCTCACCATTGCCGATGCTGAAGATGGCGCCGGGAAGGACGCTGGTGGAGCCACGCGTCTCTCTCTCCTTCAACGAAGCCTGCATGGATCGGGTGGGGACGAGCTTCATCAGTGGGATTGGGTCGTGCCCCAATCCAATTTTGTCCAACCCAGTGGGATTGGGTCGTCTTCATGTGGTTACAAACGAACATCGCCTACGTCCACCGTCGCTGGAGGAGGTGGACGGGGAAAGGCGTACTCTGGGCGTGTGGCAGGCTCGGACTCACGTCCTTGCCTCAGCGCTCTCATTGCGAAAGCTTTCGCCAGTGATGGTGGAATGAAGGAGACTCGACAGAAGCTCCGAACAGGGGAGTTCGCTGGAAACACAAGGAGAGTTCGTCGTTGCCGGAGAAGACAAGTGGGATGGGGGAAATTTCCTCTTATTAGCTCACACAATAATGAGTACAACCGTTTAGATCCGCTTGTCGGAACTCCCCCGCTCACGTCGACGGCAGTGCTCGTTGTTGACTACAGAGTTGCCCTTAGATCTCTCATTGATGTCTTGCATACACCGGAATCTCATTGTTGCCCTCCCGGCGATGGCATCAGAGCCCGTTGCTCTAGAAAGGGGTCTCATATACCTTTCATCGGCATCTCACAGACGCCGAAATCTCATCGTCGCCCCTGGCGCCGGTATCAGAGCCCGCTACTCTGGAAAAGGGGCTCGCTGCTTCGGTGTGGTGTTGCTCCCGCATCACACTCTGGAGGAGGATCGACGTCTCGCAGACGCCGAAAGGGGAGGGGGGCGGAAGCTCGCTGCCGCTCGCTGTCCCCTTTTTCCCCTAACCCCCCCCCCCCCCCCCCCCAACCCACCGTCTGTGCTCGATCTTTATGGGCAGGGGAAGAATTGTCCATGATGGAAGGAAGGTCGACCGCCAGCCGGCCTTCCATGTGAAGCTTCTACAAATCACGCCTAATCTCGTGTAGCCAGGTGTTGCCGCCGCTGATGCCACTCGCGTAGTCCGCATCCGCGTCCGCCCGTCGATCCCGCCGAAGAAGAAGCCGAAGACGCCACTGGTGACCTCGCCATTGCCGACGCCGAAGATGGCGCCGGGAAGGACGCCGGTGGTGCCGCACATCTCATTAGCCTCCGTCCGCGCGTCTCTCTCTCCTTCGACGAAGCCTGTGTGGATTGGGTGGGCACATGCTTCAGCTGTGGTGCCCAATCCAATTTCGTCTAGCCCGGTCTATACGATTTTGGGCGTCACACTAACCCTATGCAGGTTTTTTTTTAATATTTAGATACGTATTTGTGAAAATTGAGGAAATTATTTCTAAATTCTAGAAGTTCAGTATTTTTTCTATAAATTTGTTAAATTATATTAGCTAAAATTCGGAAGCCTCGGATGCGGGGCGTTTTTCAAAGCGTGGGTGAGCTGCAGCTCGCGCAGGCCGCGGGTGAAATTTGTACAAAACGTAAAACAGCAACAGCGCTTTTATTCAACGAACAGAGTGAACGTCTCGTTTTTCTGAATGTTGCGCCCACGGGTTCCCCCTGCAGGTCGCGTGGGCCAAAAATTTACTGCCCTCTTCGCTTTGTTTTCTCGTCACCGAATAAAGTCCTAACCCGCTCGTCTTCTCCTCCGCATCGCCTCGCTCCGCTGCCCTAGCAACTCCTCGTCGCTGCTCCCCTAGCCACTCCTCATCGTTGCTGGTGGTCGCCGCCTGACTTCTCCTGATCGCCGCTGTCGCTCATCTTCTTCTCGCCGCTTCTCACCGGCTCAAGCACTCGTCGCCATCAAGCTCGCCTTCCAGAACCCGACGCCGGCGACTCGTCTCCATCCCTCGGGCAGTAGAAGTACCATTTCTTCTCTCTTGTCGTCGCCATCAAGAGATCGCCTTCCAGAACCCGCTGCCGCTCGTCTTCTCCTTTCCCGTTCAGGCGAAGGTTTGTCATTCACATGTGTTGATTTCTTAAGCAATTGAGTATAATTTTTTTTTCAGTTCTCGCATATGCCTCTAGGTTTTATTAGAAATCCTAATGTAGAATTGTTTATCACATGAGAGACGTCTTGAGCATCAATATGCTCAATTTATGTGCAAAGACTATTGAAGTCGGTAGGCTGTTAGTTTCTTGAATGCCATTAAAGTTCGGTAGAGCTTTGTCTTCGCTAGGTTACAGTATAATGGAATAACCTATGGTTAAAGAAGTTGGAATAGGGTAATAATTAAAGTTCGTATTAAAGGAGAAGTATCAGATTTTGCAGATTGCAAATTTGTAAACTCACGATTCTGAATGACTAGGTGCGTAAACCTACATCTGTAGCAATTAGCAAATACTGAGAATTTCCCTGATATATCCTTCTGAGTTCAATTTCAACTCAAATTTTACGTGAGAGTTGGTTGCCTATTTTCATCCTCATTTTCTACACCTGTTTCTTTGTTCTAATTATTTCTTCGAGCTTTTGCATCATATGTACCTTTGTTTTGTGATCAATTGCGGGTGGTCTTCTTGTCTCATTGCGCTTTATCCCTGAGATGGAAACACTGCCTTTCAGTAAATATGTGTGTGTGTATTTTAATTAAAGATGTTCCCATATGTTCATCATCTAATCTGCATAACTTGAATACTGTGGCAAGTAACCTTGTGAGCATGCATAGATAATATAGGTAAGCAATTATTTATGAGGAGTGTCTAATGATATATTTTGATTTTAAACTTCCTTAATGAGGAAATCCAAGTAAATAGGATCCCCTTCAATACATCAGAATATGATGTGAGGATTTGGATGAAAATATATTGTTTTACCTACATCTCCATCAAATGTGGTTTTCGTTGTAGAGCTAGAAGTTTGTGACAAAATTTATGCATTGTATTCACCTCTTCCAAGGGGTATTATATCTAAAATTAATATGTATTCCTGTAATAACAATACCCACAATATAGTTCTAGGGGAAGAGGTATAGAGAAAAGAGCCAAAATTTCAATTGATAAAACTTTGTTCTTAAACCATGGCAAGCTAGAATGACGTTATCATGCAATTGCCAAACAAAATAACCTAGCCCCAAATTTGAGCCATACTCTAATTTAGAGAATGTCCCTCTAAATTAAAGACTGATATGAAGCATTTCTATCTTAAAAAAATATCTAAGCATTTCTATCTTAAAAAAAAAAATCTTTTCATGAAAATATATTCTATTTACTATATTGGTCTGTATTGATTTTCAAATTCATACTAAATTATGGTATATGATATATATGACAATACATTTCTCTCAACATTGAGTGTATCGAATAACACTAAGATCATCCTATTGCTTCTTTTAATTTACCCAGTGTCATGCATGATTGCTTTAGAATTTTTTATCCTAGGAGCATTTTTTGGCTGTTACCTACTTATATAAACTTAAGGAAACTAAAGAAAGGTATGAGAATGGAAGTAGAAACTCATGAGGATGGAAGATGGAAGTCAATGTAGTTAAATTCATAAACTCCAATAGCTAACTATTGTGTTGGTTAATTTTTTTTTCCCATTTTATAGTTAGATGTCATCTTATAGTTATAGAACTCAAGGGACTAATTGTAGTTGCAACAAGGACATTGTATAATTATATTAAGGGAATATCATGCAATGATGCACTTTTTGAAGATGTTGATGTTGATCGTAATTCGGTGGTGGATGAAAATTTATTTGATGATGAAGAACCAAACAAAGACTATCAAGATAATGATGTTGATAGAATCTTGAAATTTGATGCACTAAGTTTGATGGAATCTTGAAGTTTGTGATTGTATTTTTATTTAAGTATTTAATATAAAATTAACTTATAATTGCATGAGATAAAACTTAACATGTGATTGTTTGTGATATTTTATTATTTTAATTCTTATATAGTTTTCTGCTTAACAGTATTTACAATGCTTCTTCCGGTAGCAATTTATATTATTTTGACAGTAAATAGCACTACTTTTGACCTACAACATTGCAATAATAGCACCTGTAATCCTAAATTGGCTCACACTTGGGAGTGTGGGTGCAGTTTAGAATGCACTGCAACGTATGTCACTATGATCGACTCGAAGCAATTTGCAAGTGTGCTGTAGCGATCACACCCACATCTTCCCCGTTGGTCCTGAAATAATAATAAGAAAATAAAAAAATAAATTAAACACACTTTTTCTTTTCTTGACCCATGCCCTTTCTCAGTGCCAATGCTTTTCTTTGTCGATCACCACCAACTTCTCATCGCTCCGACCATCAGCAACTCACATGTAAGTTTATGGCTCCTTTTCCTTTAGCTCGTTATCATGTCGCATCGACTTGATAGAAATCAATCACGTTGAAAACATGGAGATACCTGGCACATTTGGAGTGTGGAGCAGTAGCGGGTAGTGCTTTTCACTTATGTTGATAGTTGATTGATGCTTGAACCATGATTTTTAGTGGGTTGCACCCGTTGCATTTCCTGCTAGGTGCTAGCTCGCCAGGCGCGGTGCGGGTCAAACCAAAGAAAGGGTCTCTGCCCTAATCGCCTTTCCAACACCACTGCTGCTCCCTTTCCGTTCGTTCGCATCTCAGCCTAGTCCTCGACAAGCTGCTCAAGGAAGGGAATATCTTCCACTCTATTTTCTTTTTCAATTTTTTATCTTGGCTGTAGTCTTATCTATTGTTCAATCATCTTATTCTTGAATTAGTTAGTATGCGGTAATTTGTTGGATTATGCATTTGTAGCACTCTCATTTATTTTGTATGTCAATTATTCAGTTTTTTTGTTTCTGATCGAATGGTTCTTCAATTATCTTGGTTTAAACTATGCCAATTTTGGCAAGATAGGTGAAATAAGATTGAGATTCCTGATCGATCCCGGAAATAGCACTTTCATGTATAAACTAATTAAAACACATGTTTGACGTAAAACAAGCACAAATTTGTGCAAAATGGATCTATGATATATAATGTCTTTTCCCCAAAAATTGGTATGCTATCTTAAGAGGTTAGTTGTTGAAATTCTATGTATTTAATAAATGATTTTAGTTTTTATACAGTTTCCTATTTAATAGTTTTTAATTGTGCTTCTTCCAGCAATCTATAGTGTTTCAGCTGCATTTGACTCTACTGCACATCACTTTTCTAGGTGTAAAGTGGCACCAGAAGCAACTCTCCTGCACTCCCAAATGCACCCACTCTTTGTTCAAGGGCAGGTTTGGTAAAGTCTGTCCCAAATCGTTGCCATCCCTTTTCATAATTTAAACTTGGCAATAGTAATTTTTTGCTTTGAAAATATAGAGATACTATTTGTTTGAAGTTATATTTGAGATTTTCACTAACTATCAAAGTTTGAAATCTAGTAAGTGAAAAAGAGTTAAACATGAGAGAGTGTCGATGGATGAACTTTCCAAAATACTTTGATTGTATAATTAATTACTATCTAGGCAAGGTAAATATGGTAGTAGATATACTTAATATTGAACCTATTGGGATGATATCACACTTTATGGTAGTATAGATTAAATGGCCACATATATTAGAATTGTGTTATGAGACAATTGAAGCGGACGAAGAAGCTAGAAGATAGAAGAGGCACCGATCGTGCAAACAACCTCAACCGAAGGGCATCCTGCGAGAACAACGTCTCAGATGTCTACAAGCAACAAAATATCATGATACCCAACTCCCTCTTCCTCCCAGCCCTAATACAGGTCTCACTCATTCCTTTCCCCTTGAACCGAAATGTTTCTTGGACTGGATCCAGACCCGGTCAGCGCGAATAAACCCTCCAAATAGGAGGGTGAGCCGGTTCAGTAACAATACCTCCCTCTTGAAGAGCAGCCTTGTCCCTAAGGCTGTGGAGCTTTTCCGGAAACTGATCGCATATGATATCTGCATCTTCCCACGTGGCGTCCTTATCCGCCTTGGACATCCTGCGGATGAGCCACTGGTTCACAAGTTCCCCACCCCGAACGATAGTTTGAGTAGCAAGAATGGTGGTTGGAGTACATTGGGTAGTGAGTTCGGCGTCAAGGTCACCCGGTAGATCGGGTTCGGCCACGTTGGCTCCTAGTGCCTTTTTAAGTTGCGAGGTGTGGAAGACGGGATGAATCCGAGACTGAGGGGGCGAATCCAAACGATAGGCTACTGTGCCGACGCGCTGAGTTATGCGGAAAGGTCCGTAAAAATGTGCTGCCAACTTTTGATTAACCCGCCGAGCTACAGAATGTTGGCGATGTGGCCGAAGCTTGACGAAGACAAAATCCCCTAATTTAAAACATACGTATTTCCAATGCACATTGGCAAATTTGAGCATCCGTTGTTGTGCCCGATAAAGATTATATTTGAGCTGTCTTAGTATTTCATCCCTGTCCAAAAGAGCTTGCTCCACGGCATCCACGCCAGACTCCCCCAAGACAGCGATGTAGGGTAAGGGGTGGCGGCTATAAACAACTTCGAACGGTGTCATGCAGGCAGCAGTTTGAAAGCTAGTGTTATACTAATATTCCGCCCAATGTAACCACGCCGCCCACTCCTTAGGTTGTTCTGATGCAAAGCAACGCCAATAAGTCTCGAGGCACCTGTTTAACACTTCTGACTGTCCATTAGTTTCAGGGTGATACGATGAACTCATTCGCAACAATGTCCCCTGGAGACGAAAAAGCTCAGACCAAAATTGACTGATAAATACCGGATCTCTGTCACTCACAATTGAGTTAGGAACTCCATGAAGCCCGACTACCTCCTTGACAAATAATTCTGCCACTGAACTTGCAGAATATGGGTGTTTGAGAGCACAAAAATGACCATATTTGGATAACCTGTCGACCACAACGAGTGTAGCATCAACACCTTTCGAACGTGGTAGCCATATAATGAAATCCATGGCTATGTCATCCCGTATGCGGTTTGGAATGGGCAAGGGTTGTAGTAAGCCTGCCGGGGATGTAGTTTAATATTTCTATCGCTGGCAAATGGTACACTCCACCATTGCCTGATAAATGTCCTTCTTCATGCTGATCCAATACACATTGTCCACGATTTGACGGTAAGTGCGGTAAGCACCGGAATGGCCCATGTAGGCGTGTTATGGCATTCCTAAAATATAGTTTGCACCCAACTAGAATGTGTAGGTAGCATGATGCGCCCCTTGTAGAATAGACGCCTTGCGCGCAGCTTAAAAGGGGTGACCTTAGCTGGGTGTTGCCATAAGTCAGTTATGATCTTACTTAATGTAGGGTCCTTGTCCACTTCTTCTTGAATCTAATCGATGTCTAACCATAAGGGCGTAGATAGGGCATTCAAAATCGCCTGCTCGAGTAATCTTGATAACGCATCCGCTGCCCTGTTGTCGTTGCTTGGTTTATATTGGACCTTCATATCATAGCCCAAGAGTTTAGCCAGCCAGTTCTGTTGGTCTGGAGTAGTGATTCGCTGCTCTAATATGTGCCTCAAGGCTTTTTGAGCTGTCAAAACCTTAAATTTCTGCGCCAATAGGTATAAAATGTTGAACCGATAAGACTAAAGCCATAGGTTCTTTCTCATAAGTGGATTTGGCTAGGTTTCCATCAGAAAGAGCCTTGCTAAAGTAGGCTACTGGTCTCCCTTGCTGCATAAGGACCGCGCCAATACCTCGTCCGGAGGTGTCGCATTCTATGAGGAACTCCTTTGTGAAATCAGGTAGAACTAACATTGGGGCGGTTGTCATCACCTTCTTCAACTTCTCACAAGCGTCTTGCGCCTCCACGTTCCAATGGAACCCCTCCTTCTTGAGGAGATTGGTATGGGGTTCCCATAGTCTTTCATGTATCTCCGATAGTACCTCGTGAGCCCTAGGAATCTGCGCTTGATCGATGTTGGGATAGGCTACTGACTGACGCTGCTTATCTTCCTTGGGTCCATGACAACTCTATCGGGTTGAATGATGTAACCCAGGTACTCCACTTGCGTTTGTCCAAAACTGCACTTAATCTTATTCACCACTAGTTGATTAGCTTTAAGCACTTCCAGAGTTTGGTTTAGATGCCTCATGTGCTGATCCCAGGTACTACTATAGATTAGTATATCATCAAAAAATACTATAATGAACTTACGTAGATATGGCCGAAAAACATCATTCATCACGACTTGAAAGGTGGCAGAAGCATTTTTCAAGTCAAACGGCATGACCCGAAATTCATAATGGCCTGAGTGGGTGCGGAAAGCTGTCTTGTGGACTTCCTCTGGTTTGACCCTAATTTGATGATATCCCGAGCGCAAATCAATCTTAGAAAAATATTCCGCTCCGTATAGCTCATCAATCAACTCCTCTATGACTAGAATTTGATACTTATCAGGAACTGTGATGTTGTTGAGGGCGCGAGAATCCACGCAGAATCGCCAACTACCATCCTTCTTCCGCACTAGAATCACCGGACTAGAATAAGGGCTAGAGCTCAGTCGAATGACTCCAGCCACTAACATTTGTTGCACCAATCGTTCTATCTCATCTTTCTGATGGTGGACATATCGATAAGGTCGTACCCTCACCGGTCCCTCACCGGGTTGGATGACGCTTGCGATCAAATTCCCTTTCCGGGGAAACACCATCACGTCTGAAAATACATCCTCAAATGAGGTTAGTAGGGTTTGCAATTGTTGATTTTAAGTTGGCATTAGCGCCCCGGACCTTTCAGTTACCAGCGAGAAATTATCAGCCACCCACACCAAAGCCCAGAATTCGGCATCTACTCCTCTGCGTAACCCTTTAAATGAAATGGAAGAGCGTACTAAGGAGGGTTCCCCACGGACGATGCGCTCTTGCTCTTCCTGTGGAATTTTCATTTATTTTTGGCCCCAGTCCACCCTGATTTCGCCTAATGTTTCTAACTATGCCATCTCGAGCACCATATCAACGCCTCTAAGACTGAACAAATAGGCCCGTAACACTGTATCATAATCGCCAAGCACAACCGTCAACTGCTCACACTTGCCTTGTGCCGTGACCCGTCCGCCATCTCCCAGACTAACCTTATATGCCAGGGTGGGTGTAATCTGCCAACCCTGTTCCTGGACCAACCGAGCTGAAATGAAATTGTGGCTAGTGCCACTATCAATGAGTATGATGGTTGAAATGCCATTGATGGTCTCTCTAAGCTTCATGGTGCAAGGACCGGAGAGGCCATCCATGGAATATAAGGAAAGCTCCATCATGTTACACGTTGGTTCCTTTTGGTCCCCTTCTCCTCTAGCCATGTTGGCTGGCACCCCTTGTTCCTCTTCATTGCCCCCCTCTAAGGCTTCGTCGTCTTCTGCCAATAAGGTAATACGAAGGCTCTTATTGTTACATTGATGCATGGAATGATACAGCTGGTCACAATGAAAACATAAGTCCTTCTCCCTCTTGGTGATGTAATCTTGGTAGGATATAGCTCTCCCTCCCTTCATGCGATCACCCTGAGACACACCGCATGTCGAAGAGCGGACCTGGTTCCCTTCTTTGGTGTATATAGGTTGAGTCCCTTCCCCCCTTGGGCCCCCTTGTACCCCGGATTGGTTACTGCCCCCAGCTCTTGGCGCGTGTTGGGTGTGTGTAATGGAGGACAACCATGAGGGCTTGCTAGCTATAAATCCCCCCGTTCCTGGAGAACCTTTACCTGAAGAAACACCCGAGGTGTTGCGAGATTTTTGCACCTCCACCGAAAAGCTCCCTTTCAATGACTCGAGCTAGGGTCATAGCTCATAAGATGGTGCTGGGAAAAAAACACGCATGCGTTCTCGAATTTCAGATCTTAAGCCCTTCAAGAAGAAACCCAAATATTATTTAACCCAAATATTATTGTTCAGTTAGATCCAGAATTTGTGAGACTATTTCTTCATACGCCGTTATATATTCTGTGACAGTCCTGCCTTGCTCGAGAGCCGCGAGCCGCTCATACGCGTTTGTGGTTGGGCAATCACTGTACCGCTGCACCAACTCTGCCTTCAACCCTTCCCACGGGATATTGGGAATCCTTCTCCTCAGCTACCGAAACCAATGATTAGCTAGACCCTCCATGCTAATAAAGGCTAGGGGTATCTTGTAGTCTTCAGATGTGCCTTGAATGTCAAAGTATTGCTCGGTTCTCGCTATCCATCCAACTAGATCAGTACCATCGAAGGTGGGCAATTCCACCCGCCTATGTAATAAGCAGTGGTCATCATTTCCCATAGATTCATGGTCAGTGTCACCACCTGATGACCTCCACCGTGACGCCTCGCCTCGTTGTAGGGTTCGGGTATTTGTTGGCCTATGCCTTGCTCAGCCTGTCACCAGCATTCCTCACGCATGCGGGGTGGACAGTAAGGTTCATTCCAGCCGTCTGGAGCATCCAACGCCTTCTCTAGACCTCGTACTCCTCGTGATCCCCATCACCGGAATGGTTCACAGTGTGCTCCGTTCTTCTTTCCTTTGCCATCTCTGCTAGTAAGTTGCGCATTTCATCCAAGGTATCTAGACGGTGGTCCATTTCAGTATGACGACGATTCAACTCCAAAATCTCTTCCCGATGCTGGCGGCGCTCGCCCACAGCTAGCCGCCGTTCCTCAGCTAAGGCCAACACCTCTATTCGTCGATCCTCTCTGGCAGATTGTAGATCCGCTTGCACAGTAGCCATAGTGGCTTGTAGCTCCGCCAAGGATTTCTCCAGATGTTCCAACCGTGTTTCACTTCGTGTGGACGCCATCGGCAGCCGAGAGACCCCACAGCCTTTGGGAAATACCCGATCCTTGCCCTCACCAAGCGCAGCTACCCTGCTCCAATAGCCGCGCCCCCTTTCTACAGCAGTCCAGGGGAGGCGTAAGACCCAGTCGATGGTAGTTGATAGCCCGGCGCTAGCTCCACGAGAGCTTGGTGGCGGAAGCCCCGTGAAGGTCTTCTTTCGCTTCTGCCGATAGCGGGTGAAGGGATCCTCTCGCTGTCCCTAGCGCACACGTCTTCTCCCGCCCGCCTTAGAGCCGCCGTTAGCGCCCCGCAGAGTCGCACCGCGCGAGCATGCGGACGAGACTCCCTCCTGCGTTAGAAACTCCCTTTCCCTGCCTTCCGTCGTGTGCGACGATGGACGCGGCTGAAGAAATGAACATCAGCTTCGCTCCTTCGCGTGCGACGACAGGATCCGACAGGTTGGACCAAGTTGTTACGAGACAATTGAAGCGCACGAGGAAGCTAGAAGATAGAAGAGGCACAGATCATGCAAACAACCTCAACCGGAGGGCATCCGGCGAGAACAACGTCTTAGACGTCTACAAGCAACAAAACATCATGATACCCAACTCCCCCTTCCTCCCGGCCCTAATACGGGTCTCACTTGTTCCTTTCCCCATGAACCGAAATATTTCTTGGACCGGAACCAGACCCGGTTCGGTGCGAATAAACCCTCCAAATTGGAGGGTGAGCCGGTTCAGTAACAAATTGAGTGTGAAAATTGTATATCAAATAGATCAAGGATATATGATAATGATGATAACTGAGTCTTAAGTGGTGTAGAAAAACCAGTGTTGTTAAATAACCGCAATAGCGTTTTCCATAGCGGTTTTTGAGCAATCCATTATGAAACGCTATAGCACCGCTATAACGGATAGGACCACATTATAATATTTTTTAATTTTAAAAATTAAAATTATGACTTGAATTGAGTTGGTACTATGTGATCTTTCTTTATATAATTTATTTTATTTTTATGCAGCTTAATTTATTAGGTATATAACATATATTTTAAACGTTATACTTAATTTTTTTATGTGTATAATATATATTTTAAACGTTATGTGATTTTCGCTATTTGCCCGCAACGCAATCTGGTATATCATATGGCGGATTTTTAGCTTTTCGTTATTTTCCGCAATACACTATTGATAACACTGATAAAAACAAAGAATGTTAGGACTAGCATTATCGTGCCATGTTATTGAAATGAGGTAGAGTTGGTGACTAGAATTTACTAAGGACTTTGTGAGTGTACTTAGATTTAGAGGTAGATTGTGTGTGTAAGATGAACATCCTATGAAATAGAAATTTTTGAATGAGGTACACAAATTTAGGTTTGCTATGCACCTTGGTACTTTTGCAATATATAAGGACCATAAGAATCCTATTGGTGACAAGCTATGAAAAAAGATGTGGCTGAATTTGTTTCATACTATTTGATTGCCAACAAGTGAAGTAGAACAATTCATTTTTATTCATGAGCAATTCTTGACTCTTGAGATCACAGAAGGGGCATGATTCAGTCTAGTTGTTTATAGATAAATTGATTAAGTTAGCCCATTATCTACCAATAAGAAAAGTAGATTCTCATAATAAATTGGTTGTTACCCTCTATGATAGAGAGATCATACAACTATACAATATACTTATAGCATAATATTTGATAGAGACATGAGGTTCGTGTCTAGATTTTGGGATAGTTTACAAAAGATTGAGTATTGAGCTATATTTTAATATAATCTTTCACTTTTAAGACATATGCGCATTAAGAGAGGACCATTCCAACATTGGAGGATTTACTTATGTCCCATGTCATATTTTGGTGGTAGTTAGGAAAATGGAATGAAATACTGGTTCGGACTAGCTACGTAGTGTGATTTGTACCTTGTACGGGTACCAGTACAAGGTTAGTATTGTATATATGTTAATATATAATCTCTCTCTCTATATTTTAGTGGCATCGATTGGTTTTGTCAGTACGGTGTGTTAGTACGAATTAGTACCGATTGCTACGTATTGGTCCTACAATGGACTAGTACACCAGTATGGATGATACTTAACCTTGGTTAGGAAACTCATTTACTGTTACCACTTCACAATCTAGACGATACCATTTGAAGCTTTATTGGGTGGGAGATGTAATCACTTGTACTTTGGGTTGAAATAGGAGAGAAATAAATTTTGGTTCCCATATGCTACAACAAGATAGTTGAAATAATTCAAAAGATTATGCAAATAGTATTGATTGCTTAGAATAAGCAAAAGAGTTATGCATATTAGAGAAGGTGAGAGTATGAATTATAGTGGGTGACCATGTATTTTTGAGGTCATCATCAATGAAGGGAGTTATGAAATTTCAGAAGAAAGGAAAATTAGTTTCTTGCTACATCGGACCATTCTAGATACCGGAGAGAATAGGTTCGGTGGGCAATTGATTGCTTACCTTCACTTTGGTAGTGTATAATGTATTCTATGTATTCTTGTTAAGAAAAATATATAGTATTTGATCCCACCCATGCTCTAAGGGAATAATATATGTTGACTTATTAAATGTGACTTATATTGAGCCTCCTGTACAAATATTAGATAGACAAAAAGATTAACTGACAAACAAGATGGCCAGATTAGTGACATTAAGATGACAACATCATTGGGAGTGTGAGGCTAGTTGAGAATGAGAAGAAGATGTGATTGCCTAATATTCTCATTTGTTTGAATTTGGTCAGAAAATTGTGGACTAAATTTTTTTAAAGAGGGGAAAATGAAGTTTCTTAGTTGCAAATTGTAAAAATTTGTGGTTTTCTATAACTTTGCTAATTTGTTACCCTATACCTCAGAAACCCTATTTGCTTGATTCTTCTTTCACTTTCTGTCTTCTCCATTGAATCTTGCATGTCTAGCGCAAATCAAGCATCACTGATTACCCCTTTTTCCTTTGGGAATCAAGTCAAAATTCTTCCTTGGTTGTACACTGATGTTAATACCATTTTTCTTCCTCTCAATGAAGGGGGTGCTCCTTCGACACCTCTCTCATAGTCATCAAATGTTTGTTTAGTGAGCATTCTTCAAGATTAGGATTTTATTTCATCTTTGCTTGATGAAATCATCTCAAACCCTAACCCTAACCCTCACTTTAAGGTCTCTAAGGACAATGGATTTGTGGGAGCATTTCTTGAAATCCTCTACCGTGTTTAGTTAATATCAGGAAACTTGATCGGCTTCTATTCTTATTGATCTATCCTTCAGTGGACGGTAAATCTTTAAACAGGTCTTGATTAAAATTTAACCTAGATTTGAATTTAACTGTATGCAACAAAATTTTGAGCTGAATCATGTATGGTGAAATACATATGTGTATATCTATGAATGCATGCGGAGAACCATTCTTGATTATTAGATGCATATGTCGGAGTGAACATGTCTTGTGGATTAGAGAAATAAATAATAAATGGGTTTAGTAATATGAATATTTCATACAAATTGTGGAGACAAGGGAAGGACTTGATTTAGGATCCAAGCAATCTAGTAGACGTTTAGATCTTCTCTTGACAATGAGATAGAAGGAAAGGAACGATAACTGCTAATGGTGGATCTATCCTTCTTTTTAAACATTGTGTTCAATAAATGCTGAGTAGTTTAAATATGATTTCAGTGACATTAGAATAGGTAGATAAACCATGCCTCCATTTTTTGTTGCTTGATTTGATTATTACCACTGGCTTTTATTTTTCTTATTTTGATGAGTATAAGCTAAATTGCATAAACCATTTTATTTTTGCATTGAATGGAGCTTATTTGTCCCTCGTAGAATTTGAGGATATTTTTACCTATGTCTAGGAAGTGAGTTATGGTGTTTGGGAGTTGAAATTATTAATCTCATCCTTGTAGTAAGGCATTTATACTCATGTGCAGAGGAAAACCACCAGTAATGTTGTGCCAGACTTTATTGTCCCTAGATGTTTCTACCATTGGACACGTTCCTTTTGCTGGGACTTGGGACTATGCGTAGTTTCCCACAAGCTTGAAAGAATCATTTTGGCAAATTTTTTCTTAGATTATGCTATTCAAAACATGTTATCGTGGTAGTTTCTTATGGCTTAAGTTTTGTGACTTATTCCTCAAATTGCTTGAAAACTTGGTCTTCTAGCTAAATGATTTGAGTATGTTGAGATTAATATACTAGCATGAATTTGATATGCTGTTCTCTATAACGCTTGCTTCCCTAGTGCTAAGCTCTCGAGTGTTTGGCTTCTTGAGTCCTCAGCCTCGAGTGCTGAATTTCCCTAGTCTTCTTGGTCAATGTTCAATGTGCATCTTTTTTCTCTTAACTTTGTTAATTTTTGGGATGGTTTGAACTTTGAATAGCTTCTTGAAGAAGTTGTACTTGTGGTTCCCAGTTATCATCAATGGACTCCTCACGCACAGTCTTTTCATGTGACATCACTGTTCATTTCAAATCTAGTCAATATGATATTATCACATCCCATTATTTACTACTATATTAGCGTTTAATAACGACAGCATGAACTTGCACTCAAAGTTTTGCTCAAGCATTTAGTGGATTCAGCAAGTTAAACTACATGGCTATTTAGCAAGTTGAATTCTTCAACAACTCAAGCAACTAGAACACTTAGACATTGATCACTGAGGAGATACTGGAGTGATTGAACTCCAAATCATCAGCTCCCCATGTACTTGGATTATGTAGGAGCTGTTTTGGTGATTGAACAACAACCATGGTTTTAGTACTTCACTCCCCCCATGGATCATATACAAGTGCATACCAATTGTCATGAATTCATCAGCTACATTAGATTCACTAGAGGCTGATTTTGTTTTTTATTTTAGACTAGCTGCAACAACCACACTAGCATTGAATATGTTCATAAACTTCCCCTCAACATGCATGAACATGTTAGCCTTGCCCACATATGGTATAAATAAGCCATATCCACAACACCTTCGCATCATCCAATGAGCTCTCTTACTAACATAGACATTGAAGGAAGGATGAATAATTCAAACAACTCTTTATGTAAGTTAACATGGAGCAAATTGTCAAAGCTTCGTATTCAGTGAATCAAATTAGCTGTGTACTCATCACTTGAATAATCAAATTTGATCCACGGTTTTGAAAATCGTTCCGTACCGGTCCACTCGCCGTTTGGTCCGGTACGTATTGGTCCACTCGCCGTCCGGTCCCGAAATGACCGTCGGAGCATGGCTCCGGGCAGACGGCGGAGAGATGCAATGGGCAGCTCTTGGAAGCCTTTTGCTGCTTGCCCGCTGCCCTCGGAACCGCTCGGTTTGTACGGTACGTACCGGTACCATACCGGTCCGGCGGCTCACTAGACCGAATCGCCGGACCGGTATTACAAACCTTGGATCCACATTGCTTGACTCTATAAAAGGGCTTGTATGTGCTCTTACAATATAATGGAATCATATTGGTTTAGTTTTACATTTTTTGTGGATTTAAAAACAATATGCTTCATTTTAGAATTTTTCTATTTTTGAATTTTATTCATTTTAATTTGGGCATTAATATATTTTATTAATGTGAATAAGTGTTAGTTCTGAACATATTTAGATATTTGACTAGAATCTGGATAACTATTTAAATGCATTTCTATTACCAAAGGCATTTTCTTTATTAACACAAATAATGTTAAGGACATTTTAGAAACGTTCCATTTGGTTTGCACCAAGGTTTCAGAAATAGATTTGGTGGTGTGAACAGTTTGTTCCAGTCTCGATATGCAAAACACGGTAGAGCCGATGGAGCAAGGCAAAGGCTTGAGCGAGAGTCAGAGGTCAAGACAAAAGAGGAAATCTAGAGGCGAACATGCGACACTCTTGTTCTTTCTGGTGCAGGTGAGAGGCAGAAGCGGGAGTGCCATGTGAAGCAAAAGTGGGAGTTAGACAACCTTGTTCTTCTTGTGCATAGTGAAGGCAGAGGTGGGCTCTGAAACCTTCCCTCTTCAGCTTCCACTACAGCATTGCCGCCAACCTAAAACACACATGCATGCACTGGAGATCTCTACCTAATCTCTTGGTTCTTTCTCTTGACACATGACATCTTCTGCCTGTCCTGTTGTCGTATGATTGCATCACTGAACCAACATCAAGAATTTGCATCTAATCACGCCTACCTAATGAGTGAGCCACATTAGTTCACATGTCACTCATGCCGTCGCTGTAATGTGGAGTTAGTACTGATCAGTATGTACTAGTTTGAGCATGGACCAGTACGAGGTTGGATCGAGTTTTAGAACTTTGGTTTGCTCTTTCCTTACCATAACTAAGACACTCACTAAAGATGCTTCCTCAACTCATTCTCTCCAATCCAAGGTTGTCAAAAATACATTTTGGGGCTTATGATCTTCTAATCCTACGACTCAAATTGGGCAAACCATTTTAGAACGAACATATAATCTAAAATGTGGTAGGATATTGCAATCCCACCAATCCAGGTCTTAGGATCCGGTAGGATCTTACTATCTAAGTGATTCTATTCAATCCTAAGTTAATAGGTAGAATGAGTACAGATTTGATCAATAATCTATTATGCTAAAAGCCCTAAATTTATTGCGTGATATAATTTCTCATATTTAACTATCATCATTTGCTTTTTCTTTGACAAATATTCATCAACTTAAAACTCTTTGTTATCTTTAACTATATTTGTTAGATTCGACAATATGTCAAAATCAACTTTATAATCTTTGTCATTTTTGTTTAGCATCTCCGTTGTCATTTTTGTCATTTTTATCATTTTTATTGTCATTACTATCTACACCACTGCGTTTCTAGTTTTATTGCAGGTCCATCTTGTCTCCATCATCATTACCTCACAAATATTTAATTTTATAATTTATACTACAAAAATATTGAATATATATAATTTAACCTTGGTGTTTGATACTAGATATATATTTATTAATTTTTTATTACTTATTAGAATGTTTATTTTACTCTTTAAGTTTAATTAGATAAATATATATTTTTTAAAAAAATATATTGTAGATAATTTGGTAGGATCTTACGATCTGATCCTACGTTCTATTCCTACAAAGTTTCCACCGTTTCTAGGTATGATCTTGCTCCACTCCCTCCTCAACTTTTCCCAACCTTTCTTCCCTCTCGACCTGTTCCTCTACTTGTTCTCTCTTCCATCTGCTCTCCATATTATTGAATCTCTCTCCATCTTTTTAGCTACCTTGCTGCCACCCATTTTAGTGCTGGGCATCATGGATATCCATAGTCAATGTCAGAAGTCTCCACTATGGATATACATAGTGAATGCCAGACATCTCCACCAGATGCTCTCCGTATTATTGAATCTCTCCCCATCTTTTTAGCTACCTTGCTGCCACCCATTTTAGTGCCGGGCATCATGGATATCCATAGTCAATGTCAGAAGTCTCCACTGTGGATATACATAGTCAATGCCAGACAGACATCTCCACCAGATGCTGCTGTCCGTTTAGCCTTAGTTTTGTCCTATTCTACCTGGTCGGTCTTAATGACTTCAGGGTGGACTAGCCTTTGGATTCTCGCTGTACCCTTGACCATCGCCCACCTGATCATTGATCCATAGTTTAGCCTGAGATTACATTTTGATTTGTCACGTGTGTCGACGAGATCCTATGGATTTCTTCATGATTTCATTGATTTGAATCACATCAAGCGTTCCTAAAATATACTCCTAAACATATCAAATTGTATGTTTCTTATCTACTATTGTTTTAGTTGTGTAACCAATGCCAATAAATGTTATATATTCTAAAAGAATTGATTGAATTGCTGAACTAAACTATGAAAAAAATTTTCAAAAATCATACAGTTGGTGAAAATATTTTGTTTTTGTTATGTAGTTTTTTGGACGATTTGGGTTCTATTTTTTCATGGGAAAAGTTGATTGTTTTATTGTTTTACTATCAATAAATTAATTTTAGTGTCACATAGCAAATCCCAAACTAAGCTTGACAGTCATGCACCATTATTAGATCATGCACTACATTTTGTTCACTGTTTAAACCATTAAAGATGGCCCCAATAAAAGTCACAAGGCTCAGTTTCCAAATATTAAATTAAAATAATTCTAAATTGGAGATCTATATTTTATTTGCATGAGAAAGAAAGACCGCATGATGCTTGCTTACTTTATAACCCTTATAAAGAAAACCTAGAAAACATAATATAGAGACTAAGAGAAGATGACAAAAAAAAGGAGGCATGAGAGGGTTTATTTAGAAGGTATGAGATGTTAGACTCACTATGCATCAAATAGTGTGTGTTTGTGCATTCTAAAAGATAATAGGAAAAAAAGTCACTGAAAGTTGTCTAAAATATGCAACGATAGTAATGGACAAACTATTCATAAGTAATGTAGGACAAGAAAACATCCCTTGAGTATATAAGTATATATAATTAGATATTTGATATATAACATAATATTTGTGCCATGCTCTAACCAGTTACTCATTGGTGTGGCAATTTAACCTGTTAATACCAACTACATACTATCAAAAGATCCGCATCACCATGGTTTGGTTCTCTTTGATCAAAATGACACATGCTGATATAACAATTATACTGACACGAACAACTCAGTCCATCTCAAACTAGGTTTTTTTTATTTATTTCTCTAACAATTTGATCTCACGTGACTTGTAAACCCGTATAAGATACAGTTAATTAATTTTCAAGTATTTAGAGTTGAAATTAAAGTGGAATTGGATGTATTTGGGAATATGATGTATATAACTTTATATGAATTTTTTAAACTGTTAAACTACCAAGAAGTGACATATTATCCTTGCTAACTAGCCCTTCCTCTTTGGTCTTAAAAACATGACAAAAAAAAAAAAATCTTATGGTGATAATTACCAATTAAGTTGGAACAAGAGTAAACATTAATTGCGTTATGATGTTTTACCTTGCTAGGAACACTTTTGACTTGATTTTAAACTAGCTATGCCATTACATTGCCATCCCTCGTATCCTTGAAATTTATAAATTCAAATCCTAGCTAGAAGTTAAGAGTTTGAATCTTAACTAGTTTCCAATTTATATATAATGGCCATGGTTCAAAGCTAGTCGCATCCATAATTTGCTACTCCATCGGTGGTCTACGGATATTGTGGGAGCAAATAGCTAGTGCATTGGGAATTCCCCTATATATGGATCAAGCCACAGTCTTTAAATCTAGAATTGGCTTTGCATGAGTTTGTATTGAAATGGCAGCTGGTGCTTCCTTCCTAGAGTCATTGATGGTCTCATGGTGAGCTAGACATCTTGAGATTTGAATATGAATGAAAGCCACCAATCTGTAAGAGTCTAAAGCTTTTGACCATGATGAAAAAATTGTCCAACCACGAATGTCTCTAGGAAAGAATGGGGTGCAAAGCACGGATGGTGTCAATTGTGCATATGGAAAATATGGCCAAGCTCACCAAGTTGAGTCTCCTTGCAACAATAATCCTACCATGGAGCTCACTAAACAAGTACCTATTATGGACCAAGGGCTGGCCTCACCAGAGCCAACCCCACCCCCCAAAAGGATTATAGCATGCCCCACTCCCAATCGATGCGCATCCAATTGTCCCAGGGTATTCTAAGGTGTCGGCAACAATTCTCGAAATTGATTCTATCTCCAAGTTTTCCCCACCCCACCCCCCTACCCCAAGGAGTCAATCTAGTCGAGTTGTACCCCATGGGTAGCTAGTTAGTTGAGGAAGAAAACAAAGAGCAAAAAGGGTAAAAAAACAACTTAGATGTGAGGAGGACTACTATCTATATGCAGCTTACTCAGTGAAGGAACCTTGAACTTTCTTAGCTGTCAATCTAGTAATGTGATCTTCTTGGTTACTCTGCTTTTTGGTTTTGGTTGGGTTTCTACTCTGTTTGCAACATGATACCTTACCTTGTCCGACAATGGGATATGCTAACGCAGTCTGGCTTAATTCTTACAATTTTTTTTATGCAAAATTTGTAAAATGGCCTTCGCTATGTCTGTAACTCAATGTATTTTTTCCATACAATTAATATAATCATTTACTTGCCCTTGGCAAAAAAAAGCTCTTTCTTAACAACTTAGCTTTTAGGATAGGTGGTAACCCAATTAATCTTACAACCAACGTAAGGTTGTGGTGATCAAATCCAAGTGTGTGTATATAAGAGAAGTACCTAGCTTGGATACACATAGTGAACATGATCGTAAGAGACAACTGATATTCTTGCATCTTATCACATTGAGTTTATTTTACATGTTCAAGCTCTGCATATGCTTTTGTATTTTATTGTGATGCTTAGTTGAATACAATAATTTCCAATCTAATTCTTACCTCCCTTCTTTGTTTGGAAAAGGAAGGTGATCTTATTCTGATGCAGCAAAAAAAAGGCAGTAGCAAGTACAAACTGCTTGTTTATATAATAGTATTGCACGCAAGCTAATTAATCATACTAACTCGTGAAGAGAAAGTAGTCTGTTAACAATAATATTTGATTATGAAACAAAATTGATCCATGATGACATCTTTGTAATTTTCTCATAATTGTTTTCTTGTTTCCTTGGAAGATTTCTTTGATATGGTAATTGTGCCCTATGCCTACAATATGCTACAAAATTATGTTCAGTCGTCTGTTTTCAAGATCTTCTTTCAAGCATTTTTCTTGCCCTCTTTCCACACAGAAGAGAAGAGATCACCTGGTCAGCTGTTACAGTTTGTGCATATCAACGGAGTTAGAATTTTAGAAAGTCCCAAACTTTGGGAGCTAAAATTTGCTTTTGTTTGCATCTCTAGGGAACTTATCTTTTTTTTTTTGTTAACAAGGAAATTATCTTAGAGGAACATGTTCTTTATTAAAACTATTTGGCATATAATTTTCTTTTTATCTCCAATTTTGTGATTATACGTTTTTGCACACAGATGTTTGAATTTTAGTTTGACTATCCAACATACTATTATTTGGTCACTTGTAAGTTTGTTATAATCAATATTTGGTTGTATATTTTCATTTGACATTTACTTTATTTCTCCCATTGCGTTCAGGAATGGATAGCAGCACTAACGTTTGCTGATTTCATTATTTCGTATAAAAGTTTTACCATTTATGACATAAATGGTGGTGGTGGATTTTAGCATTTTGCTGGAACAGGTCATCCATTTGGTCGGGTATAAAAGTCCACAGGGAGTTCCCGTCTTCTAGCTTGGGCTAGTTTAAAGAAGTGGAGTACTTTGCTATTATCACATTGGCCAATCCTAACACTTACAGATAACATGTAAAGAGATTGTCGCAGTTTAAACTGTAGTGTCAGGTATAAAAAGACTGCAATAATAGGCGATATTTGTTGTGATTAGGCATTGTTGTCGTATGTTGCTGAAATCTTAGTTCTCTTGATCCAAATGGCCTTTGTCCTGCTGTCAGCGAAAGAGAAGTTTTCAGCAAATTCATCACTCTCTCTGAAGTTCTTTAACTTCTGCTCTAGAGCATTATCATCCTTTTCGCTAGATCCTAGCCAAAGTTTGCCAACCTTAAATAAGTCCTATCCAATTAAGTTGCCTCAGGTTATCCCTTCTGGCAGCAGTAACTTGGAAAAGGGTTTCCGTATTGACCTAGTCAACAATGATCTTTGGGGGGTCTCTTTAAGCCCTATGAAACCATTTAATCTAGTGGGTTCATCATCGGATATCAGTGATGATTATTTTGGTTGTTCTCAAGTAGGATTAGCAGAAGAATCCCTTGATGTTGACGAGATTGAGGATTTGAGGCTGCATAAGAGATTGTTCTACAAGCTTGACAAAGGTTCTAAGGAATTTGAAGAGTACAATTTTGGCTTCCATCAGAAGAAATCTGCGAGAAAAAGTGATGAGAGGGCAACAAAAGCTGTTTCGAGCAGAGAATGCAAGCAACTAGACAAGCAGAAACTAAAGGCTAACAAGCCAATAGTGCCAAAAGATTTGAAGCGAGAGTTGGACGAGTCGTTATCTAAGTTTGACGATGTTACCAAGTCAGCTATGATGGATGGGAAAAGGGTGAGGATACCGACATTTAACCAGCTTACTAATCCATACCATCTACCGTTCTGTTTAGATATATATGTTTCCAAAGGGTCAGTTCGTGCTTGTATTGTTCATAGAATTACTAGCAAGGTGGTTGCGGTGGCACACTCCATATCCAAGGACATGAAATTTGAATTGAGGTCTAGGAAGGATACGATAGCTTGTGCATCTGTAGGGGCAGTTTTGGCCCAGCGTGCAATTGAGGATGATATACACAATGTTATCTACACTCCAAGGAAAGGGGAAAGAATTGATGGGAAGATTCAGATTATTCTTCAATCAATCATTGATCATGGTGTTGATGTAAAGGTGAAGCTGAAGCAAAAGCAAATGGGAAAGAGGAGCATCCGCTGCAAGCAAGTATAGTTATTTTTTACACCAGGTACTCGTAAATCTTTGAAATTATACATTTCCTTCTGGCTGTATGGTTTTAGGAAGTTTGTTCTATGCTAATCAGGTTTGAATATGGTCATTTAAAGTAAGATGATACTCTTTTAGATATTTATAATAAGTGCATGCGCGAATCCTCAAGATTTTGGGTCTGATCATAGGCTTTCAAACATTTCAGAACTTTTATCTTTCTTTCTTTTCCTCACAAAGTTGTGTTTATCATCCAACTCGTACCACAATTTTGGACCTGGTTGATGATAGTATGAAACAAAATGAGTTCAACCTGAATATGACTGGATGGTTTCGATTCTCAGTAGTGTTAGGTTCGTAGAATCGTAGTAGATTTGCTAAAGTTTGGCTCCATTCTTGAGCCAGTGTATGAGCAAAACTGGGAATTACATAGTTCATATGTGAAAAGTGTAAACCATAATTTTCCTACATAATCTAAAAAGACAAAAACTGACAATACAAACTTTTCCAACCAAAGAAACTGAAATTCACTCCAATCATGTTATGACAACATATAACATAGCCCAAAACATGCATGTAGAAAGGGTCACCTACCCCACAAACTCTTGGCAGTTAATAATATTTTTTGTATTGCCCATGTTAATATATAGGTTTTTGTGTAGTGGTGCAATTCACGGATAGTATAAGGAGAAGCATCATCTAGTTGAATGTAATACCTGTGTCGTACAGTGAAACCATTCCAAACGAGATACCTAGATTTTGATATGTTGCCATTTTCCGAAAGTCAGATCAAAGGATAACAGTCAGTGCAAAATAGGCAAGTATAAAAAATGCCCTGCAGCCTTACATCATTGGTGTAGCATATGCATTCTTTAAAATGGCCATTTCTCTCAAATCATTTAGCAGTGCATAGTTTTATTGCATAAAATCATTGATCATACTATAAGGTTTGCTTTTGAGACAACCACTATATTGTGTCATATTCTACTCCTAATACTGCATCATAAAACTGCTATGCAGGAAGGTGCACTTAACACTGCTCCAAAGTTCCGTTCTGCTTGGCGCTATCCAATTGAAAGTGCTGCGACCATTAACAGCCCTACCGTTCTTCAGATTGTGGGTTGATAATTCTATAACAGCTGAATTTACTTAAGCACATATCTCTCGACACAGTGCGGTGCTCGATGATTCGACATGCTGCATAAAATGTTTTCAGTGCCTCTCGTTGTTGTTTCTTATGGAATAAAATTTGTTATAACTCATAGTCTTTATCACATAATGCGCTGGTCTTATGAGTGTTAAATACAAACCTGAGGTATTTGGGCTGGAGGCCTTGGTTTCAATGCTGCTTCCCACATAACAACCAAAATGTTTCCGTGCAGTTACTGCTGGGAAAAGCTTGGCTGTTTATGCCTATGCACACAAATGATGCTTAATCATCCAACATGATGGACATGACTTGTATGAATATTAAGTTTACTAGTCGAGATGGTTCTGTTGAGTTTGCTTCTAAGCTACGAACAGACCATGGTTGTCAGCTGAACAATGAAAAGAAAGTTAGCAAAAGCATTATTTTCCTTAATTTAATTTCATTTCTTGTCCAATCCTCTTTAAGCCTGAAATGTTCATGATACAATTTGGTTGTACATAATTCAATGTATGATCAGAGATTTTTTTTCCCTTTATGCTTGAATTTGTGCAGGAATTTCAAGTTTTGCGGTTATAAGTATAATTAGACAATGTGTGTTTGATGTGCCTTAAGTGGAATAAAAATCTTTAGCATTCCAGAGCATAAGGATCCCTTGAACTTCCGCAGAGAACCTTAAAATTAACTTTGAATATTTGAAATTTTTATATTTGTTTTAAATTGATTTTTTTTAACATTATAATTGTTTGGTGATTAAATTTTTATTTAGAACAAAAGTAAGTTAGTTCAACTTTTTGTTATTGAAAATAAAGTTTTGGGTCGACTTTGGTAAAAATATAAAAATAAGTTGGGAAGATATGCCATAGGATTGTAAAAAATAATAATGAAATGAATGAATTTTCATTTCATTTATAAGTGATGAGCATACCGATGTTTTGGTTAGCCAATTTTTCTGTACGATTAACTATTAATTTTGGTTAATTATAATTTTTATATATAAAATAAAATTATTTAAAATTATAAATTAATTTAAGATAAATAATTATAAATATTTTTATTAATTATTAATTAATTGATAATTTTTGCGGTTAATTGATAATTTTTTTGCGATTAGCTGATTTGATTAATTATATAAGTATAATTATTTTTATATAAAATATTTATTTTTATAAATAAAAAATATTTTATTTTAAAATGCATAATATACTGTCTCGGTAGGTTAATCGGCGGCTAAGTCTCGAATCTGTAAAATAAATAAATCGGTAATCGATGAATGGGTAGAACAATCCATCGGTTAAAAAATTGTTTGGTTCGATTAAGCTCGATTAACATGGTTCAACAGTTTCAATATTTTTTTTGGCAGGCGAAAGCGGAGAGTGGACGGAGGTCCAATCTCTCGCCTCGTAATGGAGAACGAAGAGAGAACGGATGAGGTGATGAGCGAGGTGCACCTTGGATGCCCGCCGCATCTCTCGGGCCCCTACATATCTCGCTTCATCATTTCCCTACCCTCATCAGGTTACTCTTTGTATCTTTACTATCATGAGATCGTAAAGTTCTTGTGGGCATTTCGTCAAACAGATATCCGGCGTCTTTTGCGACATCTGCATCGGATTATATTCTAATCAACTGGTTGTTTTCTGTTATACATAAACTTGTTGCGGTTCTACAAGTTACTTCGTATTATGTGCTTAATTTCTTTCGCCCCTTTTTTTGTTGTTGTGCTGGATGAGTTTGTTTTGGGTTATCCAACCTCCGAGCTTCCCTGGGGTTGTGGATTTCTTTTTTCCTTTTTTTTTTGAGATAATGGAAGTAAAAATTGCAACATTTTGAAGTGATTTAATTAGGAAATTCACTGTGTGGGAAGCAACACCGAGACAAAGGAGTTTGATAATGCTTGAAGAGACTTCCCCTAGATCTATGATCTACCCATCCGAATTTATCGTACCTCATCCTCATAGAATGCTAGTTGTTTCATTGCACTTTTTTTTTTGCTAACTTCAAACCCTATAGTTCAACTGCTGCTGCACATTGAGGTTTATCTTCATAATGTTGAGCCGAAGGTGTATTTTTTTTTAAAAAAAAAGCATTTATTTAATTTGAGGGAGTGTGAATTCTGTATAGTGGATTAGTGGTTAGTTTATCTTTAATTGCACTTACTGCTCAGTCTTTCACTCCACAACATGCTGGCTTACACTGAGTACTTTGATTCCTAATAGTTTTCCAAGTTTCCTTATGGTTCCAGTGATGAATTCTGTGTAACTGTAAAGGTTGTAGTGATCAAGTCCAAATGGGAGTGTCTTCTAAAGAAGTGATTGACTTGGATACTTATGGCGAACATGATCTTAAGAATCAAAAGATACGTACCTGTAAGTCGCAGTACACCAAATTTATTTTACATCTGCATACGCTGATGTACTTCGTTTTGATTTTTAGGCGATGTATCAGTTGACTTTCTTTGTTTAGATAAGGACGGAGATCTAATTCTAACTCGGCGGAAGAATCACAGTAAGTATAAGCTGCCTTTTTGTATTATAGTATTATACACAAGCTTTATCATACTGATTCACAAAGAGAAAAGATAGTTTGTTAAGAGTTAAATCAACTTTAATTATAAAACACAGTTGATCCACGATTTCATCTTGTATTTTTTTTTCCTTTGGTTTTCTTCTTCATGTGGTCATTTGCCCATCTCCTACATTAAAACTAAAATTTTTATCTTCGATTGTCTTTGATTTTTTTTTTTTTTCTAATCAGGCATTGTTCATCTATCATCCATTGCGTGATCTTTCATTGGCTCTTTCAGCTTATGTTTCATAATCATACCCATTCCTACGCTCAAACAAAGAGAACACACCTGGTCGCCTGTTACTCTTCCTTTGTGCATATTATGTAGCAATGGACCTGAAATTCTTGTCTCTTGAATTTCCATAGGTAAATTTGCTTTTATCACATTGACATTGCAAGCTTTTTTGTTTAATAAGTAAACTTAAGGGAACATGTTCTCTACATTATTGATTCATTTTTTTGCCAAAAAACTAATCAAGTTTGAGACAATTTGGCCTATATCTTTCTTGTTTTCTCCAATACTGGGATTGTACGTGTTTGCAGATAGATGCTTGACTATTGGTTTGACTATACAACATTCTATTACGTCGTCACTTCTAGAAGTTGGATTACAAGTAACGCTTATTTACAGATTTTCATTCGTCATTACTTTGTTTTACCTTGCTTAATCTGTTTCTCCTGTTGTTTCCAGGTATGGAAGGCAGCACTAATATTAACTGATTTTATTTTGCATAAAAGTTTTACATCTGACTTGAATGACATCATTGGAATTGAGCTTGGTGCTGGAACAGGTTATCCATTGTTTTCCAATAAGCTGTGTTTCTTATGTAGTTAGTTGTAAATGATTCTTGTGCCTTCCACCATTTTATAGCTTGAACGGAAGCTTAGTTTTTGGATTATTTTTTTTTCTTTCATTTTACTTTGTGCTTTGATCAGGTTTGGCTGGTATCATTCTTGGAAGGGTTGCTAGGACAGTGTTTGTAACAGGTGCCTCATTTATAGATTTTGTACACTATCACAGAAAATTCTGTTAATTATTTCTGTCAGTATTATAGATTTTTGTTTTTATGCAAAGATAATAAGTTGCATGAGCTATTTGTCGTATCAAATCTCATTACTACAAAACAATACATAGGAGATGCCATTAAGGAAGAAAGAGGCTAGTGAGTGATATGGGGAAAAATTGAGGATCAATTCATTGAAACGTGGGATGAAGCATAGTTGCGACGACAAAAAACACAAGGCATATCTTTGTCAAAGAATCTAGTGTGAGATGCACTTCAGGAGGTGATAAAGGATAGACCTCAAGGATAGGTCGGCTACTGAATGGCTGCCCACTAAAAGTGGGGTTCCTAACTTTTTGATAAGGTCATACTCTAGGTCTAACTTACTTGATAGTCATCCTAGAGTGACTTGATTTATCTATAATTAGGTCCCCCATTTTTTGGTTAGGTTGGCCACTCTAGGTTGATATACCTAAATGGGTCATACAACACATTTTGCAAGGTTTAGCCTCATGAGGTTCGTACATAACTTAAATGAGGTTGAACCACCTTTCGCCCATAAAATGTGAGATTATTCTTTTGGAACTTATCTACAAAGTATTTGATGATATTTATCAAGTGACAGAGGCCTTAGTCCTACACTGGCAAGATTGAGCAACTCTTGCCAAATTAAATTTATCCTTCTAAAGCTCACTCACATGGCTATCTAAGAATCAATATGATTGACTTACTTAAAATTTTATGTAGAGATGCTTCATCAAGCAATGTGCGCCTAGGTCAACTTATAGCAAGGTTGACAAATTATAAGGTTACTCATTCCTTAGAATCTTTCTTGCGCCATCAGTCAACAAATTAGCCAAGGGTAAGGGTGGCTCATGCTTGACTAACTTACCCTATTTGCATGGAGACATGTCATTAAGTGGCAAAACTTGGTAAAATCTAGGGTAAGGTTAGTCTAGGTTGACCAAACTTAACATTATCCATTCAACTCTTCCTGGATAGATCAAACCCTTAACTCTACTTAGGGTGAAATTAGTCTATCCAATTGAAGGCGAGTTTGGTAAAAGCTAAGCTCCGACCCAAGTGCTACTAAATCAAGAGAACTGAAGTATTGAAGGAGTATACAATCAATCCTATGTGGCCAACATAGGTAAGGTTGGCCAAGTGTGGCTGAGCCTAGGTCAAACTCAACCACACTTCGCTAACCTACTCAAGTAATCCAATTGAAGATGAACTTGTCAACCAGTACTACAAGAATAAAATGTTACTTATGTTGTAACTTTTAGTTCATGTTCTGAAACTCTAGTACCATTTTTCCTCTGAAGCTTGTTTTGAGCAAATCTTTCACTGTTATGATGCAGATAAAGGCCGTAACATCCTAGATAATTGTCACGCTAACACTCATTTAAACTCTAGATTGCTTAAGTTTCATGAGAGCTCTGTTCGCATAAGGGAGCTTGATTGGAAGGATTCATGGCCTCCTAATATGACGATTGATTTGCCAACTCAGGATAGGTGATTTCCAGCTCATTATACTTTTTTTGTTCTTTAGTGAATATCCAGCATATTGATGGTTACATGATCAACTATTTTCTTGACAGCTTGTTTCTTGTAATTTTTCCCTAAGTTTTTGGCTATTATGCATGTCAAACCAGGTTAACTGAGTCAAGATACCTGTGGAGCCCTTTGGAGATTGAGGAGGCTGAGAGTGCAACGACCCTTTTAGCAGCTGATGTTATTTACAATGATGATCTTACTGACTCATTCTTCAGCATGGTGGAGAAGCTAATGTCTAGAGGCTCCCGGAAGGTTGTTTTGCAACACTGTATCAAGAAGGATGATCAAATAATCAGCATAGTGGCAAAAATTAATGCAATTGCCCACTTATTCTGCTTTTTGGCTCTGGCTTGTAGGTTTTGTACTTGGCTCTGGAGAAGCGATATAACTTCACCATAGATGAACTTGATGTTGTTGCCAATGGTTATTCACACTTCCGGAGTTTTTTCAGGGATGATGATGAAGGTAACTGTCCCCCATCTTCAGACTAATTTTTCTTGCAGCAAAACTCTCTCTTCTAATTGCCGTTTAGCAGATCAGGAAGTGCATAATGATGAACCTGGCTTTGTTGGCAAGAGGATTGATCTTTCTGAGATTCCCTACTACGTTGGGGAGTACGATAGAGGAAAAGATCTGGAGATGTGGAAGATCACATATCGTCGAAAAGAATGAAGAAAATAGAGGCAAGAGATGATCTAACTTCCTCATGAACAACTTGAAGTGGGCTTCAACGCTATTTTTTGTTTTGCTCAAGTTGTACTCACTTGTTCATAAATGTTGGTACACTTGTTTTACTATGCATGATGCACAATGAAAGTTCTGTTACTACAATTTCTCAGCTGTGGTCAAACATCGTAAGTTGCTTAAACACCGCAAAAAACACAGGTAAATGAGTGAGGATATTTATAGAAAGTTTGGCGACAATGTAAAATATATTTACACATTCCATATTTGAGCTGCTCCTTTACATAAGTTAGTTTCATCTCTCTCTCTTCTAATTGCCGTTTAGCAGATCAGGAAGAGCATAGTGATGAACCTGGCTTTGTTGGCAAGAGGATTGATCTTTCTGAGATTTCCTACTACATTAGGGAGTACGATAGAGGAAAAGATCTAGAGATGTGGAAGATCACATATCGTCGAAAAGAATGAAGAAAATAGAGGCAAGAGATGATCTAACTTCCTCATGAACAACTTGAAGTGGGCTTCAACGGCATTTTTTGTTTTGCTCAAGTTGTACTCACTTGTTCATAAATGTTGGTACACTTGTTCTACTATTCTGTGGTCAAACATCGTAAGCTGCTTAAACACCGTAAAAAACACAGGTAAATGAGTGAGGATATTTGTAGAAAGTTTGGCGACAATGTAAAATATATTTACACATATTCCATATTTGAACTGATCCTTTCCATAAGTTAGTTTCATCTCTCTCTCTTTCATATTTTCGGGTTTAATATTTTATCCGCTTAATTGCATTAGTGCGGGCTGCTGATCATGTTAATAAAAAAAATCTATGAAGGAACAAGGGATCAATGAAGGTTTTCTATATTCACATATCTTATTTGACAATACATGGTTATTGGTTTTGTATTATATAACTAATACTTGGCTACTTTGCTTGAGTATATCATTAAAAAGTTTCTCTTAGCTTTTGCTTCCTAAAATAGGGCAGGGTAGAGTTGATTTGATTAGAGCTGGTTTAAAAAATTTTAAACTGTTTAGATAAAATAACTTATAGTTTTTGCTAATTAGCAGCTTATAAGTGTTGTATTGTAGTGTTGTTTTAGGGTATTTATTGCTTTTGATAAAACATGAGCATCATGAGTAGAATCTTCATATCCAGCTAGTACAAATGTGAATTTGTATACAAAAGTTGCATACAACTAAGATATTCTGGGTTAGCTAATCATGAGTTGGTATAACTGCATCTATATACGTGCCATCAATAGCCCTAATACAATCCTAATAAAATAATAATCAATACAAATGTATTATTTTCATCAATTGTTAATAATAATCAATATAAATATAAAATTTTTATATAAATAATAAATTACCTTAAAATAGGGCATGTAATGATTATCATTTATATCTGACTTAGAATCTCCTCAAAACTTCTAGCAGAGGGTTCTATCAAAATTTTTGCAAGCGTGCATATGAATTTCAACACTTTATAAAAAATTATATTTATGATTTCACTTGAATGTGGAAATCTTTCTTGTACTTATTTGTTCGATACTCCTTGGGCGCTAATGTATAGATGAAGATGCCAACCCTCTCAATAACTGTTATCTTTCTTGAGAGCCTTAAGCTGAATGAGGGCCAAGAGCAATGGAAGCTGAACACTCAAATTCAATTCTTTAAATAACATTTGACATCAATATTAGCGGCTTAAATTTCAAGCATCAAATCCTTAAATTGCAAGCATCACATTTCTAAGGGGCTTCAATTATCATCAAATTTCAACGAGAAGGCATCAAATTTCCAAGTGAAGGCATCAAATTTCCAAGCTGAGGATGAAGCCGAGCTCCAAGTAGGGGACGATGCCCAGCTGCTTCGCTCAAGCGAGAGCAATGCCAAGAAGCTTCGTTAAGCGAGGGCAAAGCCAAGCTGTAATTTGTCCAAGTGAGGCGTCCCCTGCGATTTGGTCAAGTGTCGCCAAAGCTTCAATCAAGCCAGGCCGATTAGACTACAACGGTTCGATTTCGATTTCACTATACATGTAAAAAAAATTTAGTTTGAACTGAACTGGTTCAATTTAGTTGAGTTCAAACTGAATGTAGAACTCTACTTGTTATGTTAAAAATTTGATATTATAAATTTTTTAATATGATATATAATTTAAAGGAATTGTATAATATAATATATAATTTTGTATTATTAAAAATTTTATCCAATATAATATGTAGTTTTATATTATTATAATTTTTATGTAATATATTATATGAGTTTTTGTAATAATTATAGACAGTATAATTTTTTACCTAAAATCACTATCTTACAAAGCACTTCTTATTCCAGCTACAACTAGATAACACTTTTTATTTCAGCAACACCAAATAAAGCTTAAGCCGATTTGTAATATATGATTATGGTCACATACTATTAAAAATGTATTTATCCACTACTAAATATATTATTATATATTATGAAATATACAAGTTGTTATGCGCTTTGAGATTTGTGTTTGTTGCTTTAAGATAAGTGTAGTATTGCTTAAATGAAACTTTGATAAAAGTTTTTTTATGAAATTTCTGTACATAGTATTTTTATTTTATTTTATTTTTTTTGTATTTTCCATCTTTAAATATGAAGCCTCAAAATAAATCAGTATTTAGATAGTGGAAACCCTATTTTATGGGCCCGACTTGAGCCCAATATTGCGTTTGTCAATTAAATGGTGGGGTCCGCTGGATCGCGATAGGGTTGGAATTCAAATTGTAACCTGGAGAGACGGAATCACGGCTAGCGGAGAAGACAATGGCGGTTGATAACGGCGATGTCGGTCTTGGGAGTGACGGTACGAGGGCCGCCGAGGAGGTGGAAGGGGAGAGGGAGGAGGCGGAGGAGGGGGAGATTGTGAGCAATTCCATGTCTTCGGAGGCTAAGCAGCCCCGAGTGGAGGACGATGTCGAGGGGAATGTCGCCGGCGAGGAAGGCGACGACGGTGCAAGGCCCAAACGGTCGGAGATCCACCATCTGGAACACTCCTGGACATTCTGGTATGACAATCCCTCCGGAAAATCGAAGCATGTCGCATGGGGCGCCTCCATGCGCTCTGTCTATACCTTCTCCACAGCCGAAGATTTCTGGGGGTAATAATCTGTACCCTCTTCGTGACAATGTGTGCATTTTGGCATTCAAATTACTATTTGTATGATGTTTTTTTTCTTCCTGGTTTCTATTGGTCATCTACTGGTGTTTATCGTTTCGGCAATGCGTAATTTTTCAGTAAGCTTATCGGCCTTCGCTTCCACAGAGGGGGTGGGGCGGCGGTGTTAGTTAGCTGCCGCTTTCACTGCAATCTTGGTGATATTATCATGTTACATGTTTATTGATAACATGATATGTTACTCCTTTTGATCGTTGGCATATATTATCATCTGAAGAAGCTTGTAGGTTCCAGATCCTTGTAGGTTCGGTGTTCACAAGAGAAGTAATCTTGGTGATGAATGCATGTTGTTTATGTTTTACCTGCGTTTTTGTGCCACTGTAAATCAAGTGCGTAACCAAGTTCCTGGTAAATTCTGTCACCATAATCTGCAATTGGTAATCATGGTTTCAATCTCGGAACGTTAAATGGAATGTCATTTGTATTATAGACTCGTGGTTCTTTTTGTTTCTTCTTGTTACATGCTTGAGGATCTTAAGTTATTGGTTGATAAGAAAAAATATAAATTTGTTTACTAAAGAAACAATGTAAACGTTTAGAAATTCGTTCACAAAAAGTAGCTCAGTGGGCAATGAATTTTAGAAGCTCATACATAAAGGACACCAGCAGAGATTTCTGCTTGCAAACTGCTATCTTGGTGCAATTGTTTGATTTTCCCTGAGTAATCTGGTGCAATTATGTAATTATGACAGTGGTAGTTTACATAATATTGGACTTTTTTTTCTTCAGGTACAAGTCTATATGACATGTTTTGAGCATTCATTCTTCCATAGCCTGTTAAGATTCTGAGGAAAGAACTATGAATTTTTGTTGATCTTTTTTCTATTTAATAGACTCTTTTTATGTTTACTAGAACTAATTGCTTACCAGCACCTTTATTTGGCAGCAATAGTTCTTTTTTCCTTCTTTGCTTCTGTTTTATTCAACCATCCCATGCTGATGATATGGAACTTTCTTGATTGTGCTTTTGATTTATTCTCTATCTTCAATGCTTTCTTTCTTTGTTACACTATTGGAACAACCATCATTATAGTTTGGGAACTTGTTACCTTCAGTCTTTACAATAATATACATCATCCAAGCAAGTTGGCTACTGGATCAGACTTCCATTGTTTCAAACAAGGAATAGAACCAAAGTGGGAGGACCCTGTCTGCGAGAATGGAGGAAAATGGACCCTGAGTTGCTCTAGGGGAAAAGTTGATCAATTGTGGTTACACACTGTATACCTTCCTCTTCTTTCTTGTTAATCTTTAAATTTTGACTTGTTGTTTCATATTCCAACCAGTTTCCCCTGTATTTGATAGCTTTTGGCTATGATTGGAGAGCAATTTGACCATGGCGATGATATATGTGGGGCAGTTGTTAATGTGCGAGCAAAGCAGGAAAAGATTTCTATCTGGACAAAGAATGGTTTAAATGAAGCTGTTCAGGTAATGTACTCAAGAATGTCCCCCAAATATCATGATATTAGTTTCCGAGTATAGAAGATTCAACTTAATGGTTGATATCTTAACTATTATCCCAGTTTCATGCTTAATGTTTATGTCATTTCTATTGATTTGTACAGCACCTTCTTACTATGCTATTGTATGCTCTGATTGATTGTCATTTCAATGATTTCTCGAAACAAAATGGTAAATCATGTAATGAAGTTTCCAATGCTAAATTTTCTACATCAAAGAGGTGTAGTTGTTTGTCGTATGTCTATATGTTCATCGGCCTGAAATCTGCTTGTGGAAGATTACAAACGTGAAGTTTGATTATCCACCTTGATCCTGCACTATTGTCGAACAATTGTAGGTAGATTTGATCTCTAGATCTACTTTTTTATTCATTGGGTTTTATTGGAAAATGATCTGTTCCAGAAGCTGATCTTGTAAGATTAAGTTTGCATCATAGAGTGGAATAAGTGCATGCAAAAGCATGATTCGTTTTATTGCTAATTTGTCAACATATTTACTGACGTTTCTACATCTCTGCGTATGGTTTTGAAAGATGAGCATTGGTAGGCAATGGAAGGAGCACTTGGACTACAATGAGACCGTTGGTTTTATACTTCACGTAAGATCATCTTCCTATCCGGAGTTCTTGTGTTTCTTGTTGAAAAACAGGAAATATTTGATTTGGTTATCTTATTTCAGGATGATGCAAAGAAGCTTGATAGGGCTGCTAAGACTAGATATCAAGTCTGACCACTTTTAACTAGAATGAAACTCGCACTCTAGGTTCCTACATCTGATTGAGTGAATCGTCTGCGACGTACTGTTGGATGATGATCCAGATGCTACGTCATTTGACTATCTGATAGAAAACTTAACCTATCTTGATTTATGATCGATTTATCTTACAATTCAGCTCCTAGTACTTTTCAGTGGTAATTTGGAATGCTTATATTTTCAAGCAGTGCGATTCACATATCGTGCATTGTCTATGTTCATGTGTGAATCTTGGGCATCGTCGTTTTCGTTGTTACTGTTGTTTTTATGAAGATTGTACTTGTTTCTACTCTGTTGTTTCCATGCAAACATGGGTAAACAAACTTCTACCGGGGCTGCATTGACTCTTATTAAATGTTATTCGATTGGGTTGGTACTGAATCGCATACATTCATTAACGTACATATCAATGGACAAATGCCCATAGAAAGCAATAAAATGGCTGATGTCATGAAGCCACAATCCTGGGGTCATCACCCCAGCTATTGGTTCCACTTGATTCACTGAACACAAAGCTAAATTACCCAAGGGGTGAGGTGGATGATAGGAAAAGACAATCATATTGACACAACATTTGGTGATCAAACTAGAAATTCCCTCAATCGCTCTGCCGTATATAGGTAATGAACCCTCGTCATTGGTATGGGAAGAGGAGCAAACCACATCTAAACCCTTGTATGTTGAGTAAATGTTTATTTGAGCATCAAAGAGAAGCCTTTCTAGCAAATTTTTGAGATATCCCTCTTGCTTGTAAGTAAGCAGGAGGAAGATGTTCAGCAAGACTTCTATCCTTCTTGACTATACAAGCCAATCTGAATTTAATTACATGTTTAGGATAATATTGTTTCATATTTATTATGTTTCTTTAAACGAAAAAGTAGAAGAAAAAAATACTACTAGATTTAATATATTTTTTATTTTTTTCTCTTAATTTTTCATCAAAGAAAATACAGTATAAAGAACAACTAAAATAAAACTATGTATAGTTAATATAAAAAAATAAAATTCATATTTAAAGTTATATATATATATATATGGAAAGGGGGCATGTTACACTTTCAAGCCGAGAACACTCACAAATCTGAGGTGTTAATTGTATGCTTAATAATTTTAGATTATAAAACACTTATAAATTAAGAACTCGAATACTTAGTCATGAACCCAGCAAGAACCTCAAATGTGAAAAGGCATGGGCATTCGATTTTTTTTTATAGAAAATATTAACTTTCAAATTGATTTGATTTATTTTGAAAGGGATGAATTCACAAATTTATTATACGAAAATTTCCAAGCAATTGCGCAAGATTGCCGAGCTTGATCCGCTTGGCGTATACGTCACAGTTATCACCAGTTTGTCCTCTCTCTCCCCATTTTCAACTCCGTAAAATTAGTAGTGGGTTCAAAGCATAATAACAAGAAAGCCAACAAAACACAAAAAAGAAAAAGAAAAGATGAGAAAAAGCCGTATAATTCTGCCCCCAAATCCTCTCGCTGCTCGCCTCCTTCCCTTTCCTTCCCAATCTCCACCATCGCCTCCCTCCGCTTCCTAATCCAATTCGTCTCCCCAGCCATAGGAGAGCGCCTCTCCTTATCGTCCTACGTTGAACGGCAATCTTTTACCAAGTTGCGGTTTGCTTGTTAATTCCGGAGGAGAGGTGCAGCAGGAGCTTCTTGCTGGGCGATCTTTCAGATTTCTTGATCTTTTGGCGCGCTAAAGGTGAGGCCTTTAGGATCTACTCATCAGATGCTTCAAAAAAATTACGCTATTGGGAGATTTTAGCGTTACTCATGCGTACTTTTTGTATTCCCCCGAAAAAAGAACGATATTTGTGCTGGGCTTCCGAGGTTCCGTGTCTTTGCGGATCGATGTTTGATTTGCTGTGGATTTTTCCTCTTAAGAGGTCTGAGGTCGAACTTGCTATTGATTGATTGATTTGGTGGTTGTTTCTCATTTCTGAGTTGATCGTACTTTAGTTTTGAACCTTGACCTAAGATTTTTATATGAAGACGTCATTTTTTTTTTTTTGGAAGATGAGAAGATTTCCGGAGGTGACTATTGCATGTTTATATGCCGTTTTATCCAATTTTTTGCTCTCTCTCTCGCCAAAGTTGATTTCTCTATTTTTCATGCTCTTTTCCATATGAATTGGTATTTTGGAATATTAAATATTGATTGTTAGTCTCTCATCTCATCATTACAATGTATATTACTTCAGCTATTGTGTGATACGAGAGCTCATCTTATTTGAAATGGGACATTTGCTGGCGAAGAAAATTAATCTAAAGATTGGATTGGAAAAAATGTCATCCAACTCTTGAAGTTTCTGATTCTTATAATGAGAATGCATAATCAATTGAAAAGAAAATAAGATACATGGAAGACCCATATACACAAATAGTTGAAAAGGCAGCAGATGAGTTTTTCATCTTAGAGGGTGCATCATTGTCAACCCCCGCACTGGCTTAATTAACTATAACCAGTGTTGTCCCAAGGTGGTCAGGTGCACGGGAAGGGTCTAAGGCAATGGTAGATACCAGCGGAGCACCTCAACGTACTATAGTTGAGGCATTCTTATTCAGGTAAGCCCTTAGCACCTCAAACAGTGGAGAGGAGCTGAGCGCTTTTCTTAAGAAGAATTTCTTAAATTTGTTGTGAGGAACTGAATATATATTCTGCTGTTATGGTGGATTAAGAGAGGTGGATTTTAGAATTACACGCACCTACATATATTCATGTTATTTGTATATATGTATGTATAAACTCATACATTGATCTCCTTAGTCTGAACATCACATTAATCCCTCCATGTTTGCCTTCCCTTTGCATACTTTTCCTAGTGCTGAGGAGATTCAGTCGATATCTTGCTTTCAAATCTTTCAATGTCCTCCTTTTGCCATTTTGTTTAGTATGTACGTATATCATGCTCTTGTTTCTTTCAGGACCCTCTACTTCTATATCAAACATGTCTAATTGGACATAAACTATATGCATATGCTTATTTCATTTATCTGATATTGGTTTCTGTTTGAAGTTACCACTAGCAAATTTTAATGCAATATCTGTTGATATCAGTGTTAAGTTTGGTATTTAAAATGTGTTAGAAATTGGAACACATTTTATGATGATTGTACTGCTTCTGGATTTATCATACAATTGGCCTTTCACTCTAATCTCATAGAATCTAACTGCAGCTTACATCTTTTGGTGGCGAATACATAGGTTTCTGCTGGTTTTTGAATAGCCTATTTCGTTCAAAAGCTTGTGAGTTATGCTATGCTGATTATAAAATGGATTGACACTGGATCTTTGTGTGGTATCATATGATGGATATAGATAAGATAAATGAAACATTTCAGTTTTATTTTTGGAGTTCATCAAATTGAAGGAAAATCATATTTGGACTGAGTATGCTAAATTCAGCTGAAGAATATAAAATAATTGAAAACGAGGTCTAATGATTATATTGTCTAATTGCAAATTAATTAACTTAATAACGACAAATATTGGATTAAGTTGTATCTTGATTTGTCAAATTAAAGTCTGGTAAAGTCAAAGAAAGAACTGACGACTTCGTTGAAGAGTTTGGAGATGGTTAATGGTGGCTACAAAAGAAGTATTAGTTTATCATAATCCCTTTCTGTTGAGTTAGTTATAAGAGGATAAACAAGTTTGTCATTTTGCCCTTTTATGCATGTTTAGCTGGATCAAAATGAATTGTTGATCTAAAAATATTGATCGCCAAATGGTCTAGTTCTCCAATTCTACGATGAATGCAATTTGTTGAGCCTTATCTAGCCATAACACATATTTAAAAACATTTTGGCCATCAATTACAAGCAACTTTGGTTCTTCTATGAGATAAAAAAGTTGATATATAATATTTTAAATCCATTCATCTTGGTTTTCAACTTTTCATGCGTACATATATATGGTGATATGTGTGTTAAGAGTGATATAATATAGTGGGCTGTTATGCGTGGTAGTCAATTATCTCGGAAAAGATTACGTTAGGCAATTGCAAACTGCTCTGGGAAGAATATGTGTGGTGTGTTTGACACATGGTGAGTTATATTAAATGATAATAATGATATGATGTGTTATGTGAATACTCAGATTTGTTATATGATGGCTCTATTATGTTATTTAATGTCATTATGGAGGAAATTAATTCCCATCTATTAAGTACTGCTTTGAGCATAACCAGGTACATGGAATAGTGAAATACTTAAATGGTTCACAAAATGTTGAAAAAATATTGTGATATTGGTTTGAGCGTATTGTGTGTTGCTATGTACTAATCTATAATAGTTTGAGCCATGATCAATACACCAGCTCAGACTGATACTTTAAACTATCTTTATAAACTAATTAGATTTACAAAAATAAAATGGAAGATTAAATATGTGATGGTAATTCTCTGGAATATATAATAATTCTAACATTTCCCTCATAAACTCAAGAAAAAAAAGGAAAGGTGGTGCAATCTTGATTTTAATATTCCTTGTATTTTGTAGATTAGAGATGTTTGTTGCAGTTTGTGTATGCATGTGAAAAGGTCGCACTTAAAATGCTTGTTGCATGTCCATGCATGCACATTTTATATCAGCTATGATGAGACTATAAGAGCGTTGCTTACATGTCCTACAAGAGGAGAGTCACATTATTAACTAAGTATCATAAGTATCACTTGTCTATGCATGCACTATCCAATCAGCTTGTATGTGGTGGTAAGAGTGATGTTTATTCATGAGATTGGTATGCAAGCAACTAAGTCTCGCCTAGCTGTGCATGAGCTGAGCTGTAGTTAGGGTATTCACAGTTTGGTTACTCAAACCATAAGCCTTATTTCATATTGTTCCCGAACCAAAAAATTAGTTAACCATTAAACAGTTAAACTGTTACAACCCGATAACTTCATTGCGGAAAAAGTCAACACAAATACACTAGTTTTAAAGTTTTCTCTCAAGCATAATAACACACCAAACTTTACTAATTTATTACAAGAATTAATCATTACACATAACATCCCACTCAGAAATCCAAATTCTTTTATTACATTGAATTCTAAATAAAAACAATCTATCTAAACCAAATAGCTAAGAGCATGGAGTTGGACCACCTTTAGAGTCAAATGCAAGAGCGCTTACGGGGGTTAACTGAAGACTTTGAGCTATCTTGAGAAGTATCTGCAACAAAAGCCCTCGCGGGTCAGCATTAAGCTGTGCAAGCCTCTCTCCAAGAGAAAGGGGAAATCCCTTATGAAGAGTAGGTATGATGTAAGGAAAACTGTTTAACAATTATTGTATAATTACTATCATGATGAGCAGGGTCATAATGAACAAAGAATGTTACATATTTAAATATGATCTATTGCACAGTATAACTGGTTAACTTGATTAAATCTTAACATGATACCAGAAACTAAACTAAAAATAATAAATCGTATAACTGAGTAAACTGATCTAACTGAATAAACAATAAACTGTATAATTGAATCAAATATATATCATAACATGTTAAGCATACAACTGGTTTACTGGTTTAGCCTATGGGTCATCACCCTAAATCGCACCCGTAGATGGTGAACACACTCGCCACAGTGTACCACGAGTTCAAAGCATGTATTAATTGAACCTCGGATACAAACTGGTATGCACATGTGTATGAATAGTAAAATAGCATGTCTCAATAAAAACTATCTCAAAGGCTGTATACAATAGATGTACACGATCATGCTGGTTTAATTTAAAATAACTGAATAGAACATACAAGAATTGAAACTTGGTTTGAGAACTTACAAATTTGAAAATGTCTACAGACAAGCCAAATAATCCCAGATTCAAATGTGTTCAGAAAGTCTGTTATTTAACATACAAAACACAATAAATACTAACATAATGCTCAAAGAAAGACCCCTTAAACCCCCTAATTAACCTCTAAAACTTTAGATCACACTTTGGTCCCAAGAACCAAGCCACAAAACTCCCAAACCAGCCAGAATTCCACTGAACCGATTAGAATTAAGCCTGAATCAAACTGATTTTACTAAATCGAACACTTTGATCTCAAATTACTCCTAAAATACAAACCAACAATATACCAAACCTATACCATTAGATAGGAAATTGAAAGACCTTTCCAATGCCTACCTGAACCGGCCGAGATTCCATTGAAATCCAACTGAACCGGCCCAAATACTAACATTGGGTTGAAACAGAAATTAAACCGGTTAAACTGTTGACCCAGCCCAAATCAGGTTCCGATTCAGCCAAATTAACCCGGCTCAATCCGGTTTTCTCTAATAAACCAGACAAGCGGCGCTGCTGATTTTCCGCCACCCGCAGCCGCTGAAGCAAAAGCTTGCGATGTTGCTGGCGAGAAATTCAGCGCACACTGGACCTCCAATCTCCTCCATACTTTCCAGATCCGAAATTAGCAGAAGATCGAAGATCCCCAGCCATTCGCGGCGAGCTTTGGTCACTGTCCAAAGTTCTCTGGCGAATCACGGAAGAATCACGCAGCGGCGCCGCCACCGCTCGAAACCATACAATGATAGAATTCGGCAAAAAAGTCAAGAATAGAGGAATTCCTGGAGCAGCGTTGGGCAGACACCACGGACAAAGAACTGAGGCTTCGCCGGCTTCAGTCGACAATCACATGCGGTGGCTTCTTCTCCGGCGAACGTGTTCACAGCCTTCGACGGCGCTAACGAAGACAAAATCCAGATCCGAGAGTTCCGAGAGCACGAGGGGAAAGAGGCGTAATTTTCCATACTTAAAAACCAAGTTTTTACCCCTTAAACTTTGTAACCGAGCCGAAGACTCGCCAGAAGAAGCGGAGGCGAACGGGTTTTTGTCTCAAAATATAAACCAATGTCGGGTTTTCAAAATGAAACCCGTTATCTATTGCAACCCGCCCGGTAACACGGCGGTTGCGAATTTTACGCGTCAAACGGCGCGTCGCGCGATCGATGCCCCGTGCGCGTCGTTTGGCCAATTCGACCGATTTCATTTTTTTATTTTTAAATATTAAAATACTGAAAATACTATATTAACTCTGGAAAAATACTTAAAAATCCCAAAAAATTGTAAAACAAAATTACAAAATTATAAAATAAATTTAGGGATATAACATAAATCGGTTAACTGGTTTTTTAATATAGTTAACTATCAGTTTTTAGTTAACCATTAGTTTCACATAATCACATTCATAACCTACATGTATGATAAAAATACATTATAAATTTATGCTACCATACATCAACTAAAGGTCAATCTACTAGTATTTTTGGGCCTTTTATTGAATTTGCAAGTCACAAATAGATTTTTCATGTTTTTATTGGTAGCTCATTTTATTTTGTCCTCTAATGTGTAATAGTCCTATAGTTTCAAAATCTAGTTGATACAATACAATACAACTGATTTGTATTGGTCCAGTCATATCCTAATACTATACATAATTGGTACTGTATATATATATATATATATATATATATATATATATATATATATATATATATATAGAGAGAGAGAGAGAGAGAGAGAGAGAGAGAGAGAGAGAGAGTCGGTTCAGCCAACCCCCTAACTGGCCCTGAATGGTAAACCCATTTAAGCATAGAAAAAATGTACATTTGATGAACTGTACAATTTGGTTAACTGCGTTTCCAGTTTAGTTCAATTGGTTAACTATGGTCCAATAGTTTTTTTGAACACCTCTAGCTAGTCTGTACACAATAATAAAAGCATTGATTGTTGGTGCATCCTTGGGTGGTACACTAAAATATCTCTGAGAAAGAATATGAAAAGTTATGAGATGCATGTATTGAAGGGACAGAACATCTATGTTATTGTCTCATCATGGTTCCACTATGTCGTCCACTTCAACTCCATCTTGTTATTGAATGCTAAGAAGCAACAAGCTAAGCTGTGCTAGTTTGCATGCAATAGTAAAAGCATTGATTGTTGGTGCATAAAGGCATACAACTTGGAAAATGTTGCTTGGTACACTAAAATATCTGGAGGAGAAAATTTGAAAAGTTAATGGAAGGAGAGATGCAAATATCCAAGGGGGAGAGCATCTATGTTATTGTCTCATTACAGTTCCACTATGTCATCCAATTGAGCACCATCTTGTTATTGAATGCCAAGAAGCAGTCGATGCACTAAAAGTAAATGCATGCATGAGCTAAGCTATGCTGATCTGCAAGCAATTGTAAAAATATTGACTGTTGGTGCATAAGAGCATATCAGCATACAGCTTGGAAAGATGTTGCTTGGAACAATAAAACATCTGCAAGTGAGAATATGAAAGGCTATTGGAAGGAGAGATGCAAGTATTGGAGGGAGAGAACATCTAGGTTATTGTCTCCTCTATGTCATCCACTTCAGCACCTTCTTGTTATTTAATGCCAAGAAGCAACTAATGCATTAAAAATAAATGCATGCATCTCTTCCAAGATTGACTGTTGATCCATCACTCTACCCCATTGCTATAGTTGCTTCACATGTATGGTGTTCAACTTGAGGAGTGTCTCCATTTGGTAGAGGTTAGATCTAGTGTTCTGAATCAAATTATCTTGAGTACAAGGAAAAAGAAAGAACTCATCTTTGTAGAGGAGGGTGACAGAGATGTCCTCTGTTTTGACTTCTCTGCAAGTTATGGTGAATCATCAAATGTTATCATAAACTCGACACCATTTTTGATGACGTCAATGTCTCTTGTCGCTAGGGTTGACATATAACCTGTTCAACATGATTGAAGACTGATTTTGTTTGGGTGACTAGGGTAGTGATTTTTTTATGAGCTGGTGTCACGCCCCAATTTTTCGCTGTGTAAATTGAGGGTGATGGCACGACTTACACACTGTGTAACTCTGGTATCACAAGTTACACACTGCGTAAACCGTCAGCCTAACTCTCAAATACACGCGCTCTATGCACGTGCGCGATGCGGAAGTCTAAGATCGTCTGCGCCCCAACTCAAACCCCTCGATCCCCGGATGGGAAGTCCGTGCCCTGATCAAATATCTCTGTGCTCTGTGGATCACTGTGCTCCCGGGCTGACCCAATATGCCCCTCAAAGACCGTCCTTAGTACGTATAGCGCCCTGTGCAATACACGCACAAGAATCACAGGCAATACAATAGTCGGGCACTAGACATATGCCCCGATCCTAAGCAGTATATCGACCACTACACAACAAGGAGGGAACGCCCTATAGAGTAGGTGCGCCCGCCCCTAATCACACCGAGGCCTCAGCTGGCCAGGCAGTACACAATGAATATATAAGTGAGGAAAACCCCTCCACTACCCAATGTGGGCTGAGGGATCAAAAACCTCACACTTACACAACTACACAGCAGTTCTTACACAAATGTTACAATGCCCTAGAAATCTAGTAAAGCATGTAAATTATACCTCCAAAGGTCGCCCGACCTTTGGGAGCAATGTGTACAAGATGGGCCTTGGTTGCTCCTCGCCGGAAAACCCTCTTTGGCCGCCGGTGAACTCCTCCACCAATCTGCCCAAGCGCTGTCCACGAAGCTCCAACCACGTCCAAAGCAAGGGGACACCTTCCCCTTTGCTGCCGTGAGAGGGGGAACACCTTCCCCCTTAGATCCGAGTAGGGTTCAGCCCCTACACCTTGCTGCCGTGAAGGGGAACCTCTCCCCTTGTGCTGCCTCCTCTCCAAGCTCGTCCCACCAGCAGGTGGACGCCTCCCCTCAGCTCAAGAACACCAAAGGTGGCCGGAAACTGCAGGAGGAGATGGCCGGAAAAGCTGCTGCTCCAAACTGCCGAAAGTGGGGATCCTCCTCCCACTTGTTGCTGCTCCACTCCAAGACTCAACCCCCTGCTGGAAGCCGCACTCCTTGAAGCTCAAGGAGCCTCCAAACCTCGCCGGAATGGAGGTGGAAGTGGTGGCTGCCGGCTGTACAAACTCAGCCGAGAATGGGGCTGCTGCTCCTTCTTGTGGAACTCTTCCAAGACTCGGAAACAATGAAGCTGCCGCAACCTTTGAGCTCCCTCAAAGGCCCTTCAAATCCAGCCGGAAATGGAGGTGGAAGATGGCCGGAAGATGATCGGAAATCGCCCTCCAAATCGCCCACACAAGGTAGCAGCCGCAAGCCACAAAGTTCGGATGTTCCCTTTCACGATTAGGGTTCTCCCCCTAATTCGAAAATGCTCCAAAGTTCACTTACTCTCTCAGCCCTTTGATGTGCTTTGAGATTAGTGAAATCCATGAGGAGTATAAGAGAAATGCGCCCCTTCCCTTATCAGCGAATGACCCAAGCTCGGGTTGGCCATCCCATGCAACATAAGGTTTAGCACTTCTCCTAGGTCATGGGTTCGAGACTCACCCATGCCACATTTTTTTTTCTGTGCTTGTACAAGGCTATAAGTTTTGCTAAGTGTCCCATGCTCCTCCATGGTCCATGCAAAACATCTCAATCCATTTATTATTGGTTTTGCCCCCTTCTACATCAGGCCTCACCCTAAAATGAGGGTCTCTCCCTGCTCATAACCTCTATGAGTATGCAGAGGGGTCTGGGTGTGTACCCCGCACACCCAGGTCGTCACAGCTGGCTAGGTTGCACTACATGTAGAGCATAGGATGGGAGAATGAATGCTGGCCAACTGGGACAGGAGGTTGGCTGGATGTAGGGTGACTACTATCACACCCTAATTTTTTGCCATGGAAAACGGGGGTGATGGCACGAGTCTACACCCGTCAGCCCACTTTACACACTCTCTATTCCCCTGGTGTCACCACACTAGTACTCAGGTACACAATTTACACACTCCTATGCACAAGGCTAATTACACAGCACACCGACTAATTTTACACAGAGGCACCCAACTTACACAAAGAGTAACTCCCGGTTACACAATCTACACAATGTGTAATACCCCGCTACACAAACTTACACAATCTATGTTTCCACTGCACCCCAAGGTCAGGAGTACATGCCTCGTGTAGAAAACCCAATACCCCGGCTATGCCCCACCCAATGAGTAGATGGCACAAGCACTAGGCTGAATTCTTCTTCACAAGATGAATGGAGTTTCCACTCTTACACATATAGTGCACACTAGTTTAATAGCACCCCTTTGCCTAATGGTGTCACCCCTTTGAACTAAGACCACCCTTAAAGCAAAACCTTGTGCCCTAACTCAAGGAGACACTCGGCTTAGTCAAGGAGATAAGGAACAAGAGTTTACACAAAATTTCGGCATGACCTTTGCTCATTCATTGATATATGCACAAGTGTAAGAATAAGAAAACCACAAGGAAAACTCACAACAACATAGAGATCACAATACCAACATGTAAGAGGAAAATACCAATTTTCATTAAAGGAAACTTGATACACAAAACCTTTTAAATTCACTCAACAACATATACACAATCGGTACAAGTTTACACACAAGAGAATTTACCCTAGGCAAGTAGAAAACTATCCTATGCGCCAAGCTTTGGTGTCCTCTCGTCAAAGCTTTGTTGAATGAAGTCCTTCTTCTTATCTTCACTTTGGTGTCCTTTCGTCAAGGGGAAGGTCGCCGGAGCAAAGGAGATGGCCGCCGGTTGTAGAAGAAGAAACACCACAATGTTGTCGCCACAAGAAGTCTCGCCCACCCTTGGAGAATTCGCAAGCAACAATGGTAAGTGGTGGTTACACACGCCACTTACTTTTCTTTTAGACGTGCGCCCATGTCTTGAGGTAGTTACCCAAGTGTCGCCAATGCCTTGGGCCTAAGCTGAAGAAGAGTGCACCCCCTTCTAGCTTCAGGGATGTTTAGCCCCTCAACCCGGTCTTCAGGTCTTTACAACATCCAATATGCCCTGGTTCGAGTCTCCATGCCTGCACTTTTGCATTGCATTATCCCCCAGCGCTAAGGGACCATGCCCACAAGTACAAACATATGTGTCTCGCACCCCAGTGCATGTAGAAGTCTTCAGTTCCATGCCAGTACCCCCGGGCCTAACCCGAGAATCATAGAAGCTCCAAGCTGCAACCTGAAAAGTATAACACAGCATTAGTTGTTCACCTCTCCTAGGTGACTTCCTTTTGTTCTCCTTGTCCTCTTTTTGCTGCACCAACCTCATGGACAAGGAGGGGAATGCTCCCCACATTCCCGGGTCATGACAACTACTAGGATAGTATTTGTTGCAGTTTTCTACATAATCGGGGATTGCAAGACAATATATTGGTTGCGATGTGTATGACAAGAGTAGGTGGATTGCCATGCAGCCATTGATGAAGGGAAGTACAATGAAACTGAGAAGAGGTAAGAGGGCGCTGCAGGTGCATTTACTGATGGAGAAGAGCCTGCTAGAGTTTGGGAAGGAAAAAATGAGAGCGATAATGCTATCTTTTTCTTAGAAAGGAGAGAAATATAGAGTGATGGTCCACTGCTATTCGTAAAGTTGCCTATGGCAGTGCGATGGTGCTGCTTTGCGAATGATACAAGGAAGAGAGGGGGGGGGGGGGGGGTACAACTAGGGTTTGGAGAGAAAAAGGAATTAGGAGGGATGGCTAGGCTGGAGAAACACAATGGAATACCTAGTTGAATGGAAAGTAGGTGATTCTGGTGGTTCATTCATACCAAGATGTAGAGTACAATTTCCACCTACGTATGGCTTATAGACATAATTAATAAGGAACTAACATGTAGTTATAGCTTAACAAATGACAACATTCTTCTAAATTGCAGCAACAGTCTTAAGCTTGATCTGATATGTTAGATGCGATAAATGTTGTAAGATGGTACTAGGAATTGGATCATGAGCATTTATATTAAGGTACCTCCTTATACTCCAGCAATTTACATTAAATTTTCTTTTGAATTGGATCATGATCCCATGTTAAGAGTTTACTTTGTTTCGTTTAAAAACTTTTCTTCCATAGGCTGTTAAGCATGTCTTATGAGTTACAGTCTTTATTGCTTTCTCATGGATAAGTATAATTATTCAATTCTATTAGCAATTTTTGTTTTCTGCACCCATGTAGTAGTTTTTTTTCTTGTGTCCAATTGTGCAGATTTATTATACAACAAATTGTTGAGCTGTGCTATGTGATTGGCTGTAACAAAGTACATCTATCCAGCTAGAGGAGAACGTACAAATTCTGATGCAGGGAGAAAGGAGTACCTTTGAGCCCTTATGTGAGGCTTTTGAATTTGATCGCCCATCTGGTTCAAGCAATCCGGTCATGCCTCAACAAATGCTTTGGAATGACCTCCCTGTTTCAGTTGATAACCCGGACATACCTAGCAATCCACTATCTTCCAGTGAAAATATTTCCTGTGCAAATGTATCTAGCCAAGAAAATGCTAGCTTGAATTTCTGGGATCTAGATGGCTCTAGTTCTAGCATGCCTCCCTTAAATCAAGGCAGTGATGATGAAATGAAACTCGAAACTGGTTGGGTTTCTTCTGCAGTAGGTAATAGAGTAGCTGGGCTGAGGATAGTTGGTGGTAGACCAGAAGTAACGAGTACTCTTTCCTTTGGAAATGAGAATACTGATCTCAATAACAATAGTGCCAACAATGGAGAAAACTCATCATCTGAGTATCTTGACTTTAACGCTCTCCCTCATAGCACAGGTTACAATACTGAGCATGTTGGAGTGAGTAGCCGGGTTCATGATTCTGAGCTTCACTTTGGACTACCTAATCCGGTTTTAACACGGCGAATTCCAATTTCCTCCCCCGGCAGCTCTTTAGGAGGGAATTCTTCCAAGGCTATTGATTTTTTCTCCAATAATGTTCGAATCAGACAAGAAGTTGCGCCATGCTCTTCTGGCAAAAGAAAGAGCATAGAAAGAGTTTGTGGAGAGTGTTCCTCAGGTGGGAATTCTATCGACCTCAGTGATGGTGAGAATTATTTCATATTGTTTCTGTCCTTTACTTTGCATCACTACTGCAAAATGTGACTTGTCTGTGTATTTATCAGGTGTTAATCATGCAGAGGAAGAAATAAGTATGAGAATCAGCACAATCCCCGCAGGGGAAGCATCTGATCACCATCTTTTTAGTGGTACAGCAGCAAACGGTGAAAGCTTTCTTAGAAGCACTCGAATGAGAATCAGCCATGCTGATCCAACCAATTCTTTTACATCTGATCTGTGGCCCCAAGATAACAATGTTACTCGTTATAATCCTTGGACGACCCAACCATCACCATCATCTGCAGCACTCCCATCTAACCAGTTGGTGGATTTTAGGGTTTTGGACAACAATTTGGGGTCACGTAGACAACGACATTTACGCACAATTCCTGTGTTCTCTTCAGATATGTACCCTTTCCCACAAAGTGGAATTTCCACTACAGAAGTAGGTAGTTCGTCAGGCTCTCCAGCAGTTGCAGTTGATGGAGCAGAGCTAAACTCATTAGCTATTCCAACTACTATTCCAGACCAAGTATTTGCTCCCCCAGATAATACCAGAAATATGGTGCATGACCAAACAAATTGGGGCTCGACCAGTGGCAGTTTAGTTTTACCTGGAAATGCTGTACCGGCATCACAGGTTGTTGCCAACTTAGGGCCTTATCAATCACCAGGAGCCAACTGGTTAACTCATCAACATCGTCGCCGATTGTCAGAAGCTGTACGCCGTTCTTTCTTTTCTGCAGGCTCTGAAGCTAGAGCTCGGAGCACGAGTCTTCCCCCACGTCATAACAATTCTTCCACATCACAAGAGGTTGGGCGTCATCATTCTGGAGCTGCTTCCCGACTTCATCAGCACCCATATATGAGATTAAATATGTTGCATAGGCAAAACTATGGTGCTTTGGGCATTTCGTCGACCTCACGGACACTTGCAGCAGCAAGAGAAGGGAGAAGCAGAATGACTGAGGTATCTGATCAACGTTTAATCTTTCATGATTTTTTGAATAAGGTTTTAATTTTCATCTTATTGTCCTAGGAGCTAATGCTTTTGCTAATAAATTATTTATTTTCCATGGTTTAACATTCCTACCATCGCCTGTAGACTAGATGGTTTCTTTACATTTGGGTCTTTCTTAGCTGTAATGATGTATTCAACTGTGTTCTTCTCGTAAACTGTCATCTATATATCCAATTTACTTTGGACTACAGTAGTCTATGGTACTGTGCTCTTAGCTAAAGTCTTAATCATCTTCACTGTATTGAGAGGTCTTTTTGCTGGCACAATTGTTGGTAATCTGGTATTTACCTGTTTCCCTGTTTCTATTTCTAAAGCTCAATGGTTATTTCTGAAAACATACAATGACAACCGAGGGTGCAAAAAAATAATTCAATCAAACTCCTACCGATTCAGTTTGCAATTAGTAGAATCAAACAGAACTTTGTTTAGTTTATCAAGGCCAAACTTCTTTTATGAAAAAAAACCCGACCCAAAATTTTGGTTGGTTGTTTTGTACAGAAATCTGGATACCTTTGCCACGAACTGGCCTCATATGAGCTTGTTCAGTTTCATGTTCAGTTTTAACCTCTATGTTTCCCGACAGTCTTATACCTTAAAAGAACTTACACAAAATTGATTGAGCATTATGTACAACTTCAGAAGCCTTCTCTCTATCTTTTAGAATTAAACCCTGCTCATCCTTACATTTGTCCATCTTGTTGTATATTTGTCCTAGAAATCTGTCAAAGACCACGGTTTATCCCAAGGAATTGAAAACTGTACCGGTCCAGATGGCTATCGGATCCGAAACAGCGGGCAGAGCACGGCTCTGGGCGGACGGCAGCGACGACAGTGGGAAGGCTGAAAGCTTCAATCGAAGCTTTGCTCGCCCGCTGCCGCTGCTACAGTCCGGTATCACCGGTATGGTACCGATATGGTACCAATTCGATGGCTCGCCAGATTGATTTTACGAACCTTGGTTTATCCTAATTCAAATCTGCTGGTCTGGATCAGGAATGGCTGATCCTGGTAACCATATTTAGTAATGGGAACCTGCATGATTGATATTTCAGGTTCTATGAAGCATCTAAGCTCGGTTTTAGTCTAGTCTGTATATGGTAGCTTGTAGTAAGACTAGTCCACTTCTAGGCCTGATGAACTGATCAGCAATTCAAGCTGTAGTGTTACTTTTGCCTTGAACTCGATAAGTCAACTTTTGTAGCCCTGTTATGTTGAAGCCGTAAAACTAAATATGTGAAAGGTGTGTTTTTATTCCATTATATGTTGATATACTTTTAAGGAACAACATCGATCTGTTCTCTGCTGTGGCCAGATCTGCTGTGGCTCCTTCAGGCCGTCACCTAGATACACATCCCAATAAAAAAAAAATTCCTGTTCAGATATAGGTTTACTGATCATGCCATTCCCTAAACAGTATGGATTCTCTTTGCCTGATTTGTTTTCTTGCTTTGCTGAATGTCCTCTGTGCCAGCAGAAATGTACCTTTCACTAGTTATTCTTGTTCTAGTCATTTCCTGTCCCTGGTAACTCATAAGACAAGTTTTTGACATATTTCTATTTATATATATAAATAGGTTTTAAAGCTTGCGTTATCATCATTTTCTTGTCGGTAATGGCAGGGGAACTTTCTATTAGATTATTCAACTAAAATTATTTTTTAACCGTGGTTTTAAATATCAGTCCTTACAACACAAAAGTACTAGTTGACACCTTGTTTATATGTATGTATGTAATGCCCATGTTTGGTATGAACCAAGGATTGTAAAACTGGTCCGGCGAGCCCGCTGGACCAGTACGGTACAAGCGAACTGGGCAGCAATAGGTACTTCGAACGAAGCTTCCGGTGCCAACGGGGCACCGGAAGCTTCGCTGCCGCCCACCGCCGTTGTCTGCCGCTTTCTATACCCACTGGAGGAACCGGCTGGTGCCGGACCGTTTTTATGATCACTGGTATAGACTAGTTTATAGTTTTTTTACTTGGAACTGAAATAGTTTATTGCTAATCACTATCACTTATAAGAAAGCATTCAATAGATAATTTTATTTTGCTCATATTGATTACAGTGGTTCTCTATGCAGCAGCTTCATAATGTTTTTGAACTCATCCGACGAGGGGATAATTTATTGCTTGAGGTTAGTTTCCATTACTTATCTCTGACTAAAACTGTCCTTGTTGTCTTTCAGCAGAATTATTACTGTTGTCTTACTATGACTGACAAATGAGACATGGATAAATGTGTAACGTTCGTTTTAGTTGCAGCTTCGCTGTTGTCTGAGTGAGTGGATTTCGTAGTTGATCTGGTTAAAGGTAGATTCGGGTTATTCTTAGAGTAGTGTACTCCGCAAGGATGGACGCCTCATATTCGGTTTATGTTGCTCTGTTGCCGACGGCCAACCAACTTACTCATACCGACTCTGAGACTCCTAAAATTGATGATCTTTATTAGAAGCTTGGGTTTGTGATTCCTAGGTCAAGGCATCCTTTAAGGGAAGGAGTTTGTCGAATCTCTATAAAGGAGAAAATGCTTGTATGATTTGTCGATATGACCTACAGTGTTATCGAGTCATCTACGACCATGTGACAATGCCACTTTCCTATAAATTCCCCTAGTTGTGCATACAGATTTTGGATAGTCCAGTGGGCAGATTGAGATTGTCAGTAGCCTTGTCGTACTGCTTCTGTAAACTTCAGTCCTGCTGCTATGGGCTTACACTGGTTATGTACTTGGACAGGATGTTTTATTACTCGAGCAGTCGGCACTTGTTGGGGGGTGCCAATATCCAGGACAGGTACAGAGATATGCGTTTGGATGTTGATAATATGTCTTATGAGGTACTAAACTTAAACTACCCTTTTGGTCGAGGAAGATTCTTGAAACATTAAGCAAGGCAACTTCGCTATTCCTGCAGGAACTATTGGCTCTGGGAGAACGAATCGGTAATGTCAACACCGGCCTCCCCGAGGAAAAAATCCTTGACTGTCTGCAGCTATCGAAGTTTGCCTCTGTTGGCTCAGAATCATCAGAGGAAGTTGAGCCATGCTGCATCTGTCGGGTGAGTTCATTTAGGACTTTCAGACTTTTCCTCAATGGCTGAACCAAGGCGCTAATCGTTGTGTCCTTTGGCAGGAAGAGTACGTGGAAGGAGAGGAACTGGGTTGTCTGGATTGCGGCCATGATTTCCACACAGCCTGCATCAGAAAATGGCTGGTGATAAAAAATTTATGTCCCATCTGTAAAACAACTGCTTTGGACACGTGAAAGATAAGGACTTGATTTTCGCCCTTGCATCTCAAATTAAGATCAAGGAGCGAGCATTAAAAGAGTAAGATGGTTGTAAAAGATCTTTCACAAAATTACTACAATGAAGTAAAAGCATTTCATGATTCTTTCTCTTGAATTTTCCTAGAGATTTGGTTGCTTCTCCAGTTCTATGCGTTTTCATATTCTGAAGCTTGTGTGATGCCCATGAGTACTTGTTACTACAACAGCTGACAAGATTGTGGATAATTAGGTCAATGCGAATAGGTTAAAATATTAAGCTTAATTGGATTCAAGCCTAATCGTGCTGACCTTTGAAATTATAAATGCACCAAATGAGGACTGTCCAATATCAAATTAAAGAAAAATGCATGCCTTTCAGTAATTCCCATGGTCATTTATTTTTTTGCCATTTTTACTTAATGTCAATTTATTTATTTTTTTCAAAGTGACTACCCTTGGTGACTATTGTGTAGATGTGACTATTGTGTAGATGACGTAGGATCTCTCTCTAAAGATTTAAATATTTTAAGCTTAATTGGAAAGATGTTCAACATTCGTTTATTATAAAATTTTATAAGATTGCCTAACAACCACTTTTTCTGTGTTTTTTGGATGAAAAACTAAGAGAAAAAAATGAAAAATATATTAAATCTAATAACATAAAAAATAATAAAAAACATATTAAATTTGGATAAAAAATATTACTAAATTTAATGTATTTTTTATTTTTTCTTCTTAGTTTTCGATTTAAAGGAAATAAATTTAAGATTTTGTCCCTATCTTGATATAATAATTTATAAAGTATATTGATTTTGTCCATGGAAGCCTACGGCCTACTAAAGGTTCCTGTTCTTCACCAGCTGGCATTCTGTCCATTCAGTATATTGATGGTCCCTTATGTCATTGCTGCATATTGATGGTCCCTTATGTCATTGCTGCAGTGCCAGAGCGAGATTCTCTCAGCGTCCGAAGTAATTTTTTTTTAGCGTCCGAAGTATAACCACACATCGGATGAGATATATTATTCTTACATAATATAAATTTAAGTAGGGACGCTATTCTTGTATAAAGTCATTTAGGCTATTGCACAGATGTTTTTTATTTTTTCTCTTTTGCTTTTCAATTTCGCTGTTCTAGGTTGCCTCTTAGAGGGTAGATGTACTTGTCGTCGTATACATATAAATGCAAACCATTGCAATTATTCACTTTTGGCACATGCCCTGCATATAAATAACTTAACATAAGACTACAAATCCTAATAAAAAAAGATTATATTAGCTTTTTTGCACTCATAAAAAATATTATTATTATATTTTAGTAGCTCTTTTTTCAAAATTCAAATAAGAGGTTATATAAAGTGAGAAATATACATACAGACATTCAACCAAAGAGTTAGAAAACAAAATTTATTTTTAAAAAACTCATTTTTTTTGGCAAACCTTATTGTCAGGCCTGGTTCAGATCAGTTCAATCCAAAGCCCAGTAAACCTAGCAAAGCGAACCCAAGCCAAGCCCACAATAGGTTACAGGCACCCGCGGAAAGGAAAAAGGCTCGGTCAATGACTGACGTTGACCAAAGCTGTTCGTCGTTGAAAAACACACCCTTGCCGCTCACATCGGAAGCGGAAGACGGCACCAAAACCAGCAGAGTGGGGCGAAAACCTCGGCAAAGACGTGCTCTGGATGGGTCGACGACACCGCTGGAGCGTGGCGACGCGATCTCACCCTCGCGAAGGAAGCAGATGACTCTTACGGGCGACTAGGGCAGACGGCTTCAAGAGAAGGTGTGGACGCGTGAAGGTCTTGGAAGCGAAGGAATCGCGGTTTGAAGGCGGCAATTTCCTTTGTTAAAAGGAGAAGAGCGGGCACTGAGGAAGGGATCGTCGTCGAGTGAACAGAGCTTGGGGAAGCGAGCAATAGAGGCAAACTGTGAGTTTGAGAGATCTATAACCAACAATCGGCGGATCGTCGGTGAGAGGTAGAGAGACGAGAGGTCTAGGGAGGTTTTTGTATTCTGCTATTACCGATAATAGAGAAGAAATTTCCTTCCCAGTTTCCGGCGAGTTTTTCCCCTGTTTCCATTCCGTATTTCCTCTCAACGTCATTCTCTGTGATCCCGGCGGCGGGCGGCTGCCGGGAGGTCGGCGACAAGGCCGTAGGCGGGGCGAGCGGCTTCCCCTGTCGGCGCAGTTTCTCCGGCGAGTCCACAAGCTCAGGCGGCGCTCGTCGACGCAGGCGGCGTCGTGAGGAAGAGGCGTCGTGAGGAAGAAGACGAAGCAGAGTTCTGTGAGGCGTCATTCTTCCGATTTTGACCAAGTCAAAATCGAAAGGGTAAAGGCACGAGCGGAGCAGACCCGGGGTGATGTCAGCAAGGCGGCACTGACGTAGGACGACCAAAATCCGGTAGCGGCGGAATTCGAATTTGGCATTGACGTCGGCGTGACGTCAGCAAACCAAATTATCGAGCGACGCTGTGCGGCGTTGACAGGCGTGATTCGTTGACTGGTCAAAATCAATTTTGACCAGTGAGGTAAATTGATTTAGGGTTTTCCCGGATTTCTAATCTAGGGTTAGGGTTTTCCAATCCTTTCTGTGCGATTTGTTATTTGGAGATAAATATTAATCGGGGAGTTAGGGTTTCTTGTTTGGGAAGAAATTTTGTCCGGAAACCCTAGGGAGTTCACGCTCTGGTGTTCCGCCGGACGACCCTAAGACAACGGTTAAGCACTGGTTTGGGGTTGATCCGACTGGGGCATGACAACTGGTATCAGAGCCTAAAGATTCAGCCAGGATAGTGAATCAAGGAGATCGCATAGCACGAATCGAGCAGGTGCTCGGTTTGACGGGGAACAGTAAAGACGTGGTGGTTCCTCAGGTGGAGGATCTCCATCGCACGATAGAAGAACAGAGGTTGCAAATCCTTGCCCTTCAGCAAACTTTGGCTGGAATTGTTGAGGCACAGCAGAACGTTGAAGGGATGGCAGCGCTACAGGAGCAGGTAGCTACCTCACAGAGAAAGTAGCAACCTTGACGACACAATTAACCAATACCACTGTAGCCCAGCAGCAGATATTGGCAGACCTCGCGGTGATGCACATGGCACTGGCGCAGGCACAAGGCGGGGCCCCTGCAGCAACCATGGTGGAGGATGGAGCTCCCAGAAGGAAGGTTCGCACCCCAGAACCTGCAGTGTTCAAGGGGGCCAGATCGGCCAAAGTATTGGGTAACTTTCTTTCGGATGTGGAACAATACTTTGATGCTAACCATGTTTCAGACCAGGAGAAGGTGAGGGTGTGCACAGCATACCTCTCAGATGATGCAAAACTTTGGTGGAGGACCAAAGTTGATTCGACATCAGAGGCAGCTGGTTGGACATGGGAGGTGTTCCGAGAAGAGCTGCGGCAGCAGTTCCTTCTCGGAAACTCGTGGGACCAGGCACGAGAGGCGGTGGATCGGCTAAAACACAAAGGGACGATCCAGGAGTATGTCAGAGCGTTCTCCGCTCTCATGTTGGAGCTACCCAAGATGGCGGAAGGAGACAGGAGGTACTTCTTCCTCCGGAATCTCCAACCATGGGCGGCGGCGGAGGTCCGACGACATGCGCCGCAAGACTGGAGGATTGCCGCAGCTATAGCCGAGTCTCTAGTGGACCAGCAAACTTCAGGAACGACCTTTTATAGAGCACCGAGGTCGCCCCCGAAGCGACCATCTCCTCCCAGAGCAAGAGTGCCAGAAAGGGAGAGGCTCTCTCCCCGGCGAAACGGAGGTCAGCCGGCACGGCAGGAGCAGACCCGACCTACAGAGGGAGGACAGGGTCAACTAAGACCGATTGCTTGTTTCTTGTGCAAAGGACCACATCGGATACGTGATTGTCCGGACCGACAATGGGTGAACGCAATTGCAGCGATCGTACATCGAGAGCTAGCTGAGAAACCGGCGATGGATGACGAACCAACAGAGGCTCGCATAGGAGGTATGTGCATTGCCTCAGTGGTCGCAGGAAAATCTTCACCGACCCCCTCAGATACGGACACAGGGCTGAAGGACACGGTCGGCCAGAGCAGCGTCGAGCAAAAGGCGAGCGCCAAAGAGGCAAAGTCCCCGCAGGAGAAACCGACGTTGAAGCAAGTAGTAGAGGAAAAAGCTCCGGCGAAGCCTTCGTCGAGTTCTTCTGACGCGGAAGGAGACCGGACCCGGCGGATCCAGGGGAGGTACTGGCCCTCTATAGCCTACCCTGGAGAGTACGAACAATGGCGTCAAGCTATAGCTGACGATGTTGAGCGCCGACAAGAAAAGAAAGATCGGCGAGCGCGAACCTGAACGCCCACACCGAACATCAAGGGCGATGTCCAAATTGTGTGGGGGAGAATTGTCAGGCCTAGTTCAGGCCGGTTCAGCCCAAAGCCCAATAAACCTAGCAAAGCGAACCCAAGCCAAGCCCACAATAGGTTATAGCCACCCGCAGAAAGGAAAAAGGCCCGGTCAACGACTGACGTTGACCCGAGTTGTTCATCACTGAAAACACACCCTCGCCGCTCGCATCGGAAGCAGACGACGGAGCCAAAACTAGCAAAGCAGAGCGGAAACCTAGGCAAAGACGCGCTTTGGATGGGTCGACAACACCGCTAGAGCGTGGCTAACTCTTATGGGCGACTAGGGCAGACGGCTTCAAGCGAAGGTGTGGACGCGCGAAGGTCTCGGAAGCGAAGGAATCGCAGCTTGAAGGCGGCGATTTCCCTCGTTAAAAGGAGAAGAGCGGGCACTGAGGAACGAATCATCGTCGAGTGAATAGAGCTTGGGGAAGCGAGCAACGGAGGCGAGCTATCAGTTTGAGAGATCTATAACCAACGATCGGCGGATCATCGGTGAGAAGTAGAGAGACGAGAGGTCTAGGGTGGTTTTTGTATTCTGCTATTACCGAGAATAGAGAAGAAATTTCCTTCCTAGTTTCCGGCGAGTTTTTCCCCTGTTTCCATTCCGTATTTCCTCTTCAACGTCGTTCTCTGTGATCCCGGCAGCGGGCGGCTGCCGGGAGGTCAGCGACAAGGCCGAAGGCGGGGCGAGCGGCTTCCCCTGTCGGCGTAGTTTCTCCGGCGAGTCCACAAGCACAGGCGGCGCTCATCGACGCAGGCGGCATCGTGAGGAAGTGGCGTCGTGAGGAAGAAGACGAAGCGGAGTTTTGTGAGGCGTCATTCTTCCGATTTTGTCCGAGTCAAAATCGGAAGGGTAAAGGCGCGAGCGGAGTAGACCCGGGGTGACGTCAGCGAGTCGGCGCTGACGTAGGACGACCAAAATCCGGTAGCGACGTGTGGGGTCAAAATTGTTACATTAGGAAATGTAATAGACTATTTCAAATTCACCTTAATTAAATAAGGTTTTTATTTAATGGGTTCTGGCTTCCAATGAGCGCAAGCGTTCATTGTTAATTACCCCTAAAATTAGGGAACCTTTGATTTAGAGATCTATAATACGCAAGCAAAATGAGAGAGACGAATCAAATGATATCATTCAAAAATATGATTAGAATATAAAATTTGACATGATATTCAAATGATAAAAGAAATGAGCTTTCATCGGCTTAGGCGTTTTATATCTGTCAGACGTTCGATCTTGAAACATCTCGTTGAGTGATATCCGGTCTAGGCAACCCGATGTTATATTGAAGAGCTACACCCCGATGGCATACATCGACATACGCACCTCCCAAATAATATTCCACCGTAATTGCGTTTAGACGTGTTGGATATTTGATTTGGGAAATTGTCTGGCATTACGGCGTATTGGACGGTTTGGTTTGGAAATTCAGCCGGCCTTGCGGCGTGTTGGATAATTTGATTTAGAAAAATTATCCGGCCTTTGTGGCGTGTTGGATAAATTGGTTTGGGAATTTATCCGTGCTCTATTGGAATATAAGGCTAAGAATGGAACCGGGCAACTTAAACTGAACTAGTGATTCATTATGCCTTCCTATTCTTTTGGCACCACTGAATAAATGCATGACTCAATATTTAGCTTAAGCAGTCTAGGTCTTCCCAAGGGTGATCGAGTTTCATTATTCGCTAAACATCTTCAGAAGTGTTTAACTTTCAAACTTTTAAACCCCTTTTGGACAGGCTTTTAAGCCTCATTAGGTTTGTAGTTGACCCCCATAAAATTAGCCAATACTTGCTCCTATGTTGTGAAATTTCATGGTTCAACACGGCAGAATTCGAATTTGGTGCTGACGTCGGCGTGACGTCAGCAAACCAAATTATCGAGCGACGCTGTGCGGTGTTGACAAGCGTGATTCGTTGACTGGTCAAAATCGATTTTGACCAGTGAGGTAAATTGATATAGGGTTTTCCGAATTTCTAATCTAGGGTTAGGGTTTTCCAATCCATTCCGTGCGATTTGTAATTTAGGGATAAATATTAATCGGGGAGTTAGGGTTTCTTGTTTGGGAAGAAATTCTCTCCGGAAACCCTAGGCAGTTCACGCTCTGGTGTTCTGCCGGACGACCCTAAGACAATGGTTAAGCACCGGTTTTGGGTTGATTCGGCCGGAGCATGACAACCGAGGCATGACACCTATTGTCACGCTCCGGCCTAACGGTGGTCCGACAGAGCACCAAACCGGGTGTGAGACCCTAGGATTTTTGGGTAAAATCTCACCCCAATTAAGAAACCCTAATTTCTCCCAAATAATTTTTATCCTCAAATTACAAATCACACGGAAACCCCGGAAAACCCTAACCCTAATTCGAAAATCAAAACCCTAATCAAAATACCTCTCGGTCAACTCTTAATTTTGACCGCTGCTCGTAATTTTACCACTCCGCTGCTGTCAGCCGCCCCAAATCAAATTCCCCGATTGGATTTTGACTGCGCGTGATCGTTGACCCCTTTCGTCTCCTCGATTCAAATGCCAAAGGTGTCATTGTCTCCGCTCGAACCCACGCCTGCGTTCAATTCTCGTCCGGCTGCCCGCCTGTCGCCGGAGAAGCAAACGCGTCGATAGGGGAAAAGCTGCGGCCATCCTTTAGCCTCGTCAGTGTCCGGAGGCCGCCTGCCGCCGGGAACTCGCCGCCGAGGAAGCACATAGAGATGGGGAAAGAAGGTAGAGGAAGAAGAGAGTTTATTCCGATGCAAAACTTACAAAATGTCTCTCCTTCGTCGCCGGTGACCCCCATCACCGACCCCCTCTTACCCTCCCTCTCCGGAGCCCCCTGGTTCCGATTACAATCGCTCACCTAAAGGACACGCCGGCGTCTCCTTAGACGCTGGAAGAACCCAAACGAAGCTTCCCTAAGCTTCGAATCTCTCTGTGGTGATGGATTTGCTAGTCGCTGATCTCTGGTTCCCCTCCCTGATCGCTTCCCTCTCAACTAAATAGAGCATATGCACCGCCGCCTCATCCGAGTCCTTCGGCGAAGACCCTATCGTCCTGTCGCCAGAGTCTGTGTTCAAAGGTGGCGGCAAAGACGCTCGCGCATCCCCTTTTGCTCTGCAATTTGGGCGTTGACCCAATCTTTGACCAGTGATTTGGGCTGCTGCGCATTCCATCGATGTGGGCTTGGGTCTGGTCTTGGCCTAGTGGGCTTTGGGCTAGACCGGGCTGAACCAGGCCTGATACCTATGGTGCTTATTCTAGTTAGTACATTTGCTTGGTTCTTATTGTCAAGCCCAAATAAAGCTTAAGCAAGCTTAATTAACCCAATCCCACGCCACGTCAACCACAGCAACGCTGAATACAAAATCTCCGCGGCGAATCGAAAATTTCGTCCGTGTTAACTATTTTGACTGGACGCCCTTGTTTCGAACGCGGCGTGCATTCGAACGAGGTGTCTCGCCTTCGCGTCGGACGCTCGCCACCACAAGCGCTACGAGAGCCAGGGAAGGGGGCCTGCGGTAGGGGAAGGTTCGCCTCGTTGCCTTCCGCCCTCAACCAACTCATCGGCGCTGCCTCTGGATGCCGGAATCGCTCAACCGGAGGTGGGGAAGATAACCGGAAAACCTCATGATCGGCGCCGGAAACTCAATGCTAACAGCAGGAATGGTAGGGGAAATTTTCACTACTTTATTCCTCTACAAAGTAGCTACCTAAAACCCCTCCCTGTTAACAGGTCTCTCCACTCAACTCTCCCTCTTCGTCCAGTCTTGCATCGCCGGAGACCACGCCGAAACCACCGCCTGAGAGGAGGAGGAAAGCTCGATCGCATGTGGAGTCACTGCCGAAGCTCTCTCGTTCCTCTCGCTGAAAAGATGGAGCTCTCTCTCTGCGTGGGGGAAGGTTGCCTCCCTTTTTTTCTCTGCACCGACGGGATGCGAGGAGGCCACCTGCTCTCAGCTGCTCGCATCAGGTCGCCGACGCCTTCCTGTCTCTTCGCGCCCTCGTCGATGGAAGACGGGCTGGATCCGGGTCGTGCCTCCGTGCGCGTCTGCTGCCCGGATCAGCCTCCAACGGCCGCTCAAGGGGAAACTAACTGGGCTTTGGGCCTCCGCCCAAGCCCAACTGCCTCTAAGCTCGGCCCATCACCATCGAGTCCTAACAGTCCTCCCCTAGCCGAGCTGGACGTCGCCCTCGACGTCCTCTCCGTCCACCGTCCTCCGCGCCAGCCACCTCTCCTGCAGTCGATCCGGGACTCTGCCTCTCACAGCATCATCTCCGCCATGTGCGCTGTCATCTCTGGCTGCCCGTCGACAGTAGGTGATCGCACTGGGGAGGTGGAGGAGCTCGCGTGCGCCCGCACGAGATCCATCGCCCGCTGCGTCTCCCGTGCACCAGGAGTTGGGCTCGTCACTTCCATCGCACCGATCCGCATCACCCCGATAGTCATCGGGGTGGTATTGGCCTCGCCGACCGACTAGCGCACCGCTATCGCCGAGATCCACTCCCGGCTCGGACAATCCCACATCCGGTGCGGACCCTGGCATAGGAAGCATGCCAGTGCTCTCGGTCGCTGCTCTGGACCTCTCTCTGCAGGTCGAGCAGTCTCCTGTCATGGCTGTGGACACGCCGGCTAGCCTCTGCCCTGCCGTGGAGGGTGTCGCGCCCAAGGTGGTGCTCTCGCCCTCGTTGGAGAGCCGCCCTTCGGGGGTGACGTCAAAGCCCTCGGCGAAGACGACCTCGAAGCCCTCATGTCCACCAGTCCCTCAGCCACTACTGCGGCTTCTCTCCAGTCCCGCGAAGAGTGTCGCCGAACCTCCGCCTCAGCCCATGGCTGCAAGTGCTGGAGGAAGGTGTGTCGTCGGTGCGCCTCCGACATGTCTGGGACCTCCAGCATCAGCGCCGAGTACGCCCGCACGTACTCCTGGATGGTGCCGGTGTGCCGGAGCTCGTCCACCGCGTCCCTCGCCTGGTCCACCAAGTTCCCCGGAAGGAACTGCCGCCGCAGCTCCTCCAGGAAAACGTCCCAGGTCCACGCCGCTGCTCCCGACGTCGATCCAGCTGTGGTCCACCACCACAGCTTCGCATCGGCCGTCAAGTAGGCGGTGCACACCTGCACGCGCTCATCGTCCGGGATGCGGCTGGAGGTGAAGAAGGACTCCATATCCCAAATGAAGTTCTCCAGCTCCCTCGCCAATCAGACTCCTCCGAAGGTCGTCAGCTCTGGAATCCGTAGCTTCGGCTTAGGGGCCGCCTGCCCCGTAGCCGTCGCCGAAGTGGGACTCCCTCCCTGTGTCTGCGCAAACGCCATGCGCAGGACCACGATCTCAGCCTGCATCTGCTGCTGCACCGCCTACGCCTGCTGTAGTAGTGCCGAGAATCTGGCCACCTGGTCCGAGAGTGCCGCCATGCTCGCCACCGCCTCCTGCAGTGTGATAATCTGGAGCCTCTGCTCCTCCGCCCGCAGCTGTAGGTCCTCCACCTGAGGAGCCAGCGCAGTTTCCTCCTCGCCAGTGACACCGATCAGCTCCTCCAACCGCGTCACGCGGTCGGCCAGGGAACTCATCTCGCCCCTCTCTTGGAGTCGCATAGATCGTCGAGGAGCACTCGCCGCTGCCAATCTCGCCGTCCGATCACCAAAACCCACCTCCGTCTAGCTTTGATACCAATGTCAGGCCCAAATTAAGCTTAAGCAAGCTTAATTAATCCAATCCCACGCCACGTCAGCCACAGCAACGCCGAATACAAATTCTCTGCTGCGAATCAGAAATTTCATTCGCGTGTTGACTATTTTGACCGGACACCCTTGTTTCGAATGCCTCGTGCATTTGAACGAGGCATCTCACCTTCGTTTTGGACGCTCGCCGCCACAAGCGCTACCGAAGCCGGGGAAGGGGGCCTGCGGCAGGGGAAGGTTCGCCTCGTTGCCTTCCGCCCTTAGCCAACTTGTCGGCGCCGCCTCTGGACGCCGGAATCGCTCAACCGGAGGTGGGGAAGATAACCGGAAAACCTCACGATCGGCGCTGGAAAACTCAATGCTAACAGCAGGAACGGTAGGGGAAATTTTCACTACTTTATTCCTCTACAAAGTAGATACCTAAAACCCCTCCCTGTACACAGATCTCTCCACTCAACTCTCCCTCTTCGTCCGGTCTCACGCCGCCGAAGACCTCGCCGAAACCACCGCCTGAGGGGAGGAGGAATGCTCGATCGCACGTGGAGTCACCGCGGAAGCTCTCTCGTTCCTCTCGCTGAGAAGATGGAGCTCTCTCTTTGCGTGGGGGAAGGTCGCCTCCCTTTTTTCTCTACACCGACGAGACGCGAGCAGGCCACCTGCTCTCAGCTGCTCCCGTCAGGTCATCGATGCCTTCCCGCCTCTTCGTGCCCTCGTCGACGGAAGACAGGTTGGATCCGGGCCGCGCCTCCGTGCGCGTCCGCTGCCCGAATCCGCCTCCAACGGCTACTCAAGGGGAAACAGACTATGGCCCAAAGCCCAACTGCCTCTAAGCTCGGCCCATCACCAGCGGGGCCTAACCCTTATCATCCAATAGAAATCAATGTAGGATTGAGCTAGTCTCATATTATTTTACTTCTAAACCCTTCCTTTCTCAACCACCGCACATCTTGCTAGTTCTCCATTATATGGCCTTATACGCTAAATAAATAAAAAAGAACCAGATGCCTCAAGTAATTAGGTGACGCCTCCAAACTCCTATAGCGATAACGATATGAGTTTATTAACTACATGTATTCTAACAAAGAAAAGTAAAAAAAAAACATGATTACGATGCAAATTTATTAACTATAAGCGAAAACTTTAGCTACACATGCTCATGCATCAAATGTTATCCATACTCCTATAGTCCTATTAACCGAATGATGTTTTTTTACTAGGCGCGCCGCGCGCATACTAATTGGACATGGACTACACTCGTGTTCATATTTCTTTTTCAGTCCGGTTGGTGCCCCGTCGCTGTAATATGAACAGGGGAATGCTACGCTTGGATCCCATTTGCTCGTACATAATGCGGAGACCAACCAATAAGTCTTTGATCTTAGATTGTTCTGTTTTTATTTTTTGGCACCTTGGCATATTACATTAATTTCACTCCCACAAACATCCAAATACATTCCCTCTACCGCATGCAATCGCAATCCATACCTTAAGATCCGTGACATTGCCACTCAAGAACACAAATCACCACTGCTGGAATAAATTAATGACCCGAATTGCTCCTCACTTTTGTTTTCCCTTCCAATAGTTTGTGAAAATCTAGAATGATCCATGTAATATGATAAAACATTTTAATTTTAGTTCACAATATGGACTAGTTAACATTTCAAATCTAGAGTCAAGAATAATTTAAATTACATTAGAACTAATATGGTGAGTGCAATTCGAATAGGGCTACTCGAAACTAACCCAATTGATTGACGAGGGGGTAGATCTGCTAACTCCGGGGAGGTCGATTGAGCGCCTCGTACGTCATGTACCGGGGCGGGGCCGCCGTCGGTGCCGGCTTTACCGAACACTTCGGCAGGCTGCACGGAATGTTGCGCGATAGGGGGCAGTCCTTTGGCTGCCGCAACAGGAAGCGCGCGCATTCCGCCGGCTGCCGCTGCTCCGGCAGGCCTGGAATGCAGTTTTGCCGCACGTCTAGCATTCCGCTCTTGACCAATCGCCAGCACGCACTTCCCAGCGAGGTGAAGTAGTTCCCCGACAGCGATAAGTTCATCAAATTCCCATCCTTCGCAAGTCGGCACACCATCTCTGGCACCTCACCGTACAGCAGATTGCCGGCCAGGTTCAGCTGCTCCACCCGGAGGAGGCAGCCCAAGGACCACGGTATCGGGCCCGTGATGAGGTTGAATCCGGCGTCGAACACCTTGGCGGCATGTAGTAGTCCGATTTCGTACGGCAGGCACCCCGAGAGCTTGTTGTTTAGGAAAAGCACTTCAATTAGGGTTTTCGACATGTTGCCGATGGAACGCGGGATCGGCCCAGTGAAGCCGTTGTCGGCTAGGGTCAGGCAGGACACCGGCGATCGACCGATCTCGTCAGGGATTGGCCAGTCGAAGCCATTGTTGTTGAGGAAGAGCACGTCGAGGCCGAGAGCAAAGACAGAGGGGGGAACGGCGCCGGCAAAGCTGTTGAATCGCAGATCGACATAGATGAGATTGGCCGTCGGGATGACGGCGGTGGGGAAGTTACCGGAGTACGCGTTGCTGCTGAGATCGAGCTCGTAGAGGAATCGGAGGCCGGTGAGGTCGGGGACGGAGCCAGATAAGTTGTTGTTGTTGGCATGGAAGAAGGCAAGGTCGGGGAGGCCGTCGAGGAAGCCGGCAAGGGTGGGCGCGCAGAGGCCGAAGCCGTTAAAGTCGACGGAGGCGATGGTGGGGGTGTCCGGGGAGTCCGGCGGCGCGGCGCAGTTGAAGCCGCAGTAATCGCAGATGCGGTACCCGACCCAAGATTGGGTGATCTTGGCGGGGTCGCATGTAATGCTCTGCTTGAACCGTTGGATGACGAGGTAGGCAGAGTATTGTTTTAGGTTTGGGAAGTCGGAGGGCTGCGGCGCTGGCGGTGGGCAGATGCTGGAAGGTGAAGATGGGGAGGGAGTCGGGCTCTGGCCGCCGACGCCGATGCCGACCCCAATTCCGATGCCGACCTCGATGGCTCCTCTCTGATGATGTCGGGTCGGGAAGCTGCTGGCGGAGCAGATAACGAGGAGCAATGCGATGAGGAGAAGCAGCGGCAGGAGTTCTCTTCGGTAAGCCATGTTATAGCCTGTGTGTTGCTCGAGTTCCTGCGACGCGGCTTGTTCGTTTATTTCCACGCGGAGGTTGGTGCGATAAAATGGAAGGGTAGAAGGGAGGCAGAGGAGCGGCGCAGAGGGTAGAGGAAGCGAGGGCCCGGAGCTCACGAGAACAGAATCGTACGTTTTAGGAGGGAGATGGATGGATAACGACAACATTCTAGTGGTTTAGTGGTTGAAAGAATGGACCAACGGCACTTGTGGCAAGCGGCCATCGCGGATGGGAGACTGGTTGCTTTGCTGGCCGCGTTTTCTCAAAAAGAAGTTTCCGATAAAACTTCCGAAAAAGCTTTAATGGAAATATATATAGATAATATATATATGACATAGCATAACTATATTTTTACTATATTATATTAAATTTTTACGATATTAAAAAATATATAAAAAATTTATTAAAAAAATATATATATAATAAATAACTTATATAATATTTTATTTTGTTACTAGTTAACTAAATTTCCACTAAGTAAGCTAGTTAGGGTTTTATTTCCTTAGTACTAAGCTACTTAGCTAAATTTTTATTATATAATATTAAATTTCTACAATATTATAATATATGTAAAACAATTAAAAAATATATGTATAATTAAAAATATATATATATTATTTTATTTTCTTAATTCTAAGTTAGGTAGCATAGTTGACTTAGGTTTAACATAAAGATGTAATAATATATATATAATATTTTATTATATTGTAGAAGTTTAATAGTACCTAGTAGAAATTTAAATAAATATTTTTTAAAATCTAAATTAATTAAAGTAATTAAGTTAATACTAAGAAAATAAAATATTATATAAATTATTTGTTATTTATGCATATTTTTTATTTTTAAAATCTAAATTAATTATAGTAATTAAGTATTATATTTTTATTTATGCATAATATATATAAAAATACACACAAAAAATAAAAAATATGCATGAATAAAAAAAATTATATAATATTTTATTTGTTTAGTGTTAACTTAATTACTATAATTAATTTAGATTTTAAAAAAATATTTATCTAAATTTCTACCATGTATTACTAAATTTCTATCATGTATTATCGTAGAAATTTAATATAATATAGTAGAAGTATAGTTATGCTATGTCATATATATATTATCTTGAAATATGTTATATATATATATTTCCATTATGTAAGCTAGTTAGGGTTTTATTTACTTAGTAATAAGGTAGTTAACTAAATTTCCACTATATAATATTAAATTTCTACGATATTATAATATATGTAAAAAATTACAAAAAAATATATATAAGTAAAAAAATATATATAATATTTTATTTTCTTAGGTTTAACATAGAGTTCAATTAAATTTCTACTTTATTGTATTAAATTTCTATATTATTATAATATATATAAAAACATTTATAAAAAATACATAAAAATAAAAAATATGCATAAATAAAAAATAATTTATATAATATTTTATTTTCTTAGTGTTAACTTAATTACTATTATTAATTTAAATTTTAACAAATATTTATCTAAATTTCTGTCATGTATTACTAAATTTCTATCTTGTATTACTAAATTTCTAACATGTATTATTAAATTTCTAGAATAGCATTAAATATTTTATTATACTATAAAATATTTTATTACATATTGGGTTGAAAGTTGCAAAAGGTGCATTTAATTGTATAGAGATTTGTGCCAACTTAATTGAGATGAACAGAGATTAAGGCTCTTTCGGAAGTTTTCTCAGAAAGCTTCTTTATGAGAAAAAACTTATGAGAAAACTTGGCCCTGGTTGCTGCTGTCTGCGCTTATTTGAAGATAAAACACAAGGGAGAAAAATTAAGAAAAGGAAAAAACATTTAGGCCATGTTTATTTGGACGGAAAAGAAGAAGGGAAGGATGGATTATACTTTTTTCCATCGTTTATTTGGACGGACGGAAAACTGACAGAGGAAAATGGGAAGGAAAAATAGGGCATTTTCCTTTGTTTCTCAATCTGCCCAAATCGGGCAGATTGCTCACCACTTGTTTCGCTGGAAACTTATAAAGTTATGTGTTGTGTTTTTTTTTATATTTTAATTTTATAAGTTTTAATAGTACTAAATAATATTTAATAATTTTATAGTATTTAATTATATGTAGTAATTTTTATAATTTTTAATAGTATTAAATAATATTTAGTAATTTTCATATTATATAATAGTATCGATAATAATTTTATATTATTAATAGTATTTATGTAATATGAGTAAAAAAATAAAAATTAAGGGTGTATATATAAATCCATCAAATTATCCATCCTTTTAAGTAAACACAAGGAAAGAAAACTTATAACATATTCCATCCATCTATTTTTCCTTTCCTTCCTTTTTTTTCTTTCCTTTGTATAATCCATCCATCCAAGTAAACATAGCCTTAGAATTGTAACTAAAGTTTAAAATAAAAAGAAAACTTAGGATATAAATATTTGTTTAGAAATTATTCGTGCTTTTCTATTTCATTGTCTAAAAATAAATTATTTTTTTTCATTTTCCATATTTTTTTCTTTAAAAAACACAACTTAAGGAATAACCTTTAATTGGATAGGATGAGTTCTCTCCGAGTTCACGGGCCACCCTAAGCTCCTATTAAGCTGTATTTTCTTTGATGGAAAAGGAGAAAAACCTCCCTGGTTTCTTTGGAATGAAAGAAAGCAAAGGGAAAGAAAAATGAAGCTATTTTCCCTTGAAATTGAATCCGCCCAAAAAGGCCGAAACGAGAAGGAAAACGCAAACTGCCTTTGCCATTGCTTCCCCCCACACCGAACTTGTCTTTACTGCTACCTCCCCACGCCGACCTTATCTTCGTTGCCACCTCCCCTAACACCGAGCTCGAGCTTCCCTTATCCTCCATCTCACCCAGCACTCATCATTTGTGCTTCCCACCCGTTGTCTGTCGAAGTAGCACCAAACCCACACAGCTTGAGGAAAGGGGCCCTTGCATCGCTTGACCTCCTCCCTTTCACCCACAGCCGGGCAGCTTGGAAGCCTTCCCGTTTCCACCGTTGCCGAAGTAGCCCAAACTTCCCCCCTCCTCCCCCACCACCAGAGCAGCCCAACTCCGCCCGCCTGTCGGCCTGTGCCTGATCGCTTTTGATGTTCGCTGAAGGAGAAACGTGATCATGGGCATTTCACGTGAATAATTTTCTCTCTATCCTTTTTTTTTTCTTTTCCTATAATTTTTTTTTTGTCCTCCTTCAAGGAAACATAAGGTGACACTAGATTGATGTAGAGCGCCAAGTACTTCATAACAATACCATCAAAGTTCTGGTCAAGCCATCTGAGGCAATTTGATATAGTGATTTTGATCGGCCAGTGCATCCCAATCAGGAAGATCAACCTAGTTGGATAGTTTAGATTGATAGGATTTGGATCTATAAGCATGCATATAAACTATAAATGGATTCCTCGCTGTCCTCGTGCAAGGGCACTATAACACTATTAATTAATTAATGTGAACTATCAATGAATTGAATTAGAACTATTAATTAATGCGAACTCAAACATCAACCACTTATATTTCCTTAATTGACATGCAATACATGTAGATGTTGAGGAGATGCAATTGCTCACGCACTTCGGAAATCAACAGCAGGTACTAATTAAGTCAACTCATAGTTTGTGTTCAAGACAGACTCATTTCAATTTTCGTACTTCTAATGGGAGTAAAAAACCTAACCCACGACACACCGCCTGCTGCCTTCTTCTTATAATGTTCATTGGATCTTCCGTTACCTCTATCCAGCTCCAGTAGAACAGATAGCACATTAAGCCGAAATTTTTCATATAAAATAGTATAAAATAATTCGTATAAAATTTTATATAAAAAATACCTTTGTATAAAAGTTTTACACGATATTTTCATATAAAATTTATACAAAATTTTCGTATAAAATTTTATACAAAAATTTCTCACAGCGCTGCAATTTTTGCAGCAGGACCCAAAATTTTTTCCATTAAGCCACCCCCAAGTGTCGTCCCCAACCTCATCAGCGGCAGGCAGTTCCGTCCCATCTAATCTTAGTACCCCACCAGGTAATAATTGATTATATGGCAAGCTTGTTTCATCATTGATTATCTAGCATCAGCATAACCTACTTACTACTAGTAGGTTTTATGTAGCAGGGTAAACCATCCAACTTAGCCTGTTCTTCCTTTGCACTTGGATCGTGTTACGCTGTGTGATTTTTCTTCTGAATTTCCATAAACTGCGTCATGTGACTGCTGTTTAGAACTTAATTTGGCTTTTTTTATGGAGATTTAATATTTCACTTAGGATAAAAAGACTTGGCTTGGTCTGACTATCTAATGATCTGAGTTATCGATTTAAATGTTTGTCCGGTCACTAATCTTTTCAAAAGTTGCCCAATAATCGATTCACAGTGTTTCATACAACTGTGACTAAAAACCAACCGGACCAACCAGTTTCACCAATTTGATCAAATTACTACCTACTTTCTAAACGATATAAGATCAAGCATGAAAAAAGTGGATACGATTACGTAAATCAGGTCAGATTGATTATATCCAAACGAAACCAACATTAAATCAGATCAAATATTAATTTGACTAATTAACCAACCTAGGGAACCAATGGTCACACCCACTTCCACAGGTTCAAGTTTTTTTCTTTAAAAAAAAAACTACATGTTTCACTCAGTCTTATCTCGAGAGTTTCACTTTCATGGCTATTCATAAACTAAACCTATAAGTGTAGTTAATCAATCCATTGGCGTCCAAAATTATTAAGACAAGCTATTTATAAGATCACAGCACCACGTGTAGTTGACACGCATTACAAGTCCTAGCACATATATTTCAAAAAGAACGTTTGTGAAACTCGAGATACGTAACAAAATCACCAACAATGCATAACGTGATACACTATGGTAGACTTTTACCCTGTGTATTACATGTATGGAGTCCTGCAAATTGTGGAAGAGTTCAAACTAAGTTGCGTGGCAGCAACTCTTTGCATCATCATGGTCAAACTGTAATCTTGTGGTGACGCTTCAGGTCTACAGTTGATTTCCCATAGGCGTGAAAACGAACAGCTGAACCCAACATGACATGCTTGTGGGTTATAGTTCCAGCCCCATAACCCCAAGCCACGTGTAGGACATCGAGTTTCACATATATGTGTACTACGAATATACTTTTTTAAATAATAATAATAAAAGGAAACAGAAAATTTACCCTAGTCCACTAATTGTTACCTAACAGTCCTATAAGTGACACCCACGACGTAGTCTACCTATGCCAAAGAACTGTGTGCACTGAGAACAATAAATTTCTTTAACTTGGCTAAATCCATCTCCAGCTCTGTCCAAAGAATTTAACAGTTGGAATGCGAAATGTTAAATATGACAAGACACCTGAAGACGCCAGTACAAAAACATTGTTGTCAAATTCATCAATTATAGATTATTATATTATATTTTATCATTAAGTATTATTTTTACTCTAACATGCTCTACTATGATCATTGTAATTATTTAATTATTTTCATCATTATACAAGGAATACAACAGTCTACTATTAAGGCTTAGAGTTGAAGACTGTAGATTATATTGCAGGGCATTATAGCCTCGTACCACACTAAAAGTAAGGACTATAAATTCTTTAGTCAATCACCGATCAGATGTGTCCCTTGCACAGGCCACCAAGTTAAATCAAATCGAATTATCAATAGCTCTTATCTTAGTTCAAATATTCATATTTGAGTACACCGAAACTAACATGAAGAGCGCATTCAATACTAGAGAATGTATGTTTATCAAATATACCATTAAGGCAATATTATGCAGGACTCAGTTGATCTAACCTAAACAAAATAGACCCATTACGACATTCTTGAATAACTCAATTCGATTACCCAGATATGCAAATAAGCATGAACTAGAAAACAGAGATAAAATAGTACAATTAACTGATTATTGAGCATATGAAGGCAAAAGATGACAATATATATGGACATACCTGATTGCTTATCCACACAGCAATATCAGCGTCACAGCAGCTAGTGTTTGTCCTCTTCATAGCTTCCCGACAGTTTGTCGGTTTCTGCCAGGATTGCCAGGGCTAGCTGAATCAGTGGATATCACTGGAAATATTTTTAGTTCATCTAAATACAGTATACACAGAACACTTACGGTATAAAATGTATTCGAATTTTCTACAACACAAGGGGAAGATACAGAAAGAAGTATAACTATATTAAATAACATTATGCCCAGGACACTTATGCAGAAACGATAAAGACTTTATAGAATCGGAACGTAGAATTGGATCATAAGATCCTATTAAATCACTTAAACTATATAATTTTTTAAAATATATTTATCTAATTAGACTTAAGAGTATAAAAAATATTTTAATAAGCAATAAATAATATATATATACTATTATTCAAATGTATTAACTGTATAGTATAAAACAATGAAATTGAATATTTGTGAGATGATGGTGATGGAGATAGTTAAAAAAAGACGAATATAATAAAGATGTACAATAAAACTAGAAATAACAAAGACATGCAATGAAATAAAAACATGAAAAATGATTAAGATAAAGATATACATTATAATGACAATAAAAATGATAATAACAAGTATTATAAAGTTTATTCTAATAAATAATTAAAGTAGACAAATATAGTTGTAGATGATAACGAGCTTAAGTTGATGAATATTGGTAAAAAAAGCAAATAAAGATAAGACAAAAAATTATATCACATCAATTCAAAGCTTTTAATATAATAGATTATTGATTTTTAGTATAATATGAACTTATTTTATCTATTAACTTATGATCGAGTAGGATCGATGGGTTCGTAAGATCCTATCCGATCCTAAAACCCAGATCGTAGGATTATAAGATTTTATCATATTTCAGATCCTACATTCGTTCTGGAACGGTTTGCCTAATTTGGGTCGTAGGATCGGAAGCTCCTAAGACCCGGAACGCATTTTTGATCATTTACTATTCAATCATAAAAGTTGAGAAATTAAAACACATAAAAAAGGAGTTAAAAGTAAAGTACTTGAACGGAAATTATTGCTATTAGCTAAATAATACATCTGATGATAATAATTTCACATTACGCCTAAAAGCACAAAGTAATTGCATTCCTACAATCTCAATAAAAAAAAGCAACAATAATCAGCCTCAATGGAGAGAAAATGGTAGCCCAGTTGCCTAATTGTAATGGAAAATCAATAAGCATTTTTTTATCAAACTCTGTTTGATTTGCCTAATGCCAAAATGGACTACTAATTGATGACCTTGAAACTACTTCATCTAATATAAAATGCTTATACTAAGTTACTAGTAGCAAGTTCATTGAACTTCAGAAATTACCATAATTCTCCCACTTTTCTATATGAGATTAAACAACCAGTATCATAATCTCCCTTTTCTACGACTTAATGTCTTGATCAAGATCCAAAGTCGACACAAAACCATCTATAGTATGTAGCATATGAGGCCCAAAATAATAGCAACTCCAACATGCATATAGTCCTTTTCTATTGGGTCTCTCACCTTACCTAGGACTAGAACTACTCCCATACCATTTTTACATTCTATCTAGTGAAAAACCAACTCATTAACTTTAACAGCCCAAGATAACATGGCGTAATATAAAATGTTTAAACTTAGGTTAATAGTAGTAAGTTTAATAACCACTACAATTATCCTCCTCCTCATGTGTGACTAAGCAATTAAGGTTACACAATAAATGTCATTCGAGTTATTATCCACATGGTTTGATTTTTTTAAGGAATGTGATAGAAGATCTTGATTTTTAATTATAATTAGTAGAATATCTTAAAATGCTACTGATGCCACCTCATATCATGATATCATATACTACCGTGGGCCTTCAACCTACTTGAACCATAAGAATGGTTTTGTTTGTGCATTGGGCTGCTCACTGCCTCTCAACAGAAGTGATAGGTTTGCAGTTTCGTTAGATTGTTGGATTGCTCCATTATCAAATGATAGGAACTACTCTCCTAACATAAATTTCTCCCTAAAATAAAGAGAAGAGAAAAGAGTAACAGCAAAATAAAACTTTTTAACCACAAAGTTAACACAAGGAGTACTCATTGGTTGACTTTTAAACTGTTGAATGTATAAACTCGAATACTAAACATGTTTTATGCTATGTTTCATGTTCATATGTTGCATTCTTAACATGAAAGGATAATATAAGATTACTTGGTCTAGACTTATGTTAAATTATGTGACAGGTTAGAGATGAAAGAGAGGGAAGGAAAGAGAGCGGAATAGAGAAGAATCAAATTCAGGTCTCATATTAATGTTTGCCTTAACTATAGTGTTTAAGTTATATACACCCTTTTAGACACATGCCACACATTTCACACTGCTACTACTTGACTATGTAAACACTCAATAAAAACAATAAATAATATAATTAATATTTCTAGACATCATTATCGTTAATAACTAATTACTATTTTTACGAGCAGGATGCGAATGTATAATTGAAAACTAGCTTCCATTAAAATATCACAAGGTAGAAGGTTATTGTACGGTTAAATGATAAGCACACTTGGCAACAAGCATGCATCATTGGGTTTAAACAAGTAAAATAGTAATATGGACGGTCAGCTCAACCATTCCTTAACCATAGGTCATAACTTGCACTCAACGCAATAATTTCCAATGAAAACTTACAATTAACATGAAGATTTTAGAAATGATACTAGCCAGTGTGTGTATCCAAAAATTCTAACCTAAGCTAACGTTAGTCAGATGTTCCATAACACCTAATGAATGACAATTTTTCTCAATACAGTAACATTGAATATGCTAGGCCTAGAATATGCTACTGAGTCTTGCATTGGCTTCATGGATGACTTGTATTCATTCACATTCAACAGGAGATGTATTAATTACCCAACTACAACAAATGATCTCAAGATGTCACCGCCAATCTAACAGGACAGCCATATTTTTAGAACCGCAAAAATTATGAGCCAGCATAGAAACTGAATCACAATCATATAACAAAGACAGTAATAAAGAAAAGCTGACCCCAAGCTCCAAAATCAAACGCTCAGTGAGTGCCAGATCAGCAAACTTGACATGAACTTGGGTTTTTATATAAATTAACTCCAGAAAGACATGAAGATTTTATGCTAACAACTTGAAGCTTCCTAAAGCCATATTACTACTCCGGAAAAAACTTATGCTTATATATTTTTTGTCATTAAAAGTCCTCGATATTAGAAACTTAATTGCTTCAGCCACTTGATGTTTTGTTACAAAAGTTAACAAAACGATCCAATAAGAAATCTACAAAATTTTCAGTTTCTTTGTAGTGCTTGGATCTGGTTCTGTTTCCCCGTGAACAGACAAAATTTGCAACAAAAATCGTGCTAGCACCAATTAAACCCCGTGTCAATGGGTGTATAACTCACCTTCATATCTATACAAAGTTACGTCACAGCACGAAAAAGCAACAAGACTTAAATAAGTCAATAAAACCAGAAAATTATATGACTATAGGAATTGGTTGAAGCCACAAACCTCGTAGGTTCCTACAATGTGCAGAAAGGATGTAGTCTGGTCAATGAATGCTAAAACAAGCGGTCCCTAATTCGGGAAAAAACATTTAAGCAGACAGCAAGACAACCAACTAACTACTTTCAGAAGAGAGGATAAACAACTTATGCACAGCAATATTAGCAAATGAAAACACTAGTTCTGGGAAGATAATTGGAGTACAAATTCATATACTTAGCTAGATTGTGTAAACGACAAGAGGAACTTTTTTCCTCTTTCATGCCTGATTGGAGTTGCTGCTTCCATGAGACCACTTCCGGAAAGCAGATGCTACTAAGTTCCTACCAGCAAAAAAACCCATCCGTGTCTTCCATGGTGATGACCTAGAATTACTGCTTGATGGGAGAAGATCAAGTGCCGCAATTTGATCAATCAACTGCTCATTATTTTCGAGAGTCACGCTCTCACCAATACTTGCCTCTTGCTGTTCAATTGGTCCAGCACCGTCCAAGTTGACTGTCAGCATTCCATCCCTGTATTGCATCAACCATTCTGCAGCTTCTGGTGTCACTCCTCTGCATTTCTTTACTTTAACTTTAACCAGCTTTGGACAACCTTCGGCGAGGGCCGTCATTCCCTGATCAGAGACCGGACACCCTTTGATGCAGAGCTTCTTCAGAGCCATGCACTTGGAGGCAATACATGAGATCTCGGCATCCCCAAAAGTTTCACTACCACAGACAGCAAGACGCTCCAAGTTGTGACAATCACTGGCTATAAGCCCTAAGCTTCGAGCTGTTGGATTTACCCCAATAAGCACCAGTTCCTGAAGGTTAGGACACTGCCTTGCAACAACTATGAGACCCTCGTCGCCAATCCTATTGGTCTTCCAGCCGTCGATGTGAATCTTACGGAGAAAGTGACATCGTTCGACGAGAATTGCAAGACCGATATCGGTGCACTCTGGGATCTTTACAAGGTGAAGGATCTCGAGATCGACAAAGAAAGAGACGGCAGCAAGGCCTCGATCACTGATCTGGAGCTTCTCGAGGTGGATTTCTGTGATCCCGGGAACCTTAACTGCAATATCCTCAAGTAGCGTGTCCCAGTCACCAGAACATCTAATTAGCTTTAGGGTTTTCAGGTTGGAGGATCGGGCGATAAGCGGCGCAAAGCACTGAGCATTGTAGAGCTCTTTCAGACAGACAGATCGGAGAGAGGCAGAACCGATTATGGCCTCGCCAGTTGCAGCAGCCGCGATGCCGTCAGGAAGGCCACGGAGTCGCTTGATGGAGAGCTCTTCCAGAAGAGTACAGCCTCGGACAATGGCCTCCACACCCTTATAGCCGAAGGTACAAGATCCAACCGAGAGCTTGCGCAAGACACAGCAATGCTCGGCGACGGAGACCATTCCGGCGTCCGTAAGGGCGCGACACGCACGCAATTTGAGTCGGGTGAGGTTGGGGCACCCGGCGGCAATGAGTGCGAGCGCTTCGTCGCCGATACTTTCGGCACGGCGTTCGCACTTGAGCGCGAGCTTGGAGACAGCGTCGAATCGGGCAAATATCGCTGGCGCAATCGCTAGGAGGCTTGCACGGGCGTCTAGGGATAGGCGGTAGCGGCTTCGGCCGTCGACTACAAACCACCGCCGGCACACCAGCGAGCACTGCTTCCGGTCGCGAGAGCCAAGGGACTGGAAGATGAGGGCCAGACACTCATCGGGGAGGTCCTCCGTGTAATCCCTCAGCGACGAAGCAGCGCCTCCGCTGCCGTAGGCTACGTCTCCTTTGAGCATCGCAGCCGGCTGCCTTGAGCCGGCGTCTAAAACCGGTGAAAGCTTAGCACGGCGGCCGGAGGAACCTGATGAGCGGAAGGAGTGGGCGTTCACCGATGGGGTGGACGCGGATTGGCCCATTCAGGGCGGCGAGCGAGGCGGCGTTGGGTACCGACACGACCAATTCCTCCGCCGCTTTCTACCGAAACAAAGCGGACTCCAGAAGTAGTTCCAATCGAGTCCATAAAGAGACTTGAATCCGTTATCGTTGCGTATAAGTTTGCGCACGGCTCCGTTGGACGACTACAACTTCCACCGCGACTCAGGCAGGCGTAATGGAAACTCAGGAATCGGGTCAGGTGTGGTGTACAGTGTACTCGCGAGTCGTGACGCTGGTCGCGTCTGCGGTTGTAGTTCTAACGTTTCCCGTATAATTTATCCGGTTTATGGAGAAAGTCCGATCCGACGATTCTTTTGATGTCACGACAATTCAAATGGTCGGCTCAGATGGGAAGGTTCGGAGACGTTTGAAACGACGGACGGACAAGATGGAAAGTTGGAAGTCGTCAAAAGTGGGGGCTGGCTAGCGCGTGAGCGCCATGATGGAGAATAAATGACTGGCACTGGAAGCAGAAAAGTCGTGTCCAAAATGGTTACCACGTCCCCCTTCATCAGCGGACGTTGCCTTTCGATTCTTCACGATAATGGTGGAGGGAGATACCGGAAAAATGTTGTATGCGATGGCATCGCATATAACAGTATGCAGTGAACCGTTATGCAGTGAACCGTTAAGATGATAACACGTTATCATTTTGGGATATGTGCTTTGGCATTCCAAAACATTATTTGGTTCTGTTCCCTCGCTACTCCGCCCTCCGCCCTCGCTCTCTCTTGCGATGTGGTCGCCGGCTTCCGACGATCGTCTTCCATCTCCGGCGACCAAATCTTGGCTCCGACAATCGCTCTCTGCTCCGCCCTCCGCCCTAGCCACCTCCGAAGAACCAAACAATGAAAAGAGAGCCTCCATGATCTCCATTTTCATCATCACATTCTTCTACCTCTGCAGCGGCTGTTTCGGCTACGTCGCCTTCGGAAATGGCACGCCGAGAAACCTCTTGACAGGCTTCGGCTTCTACGAGCCATTCTGGCTTATCGACTTCGCGAACGCCTGCATCGTCCTTCACCTCACCCTTCGCGAACGCCTGCCGCCGTATAGGCTGAATCTATTCAGATTGTGCTTCAGAACTGTGTACGTCGCGACTACGACCAGCCTCGCCATGTTCTTCCCTTTCTTCAACGAGGTCATCGGGGCGTTGGGCGCCCTCCATTTCTGGCTAGGAGCGCCCTCAATTTCTGGCCCCTAACCATCTACTTCCCCGTTGAGATGTACTTCGTGCAGAAGAAGATCAGCGCTTGGGGAAGGAAATGGATTGTCCTCAAGACTTTCAGCATCGTGTGCTTGCTTCTCAGCATCTTTGCCTTAATTGGATCGCTTGAAGGAGTTCTAACGAAGAAGATTGGCTAAGTTTCAAAGATAGAACAGATTTATAAGTTTATGTAACAATCATTGCTGAACATGATTCAATCTTCTCACACCAACCTCAATTCTTGATATAGCTATAGCAATCACATTTACAAAGAGAAAACAGAAGATCAACACAAATACAAATGACGACACTGAACCAATTAATCAGTCTTAACTTGGTTTATCGGCGAGGAAGGTTATTATATGATTTACATGATGGTGATCTCTGGTGAAGGCACTCACAATGACTTGCGTGCCGACCATTATTTCCCCTACAATGAAAGCAAGCAGAAAGAAAATGGCTACGGCGACGACCATCGCCACAGCGGCCACCACTACCGCCGCCATCACCACAGCCGCCACCACGAAAGATACAGCCGCCAGCACGGCCAGAAGCAGCTGTGAAAGCATTGCAAGAATGGAGGAGACTTGAAATAATAATTGTATTGATGATTCGATTGGTATACAAGCCTCTGTTTTTATACACACGGTGGTAAAGAATAAATGGAAAAGTGTACAGAAGGAAGAAAATGATTTTTATGATTCGATATGCTGTCGATTTGATTCCTCCAATATTAGGTAATTGCATCATCTATTGAATTGCTGTGATTAGCGTGATTGGTGCCTTTACAGCAGCACCCCGCAGCAAGAACACCTGATGCTCTGCATTTTCCATTGTGGCGGCTGTCGCAGGCACGATGAGCAGCAGCGGAAGCCGGCGACCACAGCGCGAGGGCAGAGCAGCGAGGAAACGGGGAGGATGAAAGAGAGCGCAAGGCGAGCGAAACCAAATAATGTTTTGGAATGCCATCGCACATATCCCAAAATGATAACGTGTTATCATCTTAACGGTTCACAGCATACTGTTATATGCGATGGCATCGCATATAACATTTTTCCGGAGATACCACTTTAGAAATTAAAGAATTGGTCCTCATAGTCTTCTTTATCTTGTGAATCTTTATTTGAATATTAAAATAATTTTTTAATTAATTTGAATTTAACGGTAAGAATAAAATATCTCCGTGAGGATATTATTTTTAAAATTTTAAACATATAACCTAGATCAGTCAATTTTATGGCTTCGCCACAACCATCAGCAAAATTACCAACGACCACCACATTTGCGTAGGGTGCGCCATATTAAGGCTGCAACTAGCCAGAGCTTGGAGAGAGAAAACAAACAAGACTATTTAAGATTCAAGAAATCGACCTTATATCCCATTGGATGAAATTAAAAAGAAAAACTATTATAATTTACTTTTATTCTTTGGAAGATTGGGACAACTCTCTCGCTGTTTGTTGTTTTCGGTTAAGGGGACCAAACGAGCGAGGGAGCTGGTCACTGGAATTCGCTTGCTTCTTAAGCGGCGTAGGAGAGGGCTCTTCTTTGTCCTTGATTCCCGCCGGGAACCGCCTCGACCTGGACAAAACATGCGACAGAAGGGTCGCCATTTGATTGCAGCAACTCGGCAGCTCTTAACGGCAAGTAGGTACATTTGATGGCGGCACCTCCACCAATTTTTAGCTGGTTTGCTTTGCCATAGCTCTTTCCTTACTGTCTTCCAGATACAGGCATATATTGCATAATCTTGTTTTTCTTTATGAGATTGTAGCTTCATAAATTGGGGCATGCAACTGAATAACAGATGAACAGAAGCGAATTTAGCTCTTAAGATCTTACTGGTTGATCATAGAACCCAAAAAATTTTGAACGGCATAGTCGGATTGCTACAGGCTGTGAAACTAAGCAGGTTACTGATTTGTATATACTGGGTTAGATAGTACTCCTTCAATCCAAGGTACTGCTCCCCGCTGATAAAAGATTCCTGCCCCATATTACATAAATCCGTAATGCTGATCCAGTCATCTATGTTGCTCATACATTAATGCAAGCTTCTGCATCAACACCAAACTAACTAGATCTCTGCACCAACCTTCTGGATCTTCCATTGACTTTGATGGTCAACTCTTCACAAGCAAGTAAATTCTAGACCTTCATCAACTCAAAACACTTGCGCCTGCTTCTCAGGTCAATAGTGGAGCTGCCTTTCCTGTCTCTGAGTTGATTCCAGTTAGCATAAGCTGATGCACTGCTCGACCATGATCTCTGCTTCAGAGCACAGATATCCTCGTGATTACTGAGAATACTTGAGATGTATGTTACGATGCCGAAAGAGCCAACACTTGTATCACATGCCAGGCTTCACCGGGTCCCTGTACTTGTCTTGTTCAACAATAAATGCAACAGTAGCTACCATTCACCAAGAAGGAAGGAAGGAATGCCAAATTGGCAATTAAATTCTCTTGAATAGGTGGTCCAGGAACAGGGTATTGCTTCTGAAGTGATATTTTCTTTGGACTGTTCTCTTATCTTTTGTGTACTGTTGTTAGCTGACAAAGAGAAGGAATATCTTCTTTGGACTGTTTTCTTTGCATTATTAATGCAAGAGGCAAATTCTACGGCCGAAGAAGTTATCACAATTTCAGGACTTGAACATTAACCCTGTTTAAACAGGAACATTTGGATTGATGAGAAATACAGGTAACTGACAAAATTATTGTTCAAGTCTAAGCCATCACCATTCATTGACCTTACTGCGTCATCAAAGTGGTACTTCTTTTACGGTTCTGATCCTTTTTGGTTGTCCATTTTGTCATACTTGCATCCACAGAACAGTGAAGAACATAAAATTTAATTATTGTTCAAGTTTTCTTATAATTCATAAATGAATTCAACTGTAAGACCAAGCTCCTAAATATGGTGCATTTTAGATCCAGTGATTTCTAGGGTTATTGATATAAGGGTTATCTTTAATTTACTCTGATTTTCATTTAGACCACCTATAGTTTACAAGATTCCTTATCGACTACCTAAAATTGCAGTTTAGTTCTAAATTAGCCCAAGTCTTAGTTGAAATTAACCCTTCAATTAATCCTTACTTCCGATTGAGAAACTTACCGAAAGTACAAGTCTTGGTGTGTCAAACCTTGAATAAAGAACACAGAATTGCAGGAATCCTTCAGCTGAAATGTACCAGTGCACCACCAATGTATGAGCTGATTATGTGGTCCAATCTTTCCCAGATACACAAGAATAAAGAAATATAGAACAACTGTTTTCTGACTAAGATTGGTAGAATAAGTCATGTGTTCAAGAGAAAGTACCTTTCGCTGGGGACAAGCCAAGGCCGTGGTCACAGCAATGCGTGCAAGCAATCAATTACAGGATTTGTTCTTTCTAGACAGAAGAATAAGCTGGCAAATGCAGAAATGCTTCTCTCTACAGTTTACTGAGCTCGATGTGAAGCTGCAGCTGCGCAGAGTGGGCAGTGTAGCTCTTCAATCCTTACATGCACATTGCTGACATCTTACCCGACAGAGAATGAAGATTATTCCATTCATTTGTTTATTCCTTGAAGAGTTGGCAAAAACACTTGTCTCACTGAACAGTAAGCAAGAAAAACAGGAACCATCAGAATCAATCCTGTATGTTAGTTAGCTTCCATGTTCTTCAGCATTTCATGGATGCTGATCTTAATTTTGTAGCTTCCGGCGCGCTGATTACTTTACTACACCTCTGTTCTTTAGATTTGCCTCACACATCGATCCATTTGGTGTCACATGCCAAGATTTCCTTTGTTTCTATCTTCACCTAGTTATGTATCCCAGTTTCTGCTGAACTGCTCGTTTCCAAGAGAAGTAGAAGGCATTCTTCCTTAACACCACCGTCACCTGCTACTCTTCGTCCTCTTCTTCTCTCCATGTTGCAGTGAAGACATGACCTTCTTCAAGGATCCACAATGAGCTCTGCAAGTAACATCTCCCGCTCCAAGTGGGAGACTGCAAGGACTCTAGCTGCTGCTATCTGTTGCATCCTCCTCCTAGCTCCGGCATTGTGCTTGAACCATGATGGGACTCTGCTGCTCCAGTTGAAGTACTCCGTCCTCTCCGATCCCCTCGCCGTCCTCGGCAACTGGAACTATGATGCCACTACGCCATGCTCATGGAACGGCGTCCTGTGCATGGCCGCCTCCGCTCTCAACTCCACCACCTCTGGAGTCGTTGCTTTAGTCCTCCCCAATTCCCAGCTTTTGGGCTCCATTCCGCTGGAGCTCGGCCTCCTAGAGCACCTCCGCTACCTCGACCTCTCTGGCAACACGCTCAACGGCACACTCCCTGGCTCCATCCTCAATTTGTCGGAGCTGCGTGAGCTCAACTTAGCCGACAACGAGATATCCGGAGAGCTCCCAGCCCTCGATGGCAGCCGCTTGGTCAGCCTCCAAGTGCTTAATCTCTCCGGAAACGCGTTCGTGGGAGCGGTGCCTCCCAACCTCTCGCTGCTTCCAAGCCTCTCCGTCGTCACCCTTGCGAATAATTACCTCTCCGGCGAACTCCATGGCGGCGGGCTTGGCCGGGTCGAGCACTTGGACTTGAGCTCCAACCTCATCAACGGTTCACTGCCACCCGATCTTGGCGGGCAGAGGCTTCACTACCTGAACTTGTCTTACAACCAGGTCGACGGTGCGATCCCTTCGGAATTAGTAGGAAGGATTCCGGCGACTGCAACCGTAGACCTTGCGTTCAATAAACTCACCGGAGAGATTCCGCAGGGTGGAGCCTTCGCATCGCAGAAGCCAACGGCGTTCGCCGGGAATCCAGAGCTCTGCGGGAAGCCGCTCATGAACCTATGCGCGATTCCTTCCACTCTCTCTCGCCCTCCAAATTCAACCAGCGAAGCAACTTTGGCTCCCAAATCTCCTCCGGCCTTCGCTGCAATGCCGAAGGATCACGACGGAACTTCTCCGGCAGGACAAGGACGGAGCGGCCTTCGACCAGCGGTCATTATAGCGATAGCCGTCGGGGATTTGATTGGATTAGGGCTTATTTTGGGAGCATTCTTTTACGTTTACCAGGCGAAGAAGAGGAAGAAAGATTTAATCATCGGAATGAAGCAGAAGAATCCACCATCTTCCCCTGAACCAAAAGGCTTCGGTGGTCTTCAATGCTGTTTAAACAAGAAAGGCGACGAAGAGGATAGCGAGGAGACCTCAGAGAATACTTCGGCTTCTTCCGAAGCGGAAGCAGATAACGTAGTTAACAAGGGGCAAGGAGAGGAGACCAGCGAAAGACCGCCGCCGCCGCGGCTGAAGCAGCATAGACCGCTGCTAGTTATCGTCGATGGCGAGCCGCCGCTGGAGCTGGAGACTCTGCTCAAGGCCTCTGCCTACGTGCTCAGCGCCTCTGCCTCGAGCATAGTGTACAAAGTCGTGCTTGCCGACGGCACCACCCTCGCTGTCCGCCGGATCGGTGAGAGCAGCGCCGTCGACAAGGTCAAGGACTTCGACACCCAGGTCCGCAGCATCGCCAGGTTCCGCCACCCCAACCTCGTACACCTACGTGGCTACTACTGGGGCGCCGACGAGAAGCTGCTCATCCACGACTTCGCCCCCAATGGTAGCCTGGTCAACATTTCATTTCCCAGTAAGCTTCTGTCTCTTTCTGTGAGGCATTTCATCTAACATTTTGCGCGCTCTAATCATTCTTTCGCTCCTCAGAGAAGCTTGGCTCGCCGCCGTTGCAGCTGAGCTTGGAATCGCGAATCCGGGTAGCAAGAGGCATGGCCAGAGGACTCGCCTACCTCCACGAGAAGAAGGCCACCCATGGCAACATCAAACCAAGCAACATACTGTTCGACGCGGACATGGAGCCAAAGATCGCAGACTTCGGCCTCGAGCGCCTCATCTCCCGTGACGGCGGTTACCGTTTGAGCACGTCAGCCCGTCTCTTCGGCAGCAAGCGAGATCTCTCTCCGGCGGCGATTCCCGTCACCGAGGCCAGTCCTCGGGCGTCATCCTCCGCCGCGGCACTAGCCGCACCATACCAGGCGCCGGAGTCCCTGAAGAACCTGAAGCCTGGCGCGAAGGGGGACGTGTACTCCTTCGGGGTGCTGCTGCTGGAGCTGCTCGCGGGAAGGGTGCCGTCGGAGGCGGAGCTCGGGCAGTGGGCGGCTGGTTTCGTGGCGGAGGAGAGGAATAGGATGATGAGGATGGCGGATCCGGCGGTGAGGGGGGAGGCGGAGGGGCGAGAGGAGGCGCTGCTGAGCTGCTTCAGGCTGGGCTTTGCGTGTTGTGCCGTGGCGCCGTACAGGCGGCCTTCCATGAAGGACGCAGTGCAGGTGCTGGAGAAGATGATTCCTTTCTTCTCTTCTTCCCCTTCTTCCGATGCTGTAGGATTATAATGACTAGCTGAATTAAGTAATTTGTCGCCATTAAACTGCTTCATTGAAGCAGATACTCATTTATTTACGTTCACGTAACAAGGTTCCCGGGAAAATCCTTTCTTCTATTGACGTGATGTGGTGCAATTTCTCTGTTTGATTGTTTTTTATAGTTTTTTTGCTCTCATGTGGTTATGAACTGACCATATAGCGCTCAGATTTTTTTTTTTTCCTTATTAAAATCCATCGAAATTTGATCCAAAATCCAATTTATCTTCCTTACGTTTTCTATCAATGCATTAAAGAAAGAATAAATTACTGGATAAAGTAATACAAACACCACACCATATCAACTTTTACTAGTTAATTCATAATTGATACATCATCATGCATATAACAACACCAGAGTTAGGTTCATTTACTTTCATATTGATAATTTACAAAATTTGTGTTCGTACTAATGTTTGAGGTGTTTCAACTGGCAACTACTATAACATCTAATGTGGCAACACTATTTGATCTCACCCGCCACCTCTTGCCCTCCCTTCTCGCCGGCACCATGCTCCAAGCAAACACTACCATTGATACGATCAAGAGCCACATGATTATTTTTTCTTCCTTTTTTTTTCCTCTCCAGGGAATAAATCTTAGGCTATATTTTATTAATAAAATTTATAATGAAAAAGAAGAAAAATATAATAAATCTAAATAAAAAGTCATCTAAATTCATTATATTTTTCATCATTTTTACCATTTTTACCATGAATTTCATTCATCAGAACGTAGCTTCTAATTAAAGACTTTGAAATTATCTCATCAAGCAGTAAACTTTGAGTCCCTGATTACAACACTAACATAATCTACATCAACTATCTTAATTTCTACTGTGCTTTTGGAGAGCAAGATTACCCAATCTAATCTTTTTCTAGTTATACTATTTATCTATTGTATTGTTCGGTTGATTTGCCATAGCGCAAAATAAAGCTTAATGATACATTATCTTTTATCTGGTACCTTGTTAGAAAACGTAACATATTTTAAAATCAATTCATTTACTTTCTATTTGTAATGGTAACTCAATTCACTTGCTCATCATGTGTTAACACGCATAATGCGTGATAACATGAAAAAGAAATCCAACTTTCATCGACAAATCAAGCTCCGGAATTTACTTGTAGAACTTGAGTGAATAAACGAGGTCCATCTTTTGCCCAAAAAAAAATGGCTAACATACACCTAGTTTCTAACGTACAAGGCTAGCAGAACAGAGCCAAGCAAAGATTACAGGAAACAAAGGATGATGATGAATCAGTTGGAGTTTAGTACATGATACATGCTAATGCAGCTGAACTTCTATTTGGCATCAGATTCATCTGCTCCGGTAGAACCATCATATGTGGAGAGGAAAAATGTACTCTGGTTTTTCTGCAAAAACCTGCAATGAAAAGCTGTCATACAAAGTCTAAATTTCTACCAACTATTGTTCCATTGAAGGTATCAAATTATACTCCATCACAAAAGATAAAAAAAACGTGCCAAGATTTTCATTCAAAGTTTCTGGTTAAAGAACAAAAAAAGGAGGCACGCATTAATTTCAAACGGAAATCAAATTTGACGGCTGCTAACTTATAGGTGGGCATCAAGGATGTCCACGGATTCTAGTTCACCATGGCTACTACCGATCTCTGTGATGACTTCTAAGCCCATATAACTGAGCTACATAGCAAGGTGATGAAGGTGATGCTGCACAAAAGAGGTGCCAATGGTGGTCTCGTCAAGAAGCTCAATCTCAACTAGTGGAGATTTTGTCTTCGCCATCTACCGAACCTACTCTGGCCACAATTGCTTATAACAGCAGTGAAGGCAGAGTTGGAGAAGACATGCTACAGTAGAAGACAGGCAGATGCAAGTGGAGGTGCCGAAACACTAAGAAGAAGCGCTCTGTTCATTGCTTCCGATCTAGCTTTTCCTCTGCAATCACCGGAAAGCAAGTATCGTTCTACTCCTATTCCCCTTGTTTAGCCAAAATAAACAGGTTGATTGTTCTGTTATGATCAATTAAGCTTTTTAAACTTTCATGATGATATAATTAAGTACAAATATTCATCTCATCAAAGTAGAAGTAAAAAGAGATTTATGTTTTTTCTGTCTTCTCTTGGTTCCTTTTCTTCTTTGACTGTTTAACCATAAAGAGTTCCAAGGAAAAAATGAAAAATCATCTCTGACTGTTGGATATTAAGGAATTTGAAAACATAGAAAAGACAATTTACAAAGTAAAATTTGTCTTACTCTTCTATATGTGCCTCTGTTCCCTACGTTTTCCGGGTTCTGTAATTTGGCTAGAGAGAGCACTTGTCCTTTGGTGCTTAGAAAAGCATGTTATATTTTATTTACTGTGTTCATCCCCAAGCAATGTTGGCGCTTATAGTTGAGCAATTTATTACCCTATGTTTCGTTTGATTGTTCATTGTTGAAGTAAACCAATCTCCACTTTCATATCTTCTATTATACAGTTCAGGATGATTAAGATCTTGACAAAGCATTACCATATATATATATAGAGAGAGAGAGAGAGATAGATAGAATCCCTACTAAAGACTTACCAAAACTCATTTCTTTTGGATTGAAATTCAAGATCATTTTATCTCTTTGGAAGCACACAATGTATCTTTTGGAAGAGTCTATCCTTCTCGGCTGCAAAGCTACTGATAATGCATTTTTTAGAAATTGCAAACTTGCATCTGAGGAGGCTCGATAGGAGGTTAATCATACTAAATAATATTATATTATAGAAAACTTGTTTATCTTGCTGTCACTAAACTAGATATTTCATTTGTTGTTGGTGTTAGTAGCCAATACATGCTAATGCCAAATAATCTCAATATGAGGTTGTTCTATGTATTTTGTATTTAAAAAGATAGCCCCTAAGAAAGGGGTGTTGTATACCAAGAATAGTCCAGTAAGGGTTTCATCCTTTCTATTGCTAATTATAAGGTTTTCTAATAGGACACTCATCTCAGATTTTAAACCTATGTTGGTACGAACATAGTTCTGTTGAAAAGCAAGAGAAAAAAAAGTGTTATAGCAAGATCAAGTTGTCAAGCAAAATACAAATTTATGCTGCATATAACCATTGAAATAACGTGATTCTTCAACCTTCTAAAATAATTTGGCCTTTTACTTTATGTTTATGCTTATGCAATATGATAATTAGTTTGTGATCTATATATCTAGTAAGGTTTTTAAACACATGGTACCACTCAGACCAATAACCTATAGGCACTTATATTTGGTTATTTGTAACATATACCAAGAAAGAAATTGGATCCTAGAACAATTATGAATTATTATGCCAAACAACCCTAGAAACAATTATGATAATCAAATGAATAGCAAATTATGATTTATTGTGAGTTTAAACATGACTAATGCATTTGTACTTCCTTACCACGCGCACCACAAGTTTGAATACAAATTATCAAATCGCATTTACTGATTCCAAAACCCAATAGTTCTGTGGCAGCAAAAGATAATGAAAATCAATTTTATAATTAAAAGACGTAATAGGTTTCTCAGTTTTCTTGAGAGGGCAAGGCGGCCTGTTATCTGCTTACTCGACGGTAACATTGACATTCTTGAAGGATATCAACAAAACTAAATTAATTAAAGCAATATAAAGAACAAAAGAACACTATTGGCAATCAAAGGTGAAAAAAGATCGTTTTCTCTACTTTTTCTTTCTAATGAAGTGTTTAATTGATTGTAAATTTAAGAACAAAAATTACAAGTGTCATGATTCTTGTTTTTTTTTCCAATCTAATAAACAAAATGTAAATATTCTAAATGTGAATTTCAGGGTTTCAGAAAAGAAAATTAGTTGTCTTTCTTTCGGTCAGAAGTCATAAGTCTATTTCTGTAATTACATGGAACATGAGAAGGATATGGATTTTCCTAGAACATCATTGTGTATCCCTAAAAACAGTTATTTTACTATTCAGTAACATTATTTAATAATCATAAATTACATAATTGCATGGAGTCACATATCTCAATAAGAGCATAACAGGCACATGTATCTATACCATAAAATGAAGGAATATATATGGAAGAAAGTGATACTGTTCTCAGCTTATATAAGCTCCAGTACATCTAATCAGTAAAAGAAATTCGGTCTTTACAAAAATTTATCTAACGTATATTTTTAGCAGCATAAAAAGCAAAAATATTTCTCAATCAAATTATGCATGCTGCCGCATCTTAAATGTCAGAAATATGACCCGTAGAGAGTTGTACAGTTCCTGATTACAAATTTTCATAATCAATTATTTGCAACTTGTTATAATTAATATGGAAGCACAGGCACGAAACAGATTCAGAGATGGCTGGAAAGAGAATGTGTTTCCAGGGGTAAGCACTAAGAAATCGCAAAACAAAACCAATTACAAACTTTAATTTTGTGCACTAGAATTGTGTGAGGTATTGCAACATGCGTAGCTTTTTGAGGTGAGAAATAGTGCAACCACTCCTGTTGATACTAAAACAAATGCAGGGAGAGGTGAGGAAGTTTTTCAGATGTTTGGTATGAACGGATGTAACTTTTTCTTCTCATTTATATAATTTTCTTGCTTCTTGGCAAAGAAAAAAAACGTTAACCTTGTGTCAGCACAAAAAAAAATTTGGCATGTTAGAAACCTCCAGAAGCATACAATTTGCTCGGAAGAAAAACGAATGAAAGCATTACAAGAAATCAAAACTTTTAAATGGAAAGAAGGCATGCATACTGAAAATTAGAAGACCAAAAAATTAAAAAAAAAAAATAGCAGTAAAAGAAGAAGCAAATCATACTTGAGGATGTCCAATAATTTTTGTTGTAATTTTGCAAGTGCTTCCTCCTCCATGTTGACATAAGCAAGTAATTCAGGTAACTTTACTGAAGATAGTAAATAATAAAGTTGCACAAATCAATATTTTAAAAGGGTTTAAAAGAAGCAGAAATAATAAAAAGTAGCAGATAATGGATGAGTAAGTTCGCTCAACATTTACAAATTGCAGATACAAAGATAAATACAAAATGTGATATTTATTAATAAAGCCAACCGACTGACAACATTTAAGATGTGAGAAAAGCCTGGTAATGAGGTAGAAGTATTATGAAATTGAGATAAAAGAACAAAGATGTATATAGAGCATACCAAAAAGCCGCAATAGATGTTCAGCTCCATACACTGTTGAAGGGGACACATACTCCCCAACTGCTTCGTGGTATTGTTGTCGCTCTCTTTTGTACAAAAGCATTGCTGGCAATGCTTTATCAAAATAGCAACGCAAGCCTTTTAGAATCTCACCAACCGAGTCAGCAATCCTAAGATAACATTAAAAGTCAACCGCATGGTAGCCAGTGGAACTAGAGGTTCAAATGTTACAGAAACTATATAAAAGTAAGGTACAAAAACACATCAATATCGATCACTAGGAAGTTTTCCATAGTGAAATAGCATGGAATAACAGTAAAGTTCTAAAATAAAAGAAATAAGAAAACGATAAGATCCCTCATGAAAATAGGCAAAAATATCTTTAGAAATACTCTGACTACATCACATCAGCACGCGTAGCCAATTGACCATGCAGACAAATACTGCCAATTATTCAAAAAGAGCAACAAGGAAAAGGAATGGGTAATCTCATCAATCGTGACAAGCACACAAGCAAATAAGAAAAAAAAATGATATCATTAGCTTTCTTGATTCCTAAGAAAAATATACAGTTACAAAACTTCCTAGTTTTCTCCATATATTACATGCTATTTTACGAATGATGATGACTTATTACTATAAAAGTAGCCGGTAGGGAAAGAATGAAGCAATTTAGTTTTAGATTAAACATAGAATTTCATTTCAAAAAAGGATAACAAGAAGTATGAGGCACGGATTAGGAAGTCATATAGTGGCTGCCTACACTAACATAGAGACCTAGTAAAACACTGCACATTCACAAGGAAATTATTATCTCAAACCAACAACTTGGAATGGATTCATATGGATGAGATGAGTTGCACCGTACATTCACATAATTTTCAGAATACATTGGATTGTCAATTTGATAATCTGGCTCTAAGTCTTCTCACCTGGTCTCATTGAAGTTCAGGAAAAATACTTGGGTCAAGTCTGGTCAAAATAGGTCATTAGAGAAAAGCGATTATACCAAGTATTTTTATTAGACCAATTGCACAGATTAGACTGATATCGTGAAATGCTTTAAAAAGCAGTTAAATAAGAGGTGTGTTAATCTAAAACATAACTTATTTAACAATGTACTGTCCATGGAAACTGGTCCTAAAATGAACTTCCATCCAATCTATTAATTTCAGCTAGTATTAAGATCACTGACCATATTGGATTAAGAATTCACAAATCCAGAAAACCATAGGCATCTATTATTGCCAAGTAATTTTAGGACAGTAAAATTAACAAAACTTGATTTGACCTTATCAAATGCATCTGGGATAAGTAAACATTAAAGAACAAATCATAAAATAGTGATTTTATTGTTGCTAAGTCAATAAAAGAATAGGAAAATATTTGAAAGTACAAAGAACTTGAAAAGATAAAAAATGTCAAAACAAACTATGCCACTTCAATGTCATTTTTATTGGGAAAACAGAACAAACTATACAACTACCAAAATAACCTACCTTAGAACTGAAAACATAGCGAGCATAAAAATTCATCCAGCTTTTGGTAATCCAGACTCCTGAGTAGAACAAACAACCAAATGACGCCTGTTCAAAGTAATTTTTAACTAGATGACTGCATTGACTAAGTGGTTTTATATACAACCAACCACCAAAACAACCTAACTTAGATCAGAAAACAAAAAAAACATAAAAATTCATCCTGATAAGGTTGTGCGATTCCGTAGTTATGAGTGCATTGGAATTAGATAGAGTTAGCTCAGAGTGATTCCATTTCTACTTTATGAAAACTTGAAGTGCTAAACTCACTAAGATGCTTAGCAACACAACACAAAGCCTTGACCTCTCCCCCCTTCACTTGTGTATGCACCCCCTACTAGAAAAATTCAAAAAGGAAATAATTCAAACAAAAAACAACATAGTTTCAGACCTATAGCTTAATAGATACAAGAAGTCAATAGTTGCAATTGTTAGACAAGTTCTACGTACAGTATCATGTATTCCTCCAAAGGAACCAAACAAAACCTTCAAATCATCCAATTTTTGCTTCAAATCATCTGATATCTTAGCCATATAAGTTGACCGTCTGACAACTCTGGTTGGGATCAGATTGGCTATTTTTTACGCTGATTGAACATGGCTGGGTTGGAAAACCCTGATAATTATGTCCTAGTTTTTCCTCTACAATTATCCTTTTTGGTCTCTTGTGGATAAACTAGTTTTGTCTTCTCCGTGTACCTTGTCCCCTCCTGATATATTTTTCCAAGGAAGCTCGTTACCAAACCTCGCACTCATGGGACTTCATCACTCACTTGCACTAGCAGGGCTATGTCGGACATTCATTGTCACTGCTACGCAGAAGAGAAGGTTAGAGGAGCTACAGGACACTCATAGGTTTAATTTAAGTAAAAAACATCAATGGTTTTTAATTAATTGTATTGTATTGTTATTTTTATTAGATTAACGTTCATATTTAATTCAGAAATAGTTTAACTTAAATGTTTAATTGTAATTATAAGTGAATGCTATTATTTTAGATTTGAGTTATTTACTAAAGTGTTTTAAAGTATCAAAATTAATAATAAAAAAATCATTATAGTATATAATGATATGAAAATTTCTTGTGTATTTTTTAATAACAAACATAAATTACAACAATAGAATATTAACTAAAATACTAATAAAAAAATACATGGTAATTGATCAATTATATTTAAGTAAATTACTCATTAATATCTAAATAAAGTTACTAATACTTTTTAATAAATAACACATTATGAATTACAAATAGCATAATAGATCAAATCCTAAAATCTAAATGAATATTATAAAATATTGAAAAGTATTTCAAAATTGTATCATTTTTAGATAATATTAAAATCTATTAACAAAATTGTATCGTTTTCAGAAAATAGCCTCATATGAGTATGCATGTTTTTAGTTGATAGAAACTTGCAATATATTTTTAGTTGATAGTAAGCATGTTTCGATTAAATTGAACTTATATTCAATTTTTTGTAATAATATCACATTAATGTGGAAAACTATCAACTTCAATGTCTCATATAAGTAATAACTGGTTAAATTCTAAGCATTTCAACATAGATCCTGTCTCATACACAGAACAATGTAAACAAATATATATTTACAACAAAGATAAGGAATTATATTTCCTTATCTTTTATTTCTAAACAAATATATTCTTATATTACTTCGTTATTCTTCTCTCTTTTTAAATTATTTTCCAATTTGATAATGAAATGTTTAGATAATTTGATGTAACAGTGATAATGAAAACTATGGTTGTAATCAAGCCCTTTATACAAGGAAGCAATGGTTGATGAATTCGATGAGGGCAATATCCTAAAAAAACTTTTTCTGCATGTATGAACCATTCACCTCCTCACTTCCAAGTGGCAATCTCCCCGCTCTGAGTTGTCACTTGTCTTTGACAATTACTCCTTCTGTACCTTCCACTCTACCTTCTTCCTCTGAAATCTTTATTCAATGATGCATCTATACCTCAAACCTCAGTGAAAACTTCAAAGCCTCTTTATGACTTTTGAAACACCACTAGGCTCCTTTTGCACGTTTACCTCATTGCTGAAACAATAGAAGTATAATAGGAATAAAATCCAAGCTTCTCCAACTCTAGTGCCTCTATGTTTTCATCGAAGTCTCCTGTCTCCTGTTGCAAGTCGAACGAGCTTCTAGTCTTCTTGTGCCTCCTTCTAGATGTTATTGGTGAATGAAGCAGCAATTCTCTCTATTTGTGTTCACTTCCAGTTTTCTTTAAATTATCCTATTTTCTTTCACGTGGATGGTCAAACAATACTTACTACTTTTCCATTTGCCTACATGCTTTTTTCATACATTGATAAACACTTCTTCAACATGCAATGCATATCTCTTATCTACAATTAACACCTTAAATTCAAGGCTGCATCGATTGTTCCACCATAAGTTATTAGGCAACACCACTATAACAACATGAATATCGGAGCACTACTGATATTATAAATCTTTCTACTATGACACTTGTAGTTAGTTAATTATTTATCATAACCATCATATTTGTTACTACCATATTATATATTTACATATTGTGTATTTCTATTACAGTTGTAATCAAAGTTTATACAAGAGGCAAGATAACAAACAATGTCCTGATTTCTACTATTCCAATTGATGCCAACAAAAAGATCAAGCAAAAAGAACTGTATTTAACTCATTAATTATGAAAGAAGCACCAAAAAGTATAAGTAGCCCAATGTAAGATAAAAAGTTCAGCATATGTATGGCGTCTTCTTTTTTGCCATCCTAAACTTACATTCCATCCTTCTTCGTTCGATAATCAAGGTACTTCTTTAAGATGTCATCAACATTTGGAGAACGAGGAAGTTTGACTAGCTGCAAAGGAGTCACTGTTAGATCGACTCATCAATATAGGCAAAAGTAGTGTTCAGAAAACTCTTAAAAAACCAAGAAAACATAAATACTTCCTGTGGCAAAAGTAAAAGAAAGTATGAGGCAAGATAGTTTATGCATAACACTTTTCTCAATTTTCATTGACATTGAACAGTTCCGTGAGTTGGATTTTTAAAATGCATGCGTGCATGTATAAAAGGTAATCCCAATAAGTACAAATCCAAGCATAACTCAATACACAAATCCCCGTATATTGAGGTCTAGTGCATGGTTATCAAACTAGTGAATCAACTCATTCAATCCTAATATTCTACATTCTTAAATCGCCCGGTTAACTCGAAGGTAGGATCGGCTTTTTAGTAAACTCAGACTAAACTCTTGAGTTTACCAAGTTTAGCTGAGTTCACCGAGTTTACGAGTCTACCAAGTTTATCATATTCACTTAGTCAATAACATATATATAATACTCCAACACTACTTCCCAACAATTGTGATAGTTTATGGATCCTAGACTCTCGCACATTCTTTGCTCTCCTACTCTCTATTCTCTCCACATTAATATTGTCATAACTATTCTCACAACTATTAAAATAATTGTATTTCTCAATCTTTATTTATTTTAGACCATATCCTTTAATAATCAATGATTCCATGAATTAGTATTTGGATCTTATTTAACATGTGCTTCAACAATCACTATTTGTTAATATTTGGTTTATATTAGGTTTTCTATTTTAATTCATGTTAGTGTATCGGTCTAGTGTAAAACTAGTATATAGTATATACTTAATTCATATTAGTGTATCGGTCTAGTGTCAAACTAGTATATGGTATATACTAAGTGTACAGACACAAATGTACCAACAATCACATTGATACATCATGTAATTAATACTTGACACATCATGTAATAGTATTGATTACATCTCGGACCAATAAGTACAAGCAGTATTACCCATATGGATTAGTACATAAAACCATAGTTTATATATTATTGTAATTGTATTATCTCTTGAATTTAGATGTGATATTTGCTACTATTTTTTATTTGAATGTGAATTGGACAATTCATAAAATAGTAGGACCTTATGATTATAAGTTCCAATCTTACAATCCGAATTCTAGACCCTCTACCATTCCTAGATAGAAAAGCTTGTTTAACAAACTTGGTCTAGTGAATACCAAGCAAGACCATATTCTCAATACAATATAGCATATCATGGTGCCCAGTACACCCAGTTGGTATACTGGTATGTGTCAATCCTAATCATGATCAATATACCAATTTATAATGGTATTTTAAAGCATGGCATGCATACATATATATATATACTTTCATTTTTATTGTCATCTATTATTGACTACCCTCGCAAGCGAGAAAATTCTGTGCCAAATCAAAGTGAGTTCAGTTACACAGTTGGAGCATGATAAGCACAGCAAATATTCTGGATTAACAATGATAGTTCAGTAAGCTTGAGGATGGTCTTTGTGGGTAATCATTGGTTAAAATACAATCAAATAAATCAAGTATAAATAAAAAGAGAATGAATGAATTGAGGTTTTAAATATTGATTTAATAACTTAGCACTTGGGCCACCCTATATTGATATGCCCGTTACTCAAACAATACAAGCATAATATTGATTAACTTGTATAAAATATTAGAGTGGAAACCTTGACCACAATCAGTAAATAATCGATTTGGTACAATACATAACAGTCCAATAGAAAACTGACAAGAGCATTGCAACAAGATTTTAAACCTTGGTATTAAATTATTAATTAGGGTGGTAACTTCACAATGTCAAAGTTCTACGCACGGCAATTTTTTCCACTCAGATTTTAAGGTATAACTTATTTTTCCTGCAGCATATGCAGACAATTTGTACAGCTATCACATGTAGTGCAAAAATTAATGATAACTCAAATCGCACATGTTCTAGGTTAGGAGCAATAGCTTTTGGGATAGACATATTATTGCTAGAAATAGAGAGCATAATTTGTGTATTTGCCATGGGGGCATGAAAAATTAGTAAAACCAGTACAACACAAGCTTGGCATGGCTTCTGATTATTGGGTCAGTATTTTGTCCAAGTAAGAAAGCAAAAAATATGACTTAAAGGGGAAAATGTTATGTGTTTAAGATCACAATATTCAACTCTTAACCGCCACTTTGTTATTCAGTTTTTATAAATTCTCTTTATCTTGACTAATATCTACAAGATCAACCAGCAGGTTAACTAGTGTTAAACTCATCAAAACCAGGTAGGCTTAGCTCAAAACACAGTAAATTACAACATGGCTAGGTTTCCCTAATTCATCATGAACGAATCCTAACCATTCAAACATAACAAGAGCTACCCAACGATCGTGTCAAATCAAGGTTTATGGAGACGATCCAAACCAAACAGTGAGGTCATTAAGTAACAGTCCAGTCGAGGAGCAAGGACCAAAGTTAGATCATGTCAGTTTGGCTAAGTACCCTTGCATACGGGTCATTACCAGGTACCACAAGTTAGCACTGAATGTAAATACCACCGGAACACCAATACATACATAGTTCCAACAGCTAGTTTTACAGCAATCTGGAAAAGATTGCAACAAGTTACTAGCTAAAAAGGGCATGATGTAATGTGACCATATTGAGCAGTGCTTGAACCAATATTTTGAACATTGTTATCATAACAAGTTTTGCCAAATCATAAGATGTTCAAAGCATAGATTTAAAAACCAATCAATGCCAGTGTACCACCTAGTACAAAGAGTATGGGTTAGTTTAAACATGTACTGATATATGGTACAAGATCGGTACTGATCTTGTACCATGTGTAATCATATATATCATTTCATGTATTTTTCTTTCAAAGCTCGTATGTCCATGTTTTTTGCTTAAGAGTCCCATCTCTGTTAGTAGCCTCCTTCCAAGCAAATTGGGTTGCTAGTAATTGACAAGATGAGGCAAATGTTTCTACAAGTGTTTCAACCTGATTAAAAGTTTCATTGTCCAAAGCATAACAACCTTGTATAAATTTCAAACAAAATAACACGTATCTTATCTTCGCTCAAACACTTTACAAGTATTTCAATAAACTCTAATTATGAATTAACAGAAGATGCCATGAATTGTCACAAATTTAGATTGTTATGTATATTTGTTTGTCAAGCATATTGCACTCACACCACCCCATGTAAAATAAGTCTTACAACATAAAGAATGCCGATTTACCTTACCCAGCTGAGTAACAAACTCCCAATCATCAACTAGCTGCTTCTTAAGATTCAAAGGAAACTGTAATTTCACCAAATTCTCTTGTGACCTCTTCTCATCCTAACAATAGATAAACTGCAAATTAAATTATGTTCCCTACAAATTTTACAAAAGTGATTTTCTCAAATGTTGAGGGAGAAAAATATCTAATACGCAATCTTTAACACTGTTTTTCCTAAAGGGAAAAACTGAATAGAAAGGAAGGAAAATATATTTTCCTTTATTTCCATTAAGGGATAGAAAGTAAAAGAAGGAAAAATGGATAGAAATGTATTTTTTTTCCTCAGTTTGGGTTCCATCCAATTGGTCAAAAAAAAAAAAAAACAGGCTAAGTTTTTTAAAAATATATATATACATGAAAAGATAAAAGCACCCTTTATAGTTACATCAGTCATATTTTTGACACTTTTAAGTTCTTCATTTGTCCCTTGCTTGCCAACATAAAAACCTCCCAAACGTAAATTGTATTCTTGATACTTTAACTTCATCATGTGTCCCTTGCTTACCAAATAATATAAAATGTAGAGAGGGGTATAAGTGCATTATCAAAATTAAGGACATTAATTTTTTTCCCTTTTCTTTCCTTAAAATGTAGTATAAATAAAGAAATTTTCATATTTTATTGTCTGACTTTTATGTTCCACAATTACATGCCTTCTTTTTATTTTTCCGAGACCGGTACCCGATACGGTACGATTTTTTATTTCTTGAGTACAATCATCTTCTAGATGAGAGCTATCAAAAACACAAAACGTAATATAAATAAGGAAAATATGAGGCATGCTCTCTTGAATTCTTTATAAACTAGTAATGAATTTCAAAAAAAATCTAGTTTGAAATTGTTGCGATTATTGTTTAGTTTAGAATAATGTAGTATTTATTTGAAGTGAAAATTAGTTTAATTTAGAATACACTTTAGTGATTCTTGTAAGTTTAATTTGGACTCGGTACCAAGCAATAAACTTGGTACATACCAGGTTGATCCTATATATACACACACATATAATATGTGTGTACACGCGTGCACGTGTATGTATTAGACGATACCATGTGTTGGTTACCAAACTATGCTAATCTGAGCAAATAATGGCAAACTAATATAGACTGATATATTAAACCTTGGTCTCAATTAACATATTATCATATTTTACAGATTTTCTGATTTTTCAGGTTATCTTCCTACCTAAATGCTGAATTTTTAACAGATCAAGTCCTCAATTACTATATTTTATGTCCAAAAAATTTAAATTACTATCACATATGGAATGAAATTCCAGTGCTTAGGATAAGGCATCTAATGAAGAGATCACAGGAAACACACCTCAACACCAGATGGAGCCTTCCGCTTCTTGCCCTTTGATACTAGATATGAAGATAGATGTTTAGTCAGATCCCATATATAAAGTATTTTTCCAAAAAACAAAAAAGCTCATTTGCAATCAAATAAGATTACAAGATATGAAAGCAGTAAAGGAAAAAAGCCTTCCAGCTAATTGCTTAGGTATGTTAATTAAAACATATCTTGGAGGACTCAAGTCCAATAATCTCTATAAAATTGAAAGCATAATTTTCATACGCAAAACAAACTGTTATACCATTGCTTTTATGATCCTCTTTATCAATCTTCACATCTGCCAGAGACAAATAGAAGACATGTGAATCTACAGATAGTTAGATTGTGAATAAGATGAAAATTCCGCTGTAATTCACTTAATACTTGTTGAGTGAAGAAATGAGTAACCTTCCGTACCCATCAACTACATGCAAAAAAACATACAGTTTGCAATGTTGGAAGGAATTATGATCCTCTAACTACGTCAGTTGCAGAAATATCCTTGAGAATAATGAACAGTAGTTTCAACGCCCATATATCAAGATGAAACCAAACATGTCATCGTACCCAAACATCATCATGTAAAACAATGAACTGCAAATGCTTCATTGATGCAAGATTTTGAATATAAATTTGGACCAGTGTACACATCCATGTACACTCCATTGTCAGACCGGTATATATTAGTCGGTACCTACATAAGATACCAATCTATACCAACACATGGTACCAACAGTCAATATTATTAATATATATATATGCACCAATCTTATACTAATAATAATACAATGTTAGACCAGTACATGGTGTCCATAGGCAGTTCGAACCAATTTTTGAATCCTTGCACCATTGTACAAACATTAGCATAGCCTAGAAGCATTCATATGTTTGGTTCACAAGAAAAAGGGTATTTAGTGAAACACCAAATAAAGTTTTAATAATTCGTGCAAATTTTTTTAGCATATTCAGTATGACAATGACTTATAGAAGATTGATAACTAACTCCAAAAGTAGAAGGACCACATAAATATACTCTAACTAGTTAAACTTTAAATTCAAATTTACATAAGCACGTGTGGATACATAACTAGAACCAATCATGGATGAGAAGCTCCAGGAACTTTTGCTAACCATGACCAATTTAAAAGAAGAGAAATCTCATGTTTGACATCAAAACATTTGTCCAAATGAATAAAAGAAAATGATTCTCTTTCTAAGGATTCAATTCAGAGAATGTTCACCTCCAACTGAAATGTCATGGTCAAAGGAATAGGCCCCATGAAAGAAGACAATGTGTTCTGGGGTATTAGAGAATATATTGTTATTGAAAATTCATTTTCCCTTTTCTAATTCTAGTTGACCATACAAACAAAATTAAATCAATTATAAGTAAAAGAAAAGTACGCATAGTTGGCTCAAGGCCATAAGTTCTAGATCATTAAGGTCATAGAAAAGATAAAATTACAAAAACCTTTTGGCTTATTCTGTGCAGACCGGCCAGTTTTTAGGTTTTTGTCAGTATTCTGGTTCTTTTCAAGTGCCTGTTGCTTACGAACATTTTCATCAGTATATTTCAACAACCGATCAGCAGCAACCCATTCATCCCAACTGTAAAAAATGGAAGAAAATGTTGCAGAAGCTAAGTCATGTTACAAAACGTAGGAAGAAAAACAAAAATTAAAAGAAACATGCATTAAGCCTATCAAAAAGAAATAAATTTTACGGGGAACTTTGAAGTTGCATCAAAACTCACTTCTTGCTCCAACCCTATAACATAAATAATCAGTCAGAGAGGAAATGTTAATTTGTAATCATCTGTACAGTCAAATACACTGAAAAAAGCAAAGTGGATATTATAAACCACTGCATAATGAAGCGATAATAGAAGATATAAGAATGTAATTATGATTTTTTAACTGATTCAATGAACCAAAATTTTCACTCACAAGATAATGAACGAAGTATCTCCATTCATCCTTCCGCAATTCGGCTTTTTGAACCTTGAGAACAAACCAAACCAACAAAATTTTAGCAGTCTATAAGAAACAACTATTCTCTCAGCAAGATAATGCGTTTAGTTACTGTACTATAGAAAAGTATATCCAAAATCCATAAATAGTAAAATTGCAAAAACAATATAACTCATATGTCCGGGCTTATTGCTGATTTGTCATCACATCGTGATCTTATAACTTTTAGAATTTGAAACATATTTCACCTACCTGGTAGGCAAGCTGGCATGGAAACCAATAGCAACTTGTTTATAACCATCACAGTATCCTTTGCTTAGCAAACTTCACAATGTTTCAAGTTTGTAATGATTTGCCTTGTACAAAATTTCACCAAACTCAACAGAGTAGAATTACAAAGTTATGGTCTCAATGAGAACAATACATCCCTGTTCTCCAAGATATTATTATGACACTTTAGTCATCAAACTGCCAAGAGCTAGAGTTTTGATAAAGGCAAAGTTATGATCTCAAATAGCGCAGTGTGGTGTTTGATGCCATGTCTCCGCCTGCTCACAACATCAATCCAACAGACAATGAGATCACAGTATGACCAAAACAAAGTGATCAACAACGAACCATTTCACCAATGCAGGCTCTTCTCATCAATGCCCAACTCTACTCTCTTTTCCGTGATGCTACACTTCCAACAACCTATGAGGTTAGCCTCCAAACAACATCCAACTATGACCAACCTACGCTTAGATCAGCCAGTGGCAGCTCTTCCACGGCAGACCTAGGGAAAGGTTGGCTAGCCATGGTATATCTACTCAAAGGTTCATCAACCTAAGCCAACTTAACTTGCATGTATAATCAATGATCTACGTGTTAACATCAGGTAACCTAGATGAAGAACAAAGTAAAATGTAGATAACTTGTGTGCATGGGATGACCAATGGACCACACCATCTCAGAAAATGCTTTTGAAAGCTTCTAGAAGCTTCTAGAAAGTTGAGATATCAACCACCTATCCTACAAATAAGGTGACCAGCCAAATCATAGATTGGTCCTCCAAATGTTCACCCAACCCTACTATTTCAACAAATGCATTGTAGGACTAACAGTTATTCTCCAACTTAGTTAAGATTCTAGACCAAGTTCACCTTGCTAACCTCACCCAACATCAACCTTCCTTAAGCCAAAACCTAACCGCTTCAACTGGATTACCATCTAATCTTCCGCATGGTAGTCCATCTATCTCAATAAAAAAACTAAATTTAATTATCAATTATGCATCTCCTCACATGATGGACGACCAAACTCTAACCATATCATATTTTACTCGGCCAGTGGACTTGATTATTCTGTAATGACATGGCAACTAATGACAAATCTGTTTATAACCCTATTAACAATAATTTGCCTATGGCCTCACATAGTTTCAAGTTGCAAATGCTTGTTCATACGTATTGATGAAAGAGACAAGTCCTTCATTCATGGTTTTTTTTTCGTCGTTTAGCTAACTTGTGGAATTCAAAAATGTGTCTTAAGTATAGTAATGACTTCCACCGTCTCGCAAATATTCTCTAGAACTGCAAACCTCAAGTAGTAACCAGCATATGTCACCATGTAGTCATGTGCCTGTTAAATACAATGAAATGTAGGAGAAATAGCCAAGATACTATTCCTTAGCCACACAGATGTTAATATCTAGAGAACATACAACAAGATAGGCATATATGAAAACTATGCTGTTTCATACATATGTGAAACACAACAGTGATGATAAGTTAGCCTAATATAGATGTAAACGCTAAAACGTAGTAACTCTGTGGTTAATACTGGATACTACAGCTAGTAGTACTAAATAAATCTATTCATTTGTGAATAACAAAAAACATATATCCATAAAGATAGTTACAAATCAACAGCATGTTAATATAAAAATCAACGGTCAAAAAGCAACAACGATAAAAAAAAATAAAAAAATAAGCTTTGTTCTTGCATCAAGAATCTAAAACATTACAAACAGCATGACCAATATTTTGAGCAATTAGCTGCATCCAAAAGCGAGAATCGAAAACGAATCTTGGAGACGATGCAAGAGAAAGAAACATATGGACAAGATGGGGAACCCTAATCTGGAGGGAGATGATGAGACCTTGGCCTCGTAGATGAGAGGGCCGTGGTAGGCAAGAACCTTCTCGCCTTCGGTGAAGACGACATCAACGTTGGGGTCGGAGGCGTCGTCGGGGCCGGCTGCCTCGTCACCTCCGCCGTCTACATCCATGGAGGTGTCCTCCTTGGCGCCGGCTCCGGTGTTGGCACTCCCCATGTTGCCCTCACTAGGCCCTTCCGCTCCCTCCCCTTCACTGCTCTGCTGCTTTAAGTCAAAAGCGCGATCTTTTTTCCTCCCCCGCCTAGGCATGGGTCGAGTTAGGTTGAATTTCGTTTCGATATTTTGTGACTGCTCCCAAAAAATTATTCCAGTACTCAATTTAACCTTTTACCATGGCTTGATCGTGTGTGTATATATATATATATATAATTAAAAATAAAATAAAATAACTTCAGAAAATTATGTTTGGAGCTGAAGTCAATTTTCCCTCTGCAAACAGAGTAATATAATTAATATTATTATAAATAAAACAATAAGATTATCCTAATATCCTTTTTAAGTGTCATAATGCACTAATTAAACATACCATAATACATACAAACATATACTGTGATGATCATCGGTTGTTTAATCATGATATCAAAAATCTTTTGATTTCTTATTCTCATCCTATAATAATATTAGGAATTTGATATGTCCACTAAACGTCTTTTGCCATTTTAATTGAACCCTCACAGAGTCTCTGTCGTCAAGTCTCCTATAATGATTCAATCAATGTGTCTTCATTGATTTGCTATTAATCATCCCTAGGTGTTGAGATGTTCAATATGAAACTCGTTTTACATTTTGACAATGATGTCTATGAAGAGGGTCTAATGGCCTATCGGAAAGTGTGTATATCAATCATCAATCAATGCATATAATTTTGGATCGAGTTTATTGTTTTCAGTAATAAAGTTTTATATCAATCATCAATCAATGCATATAATTTTGGATCGAGTTTATTGTTTTCAATAATAAAGTTTTAGGCTCTGTTTACTGGCGCGAACGAGAGTAGTGGAAGGGATTTTGCAATAGAAGGAGAGGGATGTTAGACACCTAAAAGTTATGTGTCCAACGTATCATAGTGGGCATCAGTGGCAAGCAGTGATTGCTGTAAGCAGTGGCGGAGCTACATGTAAGATAGTGTGAGCAAATGCCCCACTAATTTTTCATTGTATTTTTGATTATATATAGTCATAACTAAGTGTAAATAAAGATTAAACATATATAGCCTCCACGCAACACATATATTTTATATATTTGCCCCCTTAAATTTTTTTGCTCCTACATACCTTTAGGTCCTGGATTCGCCACTGGCTACTAGCAGCGGCAGCTACAAGCGTCAAGTAGGCGAGGGTAGTGGTGTACATTCGGTATTTACCGATACCGAATATACCGAACCAAATTTACCAATCTAAAATTTACCGAAAAATCTAATACCGATACCGAACCGATTAACAAATTTACCGATTATCTACCAAATCGAATTTACCGAATAAAAACTCAATTGCCATTTCCACCCGTAATTAGGGAACACTAGTAACATGGGTATACCTCAGGTTCACATTCTATAGATTTAATGAATTCCTTTGTGAATGAGAAAAAACACATAGGAATGAGTAAATTTCTAACAAATTAAAAAAAAACTTGGGATTTCTAAATCAGAGAAACAGGTGGATTTCCTAATCGCATCAAGTTCTTTTGGAGCAAAAAGAACATCATCTAGTTTTCATGAAATATTGCTTTATCAGTAAGTTATCCTAACAAATATGTTGTACTTGTATCAGTTTGTGAAATCTCGATTCACAACACGAAAAGTTATGCATACTGATTTAGTGACTAAATCAGTAAGTTATGCATAACACATCAGATCCCAACACAATTTCTTTCTGAGAGTAGATGCAGTTTTAAACCCTAAAGAATCGAAGAAGACTTAGCCACAGGGGAACTAAGGGAAGGGCAAAAAAAAATTAGGGTTCGTGGCTCAAACCTCCGTCACGTCTTGAAGTCTCGAGATTTTAGGGTTCGGCTTCGCCTGCTACTCGTAGATTCGCCAGTCGAAGAGACGAAGACTCGAAGTAGAAAAAGCTTAGGAATAGGATTCGCCAGAAATCGGTCGCCGATTCGCCGCTCGCCTTGTCATCGCCGAGACGCAGATTCGTCAGTAGCTGAGCTAAGTCGCCAGTCGCCACTCGCCAGAACCCAGAACCAGAACTCCAGAAGCCTCGAATTGAAGGCGAAGCGAAAGCTGCGAAGGCGATGAAATTAGGGATTTAGGCGAAGCGAAGAATCTGGCTATGGCTAGGTTACACTTACGTTATGGGTAGGTAACTAGGTATTGGGTAAATGGATAAAATCATAAACGATTAAAACGGGTAACGGATAAAATCATATGTAAACCTTTAATCGGTATATTCGATTTTTTACCGAACCGAAAGGAAATTTACCGATACCGATACCGAAAACCGATTTATCTAAAAATGTCTACCGATACCGATACCGATACCGATTTAACCGAACCGAATTTACCGAACCGATTGGTAAATCGGTAAATACCGAATTTATCGATCCGATTGTACAGCCCTAGGTGAGGGCGAGTGGACGAGGACGAGCAGCGGCTGCTGCAAGTGGCAGTGGCTACGAGCGTCGAGCAATCAAGGGCAAGCAGACGAGGATGAGTGGTGGCTGCGAGCAACGAGCAAGCAAGGGAGAGAAGACAAGGACGAGCAGCAGCGGGGATGAACGTCAAGGGAGGGGACTCCGAGCGGCAGTTGTGAGCATTAACGAAGGCGAGGTCGAGAGTCAAGGGAGGGGGGGGGGGGACGAGCGGTGGCTGCAAGCATCAATAGAAGGGAGGACGAGGACGAGTATTGAGGGAGGGGAGGGGCTTGGACGAGCAGCGACTGCGAGCTCCTCCAGCACATGGAGTGCAGTCAACATAACTGTGAGCTCCAGCGGTAGTAGCAGTAGCTTTGCCTCACGCATTTCTTAAATCCGCCCAATTTAGACGATTTGGAAATGAGGGATTTTGCCCTCATCCATCTGTCCAATTTTTCTTCATTTTAGCTCCGTCCATCTTAGTAACAGTCTGTTTACTATGATAGATTTTAGGGTGGAAGGGATGAATATGAAAAAAATCTCTTGTATTCTAGGAAGGATGGATCCAAAACGAGGGAAATTTGAGTGGATGGACGAGGGAAAAATCTCTCGTTTCCGATCTACCCAAATCGGACAGAAATAAATGAGTGACGTGAACGCTCGTGTTACTGCTGCTAGCCGCCTCTCGCTGATGCCTGCTTGCTCATTGATGCCCCTCGCAGACGCCGCCTCTCGCCGACGCCGCTCGCCAACACCCGCTCATTATGCACCAAGGTAGCACCAACTCCTACTCACCACTCGCCTCTTGCTGACGCCACTCACCAATGCCTACTCGCCTCTCACCCTCACATACGCCTGCTCGCCCTCGCCAATGCCTGTTCGCCGCTCACCCTCACAAGACGATGCTTGCTCACAGGAGTTGGACACATGAAAGGACATGTGACTTTCATGTGTCCAACATTCTCCTCTTCTCAAAATCTCTTCTATCCCAAATTCTGTCCCCTCTAGTATATTATAACTGTGCTAAATCATATTATACTACATACCTTTAAAATTTATAAATTATTTGATAAATAATTTTTTAACTATTATCAAAATTTAAAATTATAATATTATTTATTATTAAAATTTAAAATTATTTAAAATAGTAATAGTTAAAATTTTAATTATAATTATACAAATTACTTTTTTCTAAGAGAAGCATAAGCACAAAAGTATCAAATTATAATTTCTATAATTTTTTACTTTTTACTATTTTTTTCTTTTATTTTTATCATAAAATAATTTTTTACTGTTTTATATTAAACAAGTGCTTCAAATCAGCTTAAGAGAGCCAAACCGCCCCTAAAATCAATTATTTTTTCGTTAATTATTTTGCCATGAATAAAAAAAAATTGAAGCAACACGAGAGGTTGGCCAGAAAACCACTCAATATCACGCATCACAAATTTCAATCCTCCAAGATAATTACAGCAGCCACATGTACTCATTATTTTTGTGATTAATCGCGAGATCGACGATGCATCATCTGGGGTCGGCGGCTGCCTCAAGATCGCTGCCGGCGACGTCGACGACGAAGCGATATCTGACGTCGTTGTGCTCCAGCCTCCTAAACGCTTCATTCACGTAGTCCATCTTCACCACCTCGATGGTCGACGTTAGCCCCTTCTCCACGCAGAACTCCAGCATCTCCTCCGTCTCCTGAATGCTCCCGATGAAGCTCCCCGTTATCGACTTCCTCCCTGCCAACAAATCAGATCCATTTAGAATCCGACTTAATAATATTAACCACTATCAATCAAATTGATCAGACCTAGCATGACCATGGGGGTGAGGAACTGCAGCGGCTGGTTGATGACCCCCATGAGGACCAACTTGCCGTCGAGCCTGAGCAGCGAGAGGTAGGGCTCCAGGGGGTGGAACACCGGCACGGTGTCGATGATGTAGTCGAGGCTGTCGGCGGCAGCGGCCATGGCCGCCTCGTCGGAGCTCACCAGGTAGGCGTCGGCGCCGAGGTGGTCCACGGCCTCGCCGCGCTTCCTGAGGGAGGAGCTGATCACGGTGACGTGGTGGCCCAGGGACTTGGCGAACTTGACGCCCATGTGACCCACCCCGCCCAGGCCGAGGATTCCTCCGCGCAGGCCGCTGCCCATGAGCCCGAAGTGCTTCAGGGGGCTGTAGACCGTCACCCCGGCGCAGAGGAGCGGCGCCGCTTGCTCCGGTGCTAGCCGCGGAGGAATCTTCACTAGGAACCTGCTCAACAAAGTTTAACCCGTTGACCTTACATACGATGACAAATCCTCTCATATGTATTATTATCTATCTTACTTAAAATTTGACTAAAAATTATAAGTATGATAACCCGTTGACCGCGATCTGCTGGGCACGCAAGTCAACATCAGACGACCATCTGTTGACCATCCTATTAAAAAAGCTAGATGAAGATATATGTCATCCAATCGGCATGATGACGGCACAAGATGCGGGTTAGTAGAGTAGACCCCACCACAATATCTTTTCTGACCCTAACAGAAGTTGGTAACTTTTCCTACTTTCTTCGCCAACCTTTACCTATCTGCTTAACTATCGATCAAAATAACTTCCCCATAAACGATTCACGAATCAGAAAAAGGGTAAGAAAGAGGTGTAACTTTTGAAAGAAAACTCACTTTTGATCGACGACCATGGTGGAGGCGAAGCCGCCTTGCGTGGGCTTGCCGTCGGTGAACACGTCGTTGTACGCCCAAATTTTCTTGCCGCAGTACTGCTCGGCGTTGTCCTTGCACGGCCCGCACTCGCGGCAGCTGCTGACAATGATGCCGGCGCCCACTGTGTCCCCCTCCGCGAACCTGCTCACCGCCGCCCCCACCTCAACCACCTCACCCACTACCTCATGCCTTTTCATAAATCGTCCACCCATTCATGTCCTGATTAACTAATGCAAATAAATATATACACACGTAGACGTACGTACCCGGGAACCATGGGATACTTGGACATGCCGAGGTCGTTCCTGGTCTGGTGGAGATCAGTGTGGCAAATCCCACAGAACAGCACCTTGAGCACCACGTCCTCTGCTCCGGTTGGTCTGGATTTCATAGGTTAAATTTGTTTAATAGTTATGAACAATATTTTCATTCTCTCAAAATAATGTAAAGAACAAATTACAAATGTAATGCATATATACAAACCTCAGGTTGTAGGTGTAGGGAGACAAGATTCCAGTGGAATCTCTCGCAGCCCAGCCGGTGACAGTTTTCTCCGCCGCAACGCTGCCCATTTTAGGTGGTGGCGATGTAGGAGGAGGAGGGTGGTGGTGGTGGTGCAGTGAAGTGCAAGAGACGAAAGGCCTTAGGGTTGATGTGTGCATATATAGAAGTGCGATTGAGGAGGAGAGGGGAATGATGAGCTTGTCGGGGTCCATGGAAAGCGATGGTGGAGTTGGTAAAGTGCGGTAGGTGGGAGTGAGTGAGTGCTAAGGAATGGCTCTTTCATCCCATAAAACTCAAAAGCCTAATAGCATACTATTAATATACATCGTACATTATATGACAAATAATATATTTTGCATAACTCTAGTGTATAATGAGTATTTTAGATCATTTAATATTTGTGAAAAAAAATAAAAATCAATAATTTAGGGTTTAGAATTTAGAATTTAAGTATCAATATATTTAGTATCATAGAATTACATTTCTTCTATATTTGAGCGCTGGTCTCTACTTTAGCGTTAATTAATTAGATTAATACACCCTACCAGAAATTAGTGTGGTGGAACTTTTAAGATTCATAAAGAAAAAAAAAAGTCTAAATCGTGTAGATATTATATAGTATTGGCCAACCATCAATTTACACTAATTCATACCTACAATGGAGTGATGATTTAGGTGTGATGAATCATCACTTTGGTTTGAAATAAAATGTAATTTAAAACATCACTTTTCCTCTCAAAGACGGACCTAAATTTCTGTATCTGTAATGTTGGGAATTTAGTTCAATTTTTTATATTTTAATTATCTAATAAATAATAGATAAAATCTTTTTTTATTGTTTTTCCTTTGCGCAAGCAAGCATCTTTCTTTTTCCACAAATTTATTTGGGATGCAAGAAATTAAGAAAGGCCCCCTCCTACCTACTTTCTCTTTGTAAAGGAGAATTGCTACTCCATATCAATGGTCAATCGGTAATATTAATGATTGTTTTTTTATCTGACTAATGTTACAGTCAATACTGCAAAATTGTAGAAGACATTTTTTCTTGTGCTGATGAAATTTCACTTTTCACCCTGATATAACACAAATCCAAAAACAAACAAAAATGTTCTACGATTTGACTGTTCCTTCGGTTCCTGAGATTGTGAGCAGATAGAACGTGGAATTTAGAACCTTTGGCTGGCACAATATTCTTGGGAGTAGGCATAATTTCCAGGGTTTGTTGAACACTAATTAACTTAACATTGAGAGGGGCGTCAAATAATTTAGAGTTTTGGTTTGAAAGCAAGCGAGCAGATTAATTAATAAATTAAGTCGCAATCTGGAAGCTTGCTTGCCACGATCTTCTTCAGCGTGGGGATAATTTTCAAGCTTTGTTCAACAACTACTATTTCTCTCATTTTAAAATAAATTATTTTTTAAATAATTAAGTGCTGAATAAAAGTGTTGCTATTATTTTACTAAGATTAAGATAATATATATATATATATATATATAGTATGAGAATAAAATACTCAACTTTTTTTTGGTGTTTTAAACAAATTTATATTATTTTACTATAGATCTAAAGAGAAAATAAACTACTTATAAATAAAACTATTTATAAGAATATAATTTTTTTATCAGGCTTTAGGTTTGCGGGGAATAAAAGCAAACAAACAAAAAAGAGAAAACAAGGAATTTATTCAAAGCAATTGCTCAATCCTCCCTAGGATAATCAAAATATACCAGAATTATACCATCTTCATGTACAGGAAAAGACAGTAGTTCTTCATGACATTGAAGTCAAAATTTTCCAACTCGTTTGCATATGTGGTGGCAATGGTGCAACCAAATTAAGCTTCTCAAGTTTAGATAGATCATAATCTTCTGACAACTGCAGCTGCTGCAATGCAACTGAAATATTGGGTAACGTCATTTGTTTGCAGTGAAGATGCAAGCGAGGTGACTTCTCTGTGATGCTTCCACCATCTAACTGGAGGCCAAATGGAAAGTTCTGCTTGAAGATCTTTTCACACTTAGCTGTTGGCTCAAGCGAACGCATGGGCTCATACTGCCTGTGTGCGTGCCGGCCGTATTTGTAGTCCCCGACTATAGGTGTTCTTAAAATGTCGGCACAATGAACCCGGAGCTATAATGGAGAACAAGTCAGTTCGCTGGCCAAACTTGAGGGAACTGAACCAAAGCATTTTTTTTTTTTTTTGCTTATGTAAATTATACCTGATGCTTTCTTCCAGTAAGTGGGAAGAGCTCCAGCCATGTATAGCCTGTAAAACAGCAAATGCATACTAAAACGAATGTCATGCCTTTATGTAATCAGACAGGAAAAGGAAATCCCGAGGTATTGGAGATAATGAACAGAAAAAGAAAATGCTGCTGCACACACTACTGATCAAAGAGATTTCCGGTCACTTGCATTGTTTTAATCAAAACGGAAATATGATGATAATCCAAATGGTGGACGTATATTTTTTTTCTGTTCTGATGTTTAGTCAGCCGCCAAAATGTCTCTGATACTGGCAATTTGCTTAGATATTCTGACATAGAGTGACCATTATGCCATAAATTGTTTGACTAAACATCGGAAAATTAACTCAATACTCACATAATGCTTTTACAGATCTATAAGTTCTATATTAGTTGATTGTATCGAAATGGAGATGCACTTGCTATTATAAAGAGAGAATTCTGTCCACTTTAAACAATGGTCTAAGTACCACTAACCTAATATTTGCTGTTCCAACCAAACAACGGAACCACAGCTCAAAGATGCCAAGGACACTGCCCTTTTTTCCTACATTTTTTTTTTCAAAAGCTATGCGGACTTTACACGTTAAAAAAAACACCATAATCTTATTACTAACATACAGGACCAACAATTTTCTGAACCTAGAATCAGAAAGCTATATACAACCTAACTTCACAGAATCTCTAAAACGATTGTATCATGTGATTGCTACATCGAACCAGAAGGTCAAAAAGCAGTGAAGACATTGGACCCTTAAGAAATGGGTGCATTCAGTTGTTTCCAAATTATATATTGGTGTCTGGGCATCATTGGATGGAAAAAAGAAAAAGAACAAAGGAGTAAACATTGAAATATTTGCCTCATTTAAAAGCAAGAGAAAGAGGCGACGAGCAATTTACTATTTTTTGGCAGAATATACGCAATGCATATTTTCCCATGTATACTTGTCCTGATGCCTCCAAGTATTTGCTTTCTTTACTTTCTTATTCAGAAATTCATCGAGTCTCAAGCTGCTCATACTTCAGGCATTCTATTGGATTTTGCTTTTCGTATTATGAATGAGCCAAGCCAAGTTTTTGCAAGATAAGACTTGTTCATTTATCATACTAAGCTTAAAATTTTATTCAAAATTATGATTAGACATGTTCATCTAAGCTTAGGATTCATAACAATAATTTACAAGATTAGACTTGTTCATTAATCATACTAAACTTAAACTTTTATTTAAAAATTATTTATAAATCTAATTAAACAAACATAAACAAGCTCTTACTTAGCTGAGCTCTGACCATGTTCACGAACACTTGAATCATTTATAGCCCTAGTTGTTTTCAACATATGAATAATTAGCAAATCGGTACTCACCTTTCTAAAGAAATAACGAGAGATTAGCAAATTGTTGAGCTTAAAACCATCTACAGTTACTACATATGCATTTAAGCATTCTGATGACTAAGTTTTCAAAATTAAATCCTCTATTGGCACGCTGTTGCAGAGCTCAAATTGCAGAACCAAAAGCTTTATGCACGACACTCATATACACTTTACAGAACTAATGTAGATCGGACAGTATATTATATAGGAAAGAAGATAATAGTATAAACTTGAAAAATGCTTAGTGTAATTATTACCATGAGTCGAAGTTCTAATCACTTTGTATTCTGTCAAGGCATGCTGTGCTGACGGAGATTTGTCTTCATCAGCAATTATTATTCTCTCTGACTTGCCATCTTCCAGTACTATCTGAAACAACAAAAAGATGAACTTCAAATATTCTCTAATAAAACAATAAAACCAATAAACATAAAATCTAAAGCTTATAGCTTATCAACAGCTCCCTCTTCTAATAAAGATGGAGGATTTCATTGTTAATGATGCCGAAATTATAATCCATAGTTCCATACCAAGGTTCAAAGAATCAGTTCGAACCAACCGGTTTTATCGGTTCGTGCTGGTCCGGACCACCAGCCGAGCTGGTGAGATGCTGCGGATAGTGGTGGCAACGGATCGGGTACCCGCGGTTTTACCCTAAATCCGAACCCGACCCGATACCCGAACCCTCTACCCGAACTCCACCCAACCCCGGGTCGGGTATTTAAACGGGTACCCGCGGGTACCCGATTAAATAAAAAATAAATTATTTATTATATTATTTTAATAAAATATAGTTTAAAAATTAAAATTAAAATAAAAATATTTATATAATATCTATTTATTATTATTATTATATTTTTAATAGTAATAAATATTTATATAATAGTTATTTTATTATTATTTATATCCTAATAATATAAAAAATATATTTATATTTATTTGAAATCGGGTATGGGTACCCGCGCATATCCCTAAACCAGAACCCGACCCGTTCAGCTAAACGGGTACCCGAATCCGTGCTAAACGGGTCGGGCCGGGTACCCGAACCCGTCGGGTGGAATTGCCACCCCTAGCTGCGGAAGAGAAAGAGGAAGGAGAAGAAGAAGAGGAGAGGAAGGAGAGGTAGAAGAAGGAGAAAAATAATGAGAAGGAGAAAAAGAAAAAGAAAGAGGAAGAAGCGGATGAGGAGGCAACTTTTCTTCCTTTTTTTATTCTTTATCTTCCTCTTCTTCCTCCTCCTCCTCTTCTTTCTTCTTCTTCCACTACTCCAACCACTGCTCCGCTCGGTTCCACCGATCGGGACCGGTACTGGTTTTTTGAACTTTGTTCCATACAAATATAATTTATTTTGCACAAATGCTCAAACAAGCTCTGAATTTTGCAGCACAAAAATCATATCACAATAATTAACTAAAAACATTTAATCACGTTTGTATCTTGAACAGAAAACAAGTAACATGGACTTGAATGCACCTTCTCAAGGAGAAAATAAATGTAAGAAGTGACAGCTTATTTCACTAGTTTAACCTTTGCCAGTGGAGCTGATATTAAGCCCCGTGGATGTCTTGGAGTTCCAATAACAAGAGCCAAATACTTCCTCTGCAGTGTTCTCTGAGTCATATCCTTGAGGCACAGAACTTCAGATTAAATAGTCTGATAGCTAAAGCAAAATCAGAATTTCTAAAACTTTTAGTTCTGAGAGTCTTGGTAATTCGAACACATTATCAGATAAAGAAGTTCACTTACCTCAGTCAATGCTCCAGAAGTTTTCTCTCGGAAGAGGGAATGCAAAATGGATGTGCTAGTTTGAGTTCTACCTAGCACAAGAACACCACTACTATCTCTATCGAGCCTGTGCACCTGCACACAGGAATTTATTTACCAAGTTATATTTTCATTATTCGTGGGACCAAATAGAAGGCTAGTAAGATTTCAGTTAAAAAGGATAGGCTTCCATAACAAAAATCATATACCTGTAGGGATGGAAATTATAACCGCTACCGGACCCAACGAAACAACATGTAGGTTAGGGTACCTAATATGCAATTTAAAAATAAAAAATATATTTTATTATTAAATATATATAATAATAATGATAATTTGTAAAAATAAAAAATATATATATTTTTTATTATTATAATCATAATTTATAAAAATATTATATATATATATATATATATATATACTAATTTAAAATTAAAATTAAATTTTTTTTGTTTAATCGAGTACTATGTTAAATACCTAAGTCAGGTTCGGGTTGTGTAATAGGATACCCGACTCAAGTTTATACCCAACCTAGTCATTTGTCATCCTTATATACCAATATAAGTATCACATAAATGCATTACATAATGAAAATGAAAAAGGTGAATCTTCTACAAAGATAATTTAAACAAAATAATGGTTCCATGTAGCATATTAAATGATGTCCCAAGAAACAATAAATGATAGCTCATCCACAAAAATGGTAACCTCCATATTGGAGTTGGAGATAATGGAGAATTATTCACTGAAATGGTAAACCATAAGGAGTAGGTAGATACAAAACTATGGGGGATAGAATGGAGTTCTTATAATGCTATATTAATGGGAGGATAACTCATGGTTCATGAAGATTTTAATACAAGGGTCCTTAAACCCTTATCCACTCAAGTTTTGGTGAATCTATCATACAATGTGAAAGCTCACAAATCGTCGTTATCTGCTTCACAATATTGCGGAAGCTCACAAAATGTTATTAACCAATGCTTATTATGCTTTGGCACGCATTCAATATTCTCAAAAATACGTCCTGGATCTTAGGATCTATGATCCAAATTAGGCAAACCATTCCGAATCGAATTTAATATCTAATGTGGTAGGATCTTATGATCTCATGATCCGAGTTTTAGGATCGGGTAGAATCTTACGAGCCCACCAATCTCACTCGATCCTAAGTTAATAGGTAAATGAGTTCAGATTTGATTATTATTATACCAATAATCACTAATCTATTGTGCTAAAAGCTTTAAATTGATATGTGATGTAATTTCTCATTTTTAATTGTCATAATTTATTTTTTTTACAAGTATTTATTAAGCTCGTTATTATCTTCAACTATATTTGTCTATTTCAACTCTATTTATTAAAATCAACTTTCTAATCTTTGTCATTATCATTTTTATTGTCAATATCATGTGTACCTTTATTTTTATCAATTTTTTTATGCTTCTATCTTGTTATTCATTTCACTACATGTCTTTGTTGTTTCTAGTTTCATTGTACACCTTTGTTGTATTCATCTTCTATTAACTTATCTCTATTATCATCACCTCATAAATATTAAATTTCATAGTTTTATGCTATATAACTAATACATCTAAATAATAGTATAAAATATTTGATATATATATATAAACCTTAATAAGAATATATACATCTAGATAGATATATATATTAATTTTTTATTGCTTATTACTTATTAGAATATTTATCATACTCTTAAGTCTAATTAAATGAATATATTTTTTAAAAATATATATTAGGCAATTTGGTAGGCTTTTAAGATCTTATGATCCAATCCTACGTTCCGAACCTACAAAGTCTATATCGTTCCTAGGCAGAATCTCGATCCTAACAATCTTGCATGCATTACTGGCCACTCGGTAGCTAGGCCACTCAAAATGAAGCCATCACTTTTCTTACATCAGTGCTGAGGACATCAACATTGCTATTGAATGGTTGAAAACTCACATTAGCTATTTAACTTGGTTGAGGGGTGCTTTGTCACTCAACTCATCCTTATAGATCAGTGAGCCTATGAGGAAACAAGAGCTCAGTGGAGTGATTTTTGAATCCTCAACTTATGCTTTTAAGTATAAAAATAGAAAATTTAATAAATAATTGATTCTATATAACTAAAAATAGTAAATCATATCATAAATAAAATTTATGAATTGTTGAAAATGATAAGTTTAAAACAAACAATAAAATTATGATTAATTGTATTCTATCAATATAATTAAAATACATATTAACTATATCTATTATGTATAAATATCAATAAAACTATAAATAATTCTAACTATAAATAATTCTAATAAGGCTACTTCATGAGGGTTATGATGGGTGTCAATGGGAGACTACTTATATGCAAACCAATCTCAGAAACTACTAACATCACTCTCGTGAAACTAAGGAGTTGGACACTTAGTAAGCGAGAAATGAGCACTTAGGAAGTCACCAACCATAGAGCAATTGAAGAGAATGATGAGGGTTAATTGCTCGGGAATCATAGACCAGGTACTTGAGTAGCATCATGAGGACGGAGTACTAGAGACATACTAGTAAGTAGAGTACTCGAGATGCTTTTATGACTCATAAGCTAACATTCTTGAGATCAACTACCTCAATGACTAAGTGTTAATGTGGCTTAAGGGAGGACTATGCAATCAGTAAAAACTGATACCGAATATATTAAACCGAATTTACTGATTAAATATTTACCGAAAATTTTAAAACCGATACCGAACTAAATAAAAAAATTACCGAATAGTTACCAAACCGACGGTAAATTACCGAATAAAAAACTCACATTTATAAAGCTGCCAAATTAAATACGAAAGATGAAGAAATGGCAACTAAAAGTGAACCTATTCTAATCAAATAGAAATAGCACTAGTCTGCAGATGACGGACTGGAAAAAAAATTGTTATAAGATATGATAAGCAATGAAATAGACTCTAGTATCCAGCGATTCTATCAAAAAAGAAAGAAAAAATTGTGGCAGAAACATACATAACGTAACAAGTACTGACTATTGAGCACCTAGCTGTAAGAATCCTTAACCCAGCCACAAAGTTGGAAAGCAACATTTATTTGCAATCAGAAGCAGCAGATACAGCCATACAGGCATACAGCTCTTTGGAGAATGGTTCCAACTTCTCCAAAAGGCATAAAGAAAGGCTGCCAATTGCCAAATCTAGACTTTCCAGTTTCCAGCTAAAATCATAATCAAGAAGAGTTGAACACAAGTAGGAAGCTCTGAGCCGAGCAGAGGAGCAGGGAAGCGTTGAGCCGCCGAAGAACCAAAGAATCAAAGAAGACTTAGCCACTTAGGGAACTAAGGGAAGGGCCAAAAAAATTTAGGGTTCGCTGCACAAACCTCCGTCACTCGAAGTCTCGAAGAGATTTTAGGGTTCGGCCGTTCACCCGCTGCTCACAGATTCACTAGTTGAAGAGACGAAGACTCGAAGAAACTTAGGATTTGCCGCCTCGCCGGACTCCGCTCGCCGCTCGCCTTGTCGCCGGACGCCGATTTGCTAGAAGCTAGGTCGCCAGTCAAGAAGCCTTGAAGAGTCAAAAGATCGAATCTTAGTTGGGTAAAACTGTATAACAGGCAAAATTGGTAAATTGGTAGGGCAGTTGGGTAACTGTAAACGAGTAAAATCGAGTATATTAAACCGACACCGAAACTGATAACCGATCTATAAAAAAAATATTACCGATACCGATATAACCAAATTGAATTTACCGAACAAATCGATAAATTAGTAATTGCCAAATTTACCGATCCGATTACACACCCCTAGCTTAAGGATCTGAGTCTAAGACAATGTTTGAAACCAAAGTGTATCAAGCTTTAGTTTGCAGCTTCCACAAGCTTCCTTCCGCTGAGCTTCCACTCTCATTTGTCGGTACTGACCTTGTTTCAAAACCGGGACAAAGTTGAACCGGTTCATTCAATAATTTTAAAATAGATCCATATCGCCCAATGGGATACCACGTATAAGTTTGAGGCGGTACCGGTATGAATACGTCTGGTACCAGTACCATCTAGTATCGATACATCCTATCTCCAAGTACGCTAGTATAAACCAAGACTTTAAACCTTGGTTCATAACACCCATACCAAGTGGTTAAGAATGATATTTCAATCTATGGTCCAAGATACTTGGCCATAAGAAACAACCATAAAGTCACATTCTCAATGATGCCAACCAGGAAATCCATATCTAGATCAGTCCCATAGACCATGATGCCATCAATCCTAAAAAAAATGTGGGCAACAAAAGATGCAGTGTGGGTTGATATTACCATAGCCTAGAGTTTAGCAAGGTTCCACTATTTCATAGGTAATAAATAATCTCAAAATAAATAAGAGAAAGGTACACAATCTACTAGTCCTAAGCTCCCTCAACCATATTCTTCCTTAAGAGAGAAGATATACCAACTACCCTCAGGACTTTCCTCTTACATTCAAGAGGTCGTAAAAGAGGAAGAAGACGTTTCAAGGAGTGCTAATCCATACTAAAAATTTAATTGCTCCATAACCTGGATTGTGATTTAATTGATGCCTGGGATAAAACTAAAGAAACATGAAACAAGCTTGAATTAAATTGACCCTTTTTTATCATGAGATTTAAGAAATAATTCTATTTTACTTTCAATTCAAATTATTCTTATATTTATCCAATGTTTATTTTTTATTTTAAAGTGATTTTCCTTTCTAATTCTGATTATATTGGTCCAATACAACCAATATCTATTTTTTATTAAAAAAAATATCTATTTTTTATAGCCTAACATTGATATATGCATTAATACTTTGAATATAACAATGTAAAACTTAGTTAGATATAAGGAGAGGAGAGGTAAGATGATGATATTGAAAGGTTCATGGAGGATCACCTGTTAGTTAATGCAACCAAAGCTGACAATTCATCTACACTCTCATTTGCTTAGAATGGCTCCAGGCGTGTCATTATATAAGTCTCATATTTGGTTTCAGCTCTTTAGATTGTTTCCTTCTATCTCAGTTGAGATTTCTTGCAACTTGAAGACTTGTCATTATTTGTGTTAAAAGGCAAAAGATGATCACTTAAGATAACTTGCTTCAGTGGCTATATTAAGAACCAACTTACCAAGCATATAGAGAAATTAATAAACAGCACTACAATTTTAAAAGTCAGGAATAAAAATTCGACAATACTGTAGGACCTACTTCGTAGCACAAATATTACAAAGACGAAGGGAGAGAGATCAGACTCAAAATTTAACTCTATATAAATAAAAGGAGAATAGTATTTCCAAGAATGAACTATTAGGAGAGAACCTTCGTTGCTATTGCCTAGGCACTAAAGATGGAACCGGCTTAATCATATGCAACTGAAAGCAACAGTTTAATTTAAGGTGTCGTCCTATTTAAACTCACCAATCGAGGCGGTTGAGAAAAATCATATTTCAAGCAATTCGCAGCAAGTCCATCCATGCTATATCTAATGCCAACACCTCCCTATATTAAAAAAAAGTTAAGAAATGCATAGCATAGACTGCACAATGGAATCAGAATCGCACCGCAGCTAACACACCTGCGTAGGCATGCCGGGAGGTTTATTGACCACAATAATAGCTTCATCCTGTATCCCTCAGAATCAAACATTTCAGGTAGTTTAAAACAAGATAATAATAATAAAGAGCTTCACCGAAATAAAATGGCAAATAAACGAAACCTTATATAATTCGAGGTCACGAACAAAGCTAATTTCCACGTCATTGTACTTGAATTTCTCACTTCTTTCAATCGTAAACTCTTCCACGGTTACAGGTAAAAATATCACCTCTCCTGGCATCATAGCATCTTTTGCTGATACCTTGAGAAGATTCATAAAGTAAATCCTCTAGCAAGCTTACTAACTGTACTGGTAGCTAGTAATCGTTACCCTTCGCAAGCGGCTCTGTTCAGCATCAGTCGCATCGTTACAACAAGACTTTTCCACGGTAATTTGATTCTTTCGCACCTGCTTGAAAAAGACACTTTTTAGCCAGAAAATCTTGGTTAATGACTTAGTTGGGCATTTGATCGAACAGCTGGAAGACGGAGCGACCTGCCTCAGCCGGAAGAGCTTCTGAAGGAGTGACATGGGGAGGTGAGGGCAACAGCGGCGGACCCACTTCAAGACCGTCGTGGGCTCGGCTTCGGCAGCGGGACGGCGGCCGTACAGTTCTTTTCCAAGGGAAGCGGCGTCGACGGATGGCGCAAAAGGGGGCAAGGTGAGCCATTTCCCCCTGGGCTTTGTTGGCTCGTCCACTTCCACCGGAAACGAAGCCGAGCTTGTGGAGTGTGAATACCGGATACTAGCTAAAAAAGGCGGCGCCCAGAAGCGGCGGCGGGGCCAGCAGCCAAGGAGCTCCGACATCGACGGCATGATGACGGCCGCTAGGTTGCGGTCCAATGACGGCCGGTTCAGCTGCTTGAGCTCACATGATACTTATTAAACGACCTTTTTTATTTAAAGATAAAATGTATCTTACTATTAATCTTATTTTAAAAATGATTATGCGAGCCGATGATAATTTAAAATTTATTTTTATATTTTGTTTTAATTAATAGATATGCTTTTAATAATAAAATACCTCCGAGTTTCTTTTATTTAATCTCTAACGTTGCATATTTATTTAACAAACCCCTAACTTTCGTAGTTATCCATAATTAAAATAAAAATATCAATAACACTAATAATTTAAAATGTTTATTTATTTGTTTATGCTATATAACTATAACTAAATTTGCTAAGATTAAGTAATAATTGTGACACTTAACATTAGAATTGATGATTATAGCAAGGTCTTAAGGTGAAGTAATAATTTGCAAAATAGCCATTCATTTAGGTTTATTTCATGTAAATACATTTGAATTGATGATTATAGCAAAGGTTAAGTTGTACCTTTATTATTTATTTGTCTTAGGCCTTGTTTACTTGAATGGAAAACTGGAAAGGACGGATGGAAAAGTAACTTTTTCGTCGTTTACTTGGACGGATGGAAAATGATAAAAGAAAAAAATGATGGAAAACTTTTTCATTTTCCACTGTTTGACAATCCGCCCAAATCGGACGGAAAAACAAATCACGTCGCTTCTTATGACAGTATTACCCTAAAACCTATTTCTATTTAGTAATTTGTATAGTTTTTAATAGGATTAAATAATATTTAGTAATTTTTATAGTTTTTAATAGTATTAAATAATATTTAGTAATTTTTATGGTATTTAATAGTATGAAATAATATTAAATAATTCTATGATATTAATAGTATTTATGTAATATTAGTGAAAAAATAAAAATTGGGGGTGTATATATTAATCTTTCATACTATTTTTCCTTCTAAGTAAACACAACAAAAGAAAACTTATAGCAGATTCCATTCATCTTTTTTTTTCTTTGTTTCTTTTCTTTGCATAATCCATAGTGCATTGAGTGGAAAAAAATGTTAAGCCAGGCCCCGCTCCAAGCGGAGTTCTAATCCATCGTCCATCTCATATTGGAATTTGTGTATATACAAATCCCAAAATTTTTGGATGGTGGATAGGGGAAAAATGTCAAATAAGGGGCCACCGAGCGGTGGCCCCATCCACCATTAATACACACTTTGAGATGTGTGAATGTACACATCTCTAAATGTCAAAACACCATTCACACATCTTAAAGTGTCAAAACACTTTTGGATGGTGGATGGGGCCACCACTCGGAGCGATGGCCCCTTCTTTGACATTTTTTCGTGGATAGGGCTACTTCAAGCGGAGGCCCGTTTAAAAATTTAGTTCTTTGAGTGTTTATTAGATATAAGAAAAATTTTGGTAAGGTTAGAGTCATTCATCATGTAGTACATATGAATCTTAAAGCAATATATGTGAGTTTTTTTTTTAAGATATGCAATTTCAAAGTGATGGATGACTCTGATCTTACTAAGACTTCTAGATAAGGACCTTATCCAAAATCTTTTCTCATTGTTATGCACTTGATCGATATGTGAAAACCTATGAAGAGCCATGCATAATTTTTTAAATCCTTCTCTATCGTAGCTGTTTCCATTACTGACGGAGGCCTGCTGCCGTAGCATGCCCCTGCCCGGGGCTTGGCCCAGCCTGCTTAAGTTCCCCTAGTGCCTCCAGGTAGGTTGTGTCGCGCCCGCCGCGCCCTGTGCTCGGCCCTTTGCTCTTCATCCCGCCGAGCAAGGCCACCTCCAACGTCAATCCCCCTGACAGATCCAACTCCCCCACCATCACGGGCCCACGAGCCGCCGCCGCCGCCGCCAGAAGTACGACCGCGCACGCCACCAAAAGAGAGACTCTCAGAGAACGTCCCGGAGTCGAGGGAGCACCCGCCATTGTCTCGCTATTCGTGGCTGCGACTTGTAAGCCCCCCTTCGTTATCAAATTTATAGAACTTAATTAGCCAGTAGAACAGTAGCGGCCGCAGTGCTCCTCCACTCCCCAATTTGCGAGGATTAAACTTACTTCCAATCAATGAGGAAGTGACAAGTAGATAACTTTTGTCCTCCAACGCGCGAGGATTGTACTTACAAGAGGTTTCGCCGCCATTCGTGGAGCTGAATCCCGGGGGCGGGTTAAGTTTCGTGTGCATGTCAATTGATTAGTTGCATGATGACTCTTAGTTTAAGTGTTTTAATTAGGTTCCGACAAGTAGCGTTTTGCCTTTGTTGTACCAACGCAATATTTTTGAGATTGCGCAGTCATCAAGATGTGCAAGTGGGTCTGATTAGAGCGAACAAGAATCGATTCAAAACTTAAGATGAAATGACAAAATCGAAATGGCGAAAATGGTGTGACATTTGAAGCACCAGTGAGTTGGCATGTCCAACTCGAATCAAGTATGAGGTTGCACTACTAATTTGGCACTGATGAGTTTTCAAATGGCTCTTCTATGTTTATATTGATACATAGTAAATCACACCATTTTAATATTGATTAATAATTACATTATTTAATTACAACTAAAGTACACTTAATTATCAGTACACCCATTCAGCCATCATCCTATCCCGATAACCTTAGCACAGAACATACATGAACTTCCAGTTGTACACGACTATGTCCAATCCCACAACTATAATGCATCCATATGTATATCGAATGAATGGACAAATATTCTACATACAAACACTTGGGTGGGGGCTATGGAAAACTTTTATTCCTCACATTATGCTTCCAAAATCATCTCATTGAAGAAGAAAAACAAAAGACCAATTATGCTCGCCAATGCAGCAACGAAGCTTGTCAACTTAAGTCAGGTTATATAAAAAAATTCTACAGCATTCATCTGTACCACTCAAACCTGGATACTGGAAGACATTCAGAGACATTCCAAAATTCCCAATCTACCTACACATTGTTACACAAGCTAACTTCCCTCCAAGGAGCCAAAGACATTGGGCAAGCAAAGACACACAACTGGCTGTCAATTTCAATCACCTCTTCGGCCCCACCTTTGTCCTCACACCAGCACTAAAATCCAACTCTGCTGCTGCTGCTGGAAACCCCATCTCATCCCTCTACCACACAAATTAACACTGAGTTTACAAGAGAGGAAAGACAGAAGGAAAGAAAGAAAAACTCAGTTTTCCTTTGTATACTTGCACGGACGAAAAGGAAAGTAAGGAAAAGCGAAGAAAAATCGAGCGCTTTTCCTTCGAATCACGTTCCGCCCAAATCGGGCGGAACACGAAATCGAGCGTTCACGCGTACGCTCGCTCCGCCTTTGCCGTCGTAGTCGCCTTCGCCTTCGTCGTCCGCAGCCGCCTTCGCCTTCGCTGTCGCCATCCTCATCCGCCTTCGCCTTCACCGTCGCTGGACCGGAGAAGGCAGCAACCAAAGAAGGCTGCTGCCTTAACGTCGCTGCCGCCTTCGCGTCGACGGAGATGGAGAGGGCGAGGGTTGCGTCGACGGAGGCAGAGAGGGAGAGGGCATTTGGCGTAGGCGTTTGGCGCAACGTTTGTGTCGATTTTTTATCATCATGTGTGAATCACATGAGTTATCTTTCCCTTCCATCCATTTTCTTTTCTTCTTAAGTTTTCCTTTCCACCTTCTTTCTGTCGCTGCTTGTATACACAGCATAAGACTTTTTTGTGCCTTTTCTTTTTCCCATCTCTCCCCACAAGGCCACACCACCCACTAGTCTTTTCCTCTCTTGTGCTCATCTTCCTCCTCCTCAATAGGAAAAATTTTTTGCACATCATGCAGCAGGATGGGGATGTTGTGAGAGGGAAAAAAAATCCATTACACGGAAAAAAAATCAACATTATATGATAATCTATTAAAGAAAAAAAGTTAACATTATATTCATGTAATAAACTTTTTTTCCTCTCACACCACCCTGACCCGGGCATGTTTTCTAGGCAGCTGCGGCTACAGAAAATTTTTAAGAAGATAGCTTAATTTTTATTTTAAAAATATTTTTTTTTTTAATTTTTTTTATAGAAGTGATCTACATATTGTAAGCTATCTAATGGTACTAATCTTTAATAAATAGATTTATATAGTATAAAAAATTGATAAAAATATTATAATAATAAAAAATTGCTAGAGTAATAGTAAGTCTCGTACATGCGCCCCTCTGCAAATTTTTTTTCCCTCAATAGTCCCCAATTTCTGCAACCTACCGAATGGAAATCAGCAGGACAAGAAACTCAGTAAGTCTCGTAGATTCAAAAGAAAATTACTGAAAACACCCAATTATTGAAGAGATAGGAATATAATCCCATTCCTACATAAATTTACACAAGAGATTCATAGATAACCATAACCGAAGCTAAGGAAGTGATAACAAGATTTCACTAAAGGTAAAGTGAAGGAAGCAACTGGATTTCAATGGTCCGGAGTTACCCATGGCCGCCGCCGCGGCGATTGCTTTTAGGATTCATCTTCTCGAAGAAGCCTATGGAGAGAAGAGCGAGCGAGAGCTGGACCTCGTCCTTGCCCCATCGAGTCTGAGGCCGGCGACCGGAGGGCTCGATGAGGGGAAGGATGTAGAGGGAGTGGAGGCGGCGGAAACCGCCGAGGGCGAGCACTAGGGTCCGAAGCTGCTGTTCACCGTAGGGGACCTTGACCCAGTCCCGGGTGCACACCGCCTCCCAGAGCCGCTCGTCCACTGCCAGCCGCTGCCACAGACGGCATACACACGCCGCCCTCCCGACCGTGCGCGCGTCCGCTCGCTTGAGAACCTCAAGAATCAGGTCCTCCCCGAGTTCGGCCACGGCAGGCTCTTCCTCGCCTCCGGCGGATCTGGGCCTCTTGATTTTCTCCTCAAGGGGAGAGACTGGTGGATCGCCGGTACCGGCGCCGGATTCGTCGATCGAGCACCTCTTCATCTCCCTCCTCGGCCTTTTTCTCGTCGCCCCCCTCTCCCACCTTCTCGTTTCCTCTATGGGCAATGACATGTGCTGGCCATCTTGCACTTTGGCACCAAAGAAACGACAAATTTGATTAATTGAACCCCCCTCCCCCAACGCCCTACCGACCAGATCTCAATAATAAAGCCCCTAAATAATTTAAATACCGATTTAATTAGGGACCCGCACATTAGTAGAAAGTAATCAAAATTAGCCTTATTTGATGGCAAAGAGTTCTCTTTTATCAAAAAGAATATTCGCTCGTAGTATGCAATTTAAGAGCTTTTACCCTTCACTCTCTCAAGTATAATCAAACTTGAGCGACAATGTCCGTAGTCATGTTTAATGTCACGCGCTGTCTTACACAAATACAATAAATTAATTTTTAATTAATTATTATATTACCACGCACAGCTTAAATTAGTGATTTCCAAGTTCAGCATGATCAGCAGGGGTGCACTCGTGCATGCTCCTTAGTTTCCACGAAGGATTTCGACCTTTATCCAGCCTAAGAAAGAGAGAATAGAGAGAAAGCCACGTCAGTAATTAAAAACCAAATAGGAAAAAAAATATATAACTTAGCTTATTGGATCCAGATCTGGATCCACTCTCGAATTTCCTCCGGCACCTAAAATTGATCACGGAGCCACAACCGTCAGCGTCCTCGTCCGAAAGTGAGAGTCGTGCTCGAGTCAACGCCCAAAGTCGAGCTTCCGCTTCGTCGCTTGTTCTTTGTTCGATGGAGACGTGTGACTGTCAGGTTTTACCCCTCTGGCGAACGTTAGACAACCTCTGTCTTTCATCTGATGAACGTTTTGTTGAGGTGTCCGAGCCCAGTGTTCGACTGAGGTTGTTGATCTAGGTTTGCCGAAGTCACAGAGGAAGAGATGTCGAAAAAGGTTGCTAGGGCCGCACGGAAGGGAGGAAAGAAGTTCACATAGGGGATACTTGGCGGTGACGAGGCTCCGAACCTCCCACCCACACCACCGGAGCACCGACGAGAGGACACCGCAAGTAGACCTGGCAAAAACTAACCCGACCCGACTCGACACGAAGTTAGGCGGGTTCGGATTGGGTCTAATCGTGTTCGGGTCATAAACGGGTCAACCCATTTATGACCCGAAATTAACGGGTCGTGTCGGGTTATAATCGGGTTGACCCGCTTAAGCCGATTATATTATATAATTATATATTATATATATAATTTATATATCATTTCGGGTTGAGTCGTGTCGTGTCGAGTTAATCGGGTTAATATTTTTATATTTATATAATTATATTTTTTATAAATATTTATTTGAATTATTTAATATTAAACGGGTTAATCGGGTCGTGTTAGGTTGACCCGAATATATATGGGTCGTGTTTGGGTTAGATCATCTGACCTAATTAATTAAACGGGTCGTGTTCGGGTTAAGCTAATCGGGTCACGGGTCATAAACGGGTCAACCCGAACACGACCCACCGACCTGTTTTGCCAGGTCTAACCGCAAGTCCTCATCGGGTGGTTGCGCGCCGAGTTTAGAGTCGGGGAGGAGGAGAAGCGAGAGGCAGAGCGTCACCGTTCTGAGGTGAGTTCTGACCGTCGAAGCGTTGTTGTGCCTCTGATACTCGCTGCTCGTTCTCTTCAGTCCCGTCTCTCCAGCTGTTCACAGCCTCCTTCGAGCTTGCCAGCCACCCCTCTTATAGGGAGCTCGGCCTCTCTAGTCGCTCATCCAGCTGCACGCGAACGCCGCTTCCATGCAATGTCGACTTGGCGGCAGACAACTTCCATGCCGCTCCGGATGAGCGCCCATGCCCTCCCATGACGCTTGTCCTTGCCGTCGCCTAGCTCCACCGCTCGGTCCGTGATACGTCCGCAAGTGCACGGATTTATCGAAGTAATAAAAGAAAGATATCATTCCCAATGAGGATTAGGCGGTTAAGTACCAACTTTTCAACTCGTTTGAATCTAAGTAAAATCAAGTAAATGATTGCGTTGAACTCTAAGTACGAGCAATATCAAAAACAACGTTAAAAGCGGGTTCAAATTCCGGAAGATCGGGATATCAAGGTTTCACCACACTGAGAAGTACGAATCGTATAAAGATAATTTTATCAATAGAAAATATTTATCATAAAAGGAACCTTTCCTAATGTACGGACTACCTCCTCCCAGAGTGTAATACGATATTTAATTACGTTAACTCCCTACTCTCGTGACAGTTAACACAACTAAACCCCTTAAGTTCTATGAAAAGCTTGTTAAATCCTTCAGACGAATCCAATCTACTCCCGTGATTGGATTCGAAGGTTCGATTAAAATAGATCGGACATTGCGATTCACCTCTCAGTACTTCTCGCAACGTCTAATACGCAATTATACGTGGCCAGTGTAAACTACGAATTAAACATAATTTCAATCAAATCATGATAACATAATCATATATAAAAAAAGAGTATAAATACAAATTAACTCGTAAATGTCAGCGGGCTAAGCCCTTAATCCCGAAATAAGAGTCTACTTGCTCATGTTCTTAAAAGAAAGCATGTTTATATGATGAACAGGCATAAATCTTCTAAATATCGCAAGAAATTTACTAAGACAACAATTAAACTAGCTTCCCCTCGATCTGCTGATGAGGAAGAACCAATCAAACTTGTCTTTTGCGTGAAATCTCGCTGGAATCTGCTCAGAAATCAATTTTTGCCTCTTACGCCGCCGCTGATCATCTTCATCCCAAAAAAGCACCCCCAAACCCAAGAAAAATCCTATCTTTTATAGGTTGGCCGGTTCGGAACCCATCAAGGAACGTTTCTACAAAGTTTAGTTCAAATCCGGTTCGAATCGGGAAAGAATCGAGTGAAAAACTCGACGAGCGGACGTTTTCACAGTCTGTAATAAGTTCACCGCCAAGGCCGTAAAAGCTTATGTGTGTACATTCCTTTATTCACAGAAAGTTTCACGGACTGTAATGGATTTACGGTCTCACCCGTGAAAGTTTATGTGCATTTCCATACTTAGCCTCTTTTCGCCCTTTGCTCAAACGCCAAAATTACGTCCGACTCCATAACTACGGTCACGGCTGTAAATGTTGAAATCTTCACTATTTTAGCTCCAAATTTGACGTATAAGCTCGTGATCTCCTTGGGAATCATGCTGTGGCTTCAAAACTTGTGAAATCCATCATTTTCATGCGTTTTTACATGCATTTTCAATAAAACCGAGAAAAGTGAAGATTCTATGCCAAGTGAAGTAAAAATACCAAAATTAGCACAAAATTATGCAATTAAGCCTAAAATTTAGCATAAAATATAGGTAAAAATGTGGTGTAAATACAACACATCAGTCCGCTGGATTAAGCGTCATCGCTTCACCTTTGACGGAGTCATTGAGCCACTTTGGGATGCTCCCACTGCCTCAGAAGACACTTGGGAAGCCCCTACAGAGCTTGAGGAAGGAACCCACAAATTTTTAGTGCAAACGGAGGCTTCTGTCGATTTTTAGCCTCAAATTACGGCCTGTTGATTACGGCACTGTGATGCGTTGCATTTACATCATGTTTTTGCCTATATTTTACATGATATTTTGGGCTTAATTGAATGATTTTATGCAATTTTTAATGTTTTTTACTTCACTTGGCATAGAATCTTCACTTTTCTTGATTTTTATGAAAATGTAGGTAAAATGGCTCAAAAATGATGAATTTTACGAGTTTTGAAGCCATAGCACGATTCTCGAGGAGATTACGAGCTTACACGTCAATTTTGCAATGAAAACAATGAAGAACGTAACTTTCATGACCTTGGCCGTAATTATTGAGCCGGCCGTAATTTCGGCGTTCGAACGGGCAAAAAACGGCTAGTATAGAAGTCCACAGAAACTTTCACGGGTGAGGCCGTGAATCCTTCACGGACTGTGAAACCTTCACGGACCGTGAAACCTTCTATGTACAAAAGGGCTTATTCACAGACAGAATTACGGCCTCGGCCGTAAACTCATTACGGGCCGTGAAAACGTCCGCCCTTTCGATTTTTCACTCGATTCGAACCGAAACTGAACCAAACTCTCCAGAAACCTTCCTAGATGGGTTATATACTGATTAGACTATAAAAGGAATGATTTTGGAAGGGTTTCAGGGGCTTCTATGGATGAAAACTAATGGCGGCTGCGGTGACGGCGAAAATCAATTCCAGGGCAAAATTCGAATAGGAAAGCTACGCAAAGGAAGAATTGGAGGGTTCATCTTCGTCTCCAGATTGAGGGGAAGCCATTCTAGTATCTTGTCTAGTGATTTCCTGTAATCTTCTAGTGTTTTCATGCAATTTTCATTAATGAACATGTTGTTTTCTTTGAACATGAACGTGTAAACCTTATTTCGGGATTTGTGAAGTAGCTTGTTGATTGATTTATGAATTACATCTTTTGCATGAATCTTTGTTAAGAATATTATTGAATTGATTTGATTAGAATTTTACGTATCCCGCTTTAATTATCTGGACAAGTTTTATTGCGTTTGAAACGTCGCGAGAAGGACCGGAAGGTGAATCGTGACATCAGATCTATTTTTGTCAAACCTACGAATCCAATCACGGGAATAGTTTGGATTCGTTTGAAGGATTTATATGATTTTTCATAGAACTTAAAGGATCTAATTGCGTTAATTGTCACGAGAGTAGGGAATTAACGTAATTAGGTACCGGATTACGCTTCGGGAGGAGGTAATCTGTTCCTTAGGAAAAATCCCGTTAAATGCTTTAATTTTCTGTTCAAAGATTTATTTTTATTAAATTCATAATCATCAGCGTGGTGAAACCCCAAATCCTGATTTTATCCGAATTGATTTTTACCAAAAACACTCCATCTGTTTCTTTTAATTTGTACTTAGAAGTTTCCAAATAAAAACCATGATTTGATTCGTCTAGATATAGATCGACCGTGTAATCGGTACTTGACCACCTAATCCTCGTTGGGAACGATATCTTATTTTATTACTTCGATAAATCCGTACACTTGCGGATCGTATCAAGTTTTTGGCGCCTTGCTGGGGATCAGGCCGATTTAATCGTGAGATTTATAGACTAGATATTTTTTATTATTATTATTTTATTTTTGTTTTTATTTATATTTATTTTTTATATTTTTTTATAGTTAGTTTTTTTTTCTCTTTTTGGATTAACACGATGTATGAACAAGAGAACTGAAAAAAAAAATCACTTGACTATATATTTTAAGCTTTATTTTGCAATTCCTGTTTTACATTATATATTTCTGAATTTTATTGCATAAATTGAAACTATGATGTTTAATCAATATCAATGGTCAAACGAGAGGTATGTGCCACCGACAATGACAAGAGAATATGGTACGGATGCATTCAATCACTTGCAGCAAAGGAAAATTCTTTTACTCAACACACTAATTATTTTAGCATGCAATATTCTAAGTTAAAATATGTTATTTGTGATATTTTTGGATATCATGTGCACCATTACACGGAATGTCAGTCAGGGATTCCTTCATGCTTTGACTCATGCCCTAGTGCCTACAATCCAAGTTGGGAGAACCATCAAAACTTGCTTTATCAGAACGACCCAACATTTATTCCACAATCAGACTTTAGTCAACCTCAAGAATCTAACTTAGAAGCCATGCTTGAAAATTCTATAGCTGCTATGAGAAAACAAAGTGAGGAATTTCGTAGTGTAATTTATGGAACTGATATAAATGATATAGAGGATGGAATCTACGATGAATCTGAGAATTTGGAAAAGTTAGAACAATCATTAGTTATGACTCCAGTCATGGATTATGATTTATTTTCTTCAAATTTTGATGATTCTGAAAATTCTAACATTAACCCTTCCTCAATACTTTATCCGTTACGCCCCGTTTAAAAATTTAAATAATATAATAAATTTTATTATGATGTTGACGGGACAGAGCTGCCCATTCTCTCTCTCCAAGCTTTTCCTCCTGCTGTTGCTTTGCTTGCACGCGAGCCTCCGCCTCGATGCCCGCTCTTTCTCCTTCACGCGAGTGCTTCTCGCGACGCTGCCTCCGTCCCTCTCGCCCCAGTTGACGATCAAAGCCCCTCCTCCTCCAATCTTTAGCCAAGCCGACGCTCAAGCACCTCCCTCCCTCGCTAGCATCCTCCCCTACTTCCTTCCCTTGACCGAATCTGACGAGCTCCATCTCCTTCTTCCCTGCGAAGGGGAGCGGCAATGGGAGATGTGAGAGCCCTAGATCCGGTCGCGTCTCGCTTCGGACGGCTCCGGTGTACCACCTCCGTCCCCGGCGAGTGCTTCCTTCCCCTCCGACACGCTTTCCCCTCTAGCTCCGGCGATGTGCGCGGGGTGGCGACGGGGACGCACGAAAAACTCTAGATCCGGCGCCGATTTACCTCCTGCAAGCCTCTTCTACCTTCAGCGGGCGTTTCCGCCGCCTACCGACGTGATTCCAGTGCGTCATCTCTCTTGGCTCTGGCGAACGGTGGCGGCGGCGCTGCCAATTTCTCCAGCCATTTCCCGGCGATTCCGGTGACCATTCTCGAAGGCGACTGTACGACCGAACTCCCTTTGCCGCCAGCTTCCTTCGGAGGGCCGACAAGCTCCAATCTACACCAGCGAGCACTGTTCTGGCAGCGGAGCACTATTCTGGCGATCACCCCGGGCGAGGTCCGGTGATGCTCAGAACGCTGCCGGTGCCCCCTCGCTGAGTTTCGGTGCTTCTGACCTTGCTGTGTACCTTGAAGTACTGTTCCGGTGGGTGTTTTCGGCAAACTTTCGGGCAAACTTTGGGATTTGCGCCAGCGCGTGTTAGGCTAGTTCTAGCATGTTTCGATGATCTAGGGTGATTAACGTTCGCACGTGGCTGCGAACTAGGTTAGTACCCTAACCCTAACTATTCCTACGCACTATAGAACTGCATGTGGTCTAGGTTTAAATAACATATACGACAACATCTACAAGTTATAACACTATCCTGTTGTATATGGTAGGGTTTGTTCGGTATTTGATATGTGGACGATTATACATATTGGTTGGTTCTTAGCGCAGACCTACGGATCGAGGTAGGGTCTTCCTCCTGCCTTTACGTTGGTGCCAATTGCATGCTTAGGATAGTGGCACCTTACTTATCGTTCTATCCATTGATTTGTTTCTGATAATCCGTTGCAGTCCTGTCCTGTTTATTTGTTTATACATGTGATTGCATACTTTCTGCTTTTATGCTTTTGTTTACCCTTATGTTAGATGATATGAGATATATTTGTGGCTCTATATGAGCACCCGTTGAGCCCCATGCATGGCAGATATGACCTGTTGTGCCCTGGATTGGGCTGATATGATTTGTGAGCCCCATTTCCTGGGCTATTCATTATATTACGTTCCGGTTGGACTGAGGAGTGGGGAGATTATGCCAGTCGACCGAGGTCTGTTCCGTAGCTTGTTGTGGGCGAGGGCTACGCGTTTTGTATGTTGGCCACTAGCTATAGTCGTGATCCGTGATGTGAGGACACTTGTACTATATGCTGTCGACTTGCGTCATCTCCGAAGGGTCGTATGCCGACTTCGGGGTGATTGGTGTTGGACGCTACACCAGCGGACTGCCGACGGGCAGATCGTCCCCCTTGTTTAGAGCTGACATTGGGGACCACTCCTCCAGGAGTGTGTGTCCTTAAGTGGACGATTGGTCGAGCTCTGTTTTATGGATTGCATGCTGTTGTATCTTTGAGATTTTGTTGATTTGTGATATATTGATATTTACTGTTGTACACACACATAAGATACTGGTAGATTCTTGTAAATGAACCTTATTTGTTGTACATGCATCATATCCCTGCATATCTCTACTTAGCCCTTCTAGCTAACCCCCCTACTCTCCCTCTCTCTTCTAGGTTCTGCCGTTGCTCCTCCTGGAGCGAATCTAGATAGTTAGTTGTAGTGGCCACGTGGGGAGTTGCATTACGTATCTGTTCATCTATTTTCAGTCAGGTTATATTTATGTGGCGGTGTGGTATGTGGAGCTAGGCCTGGCAAAAAATTATACGACCCGCCAACACGACACGACACGACACGACACGAGTTTTCGCGGGTTTGGGTTTAACATAATCGTGTTTCGTGTCATTATCGTGTCGACCCGTTTATGACACGCTAAAATTCATGTCGTGTCGTGTCGTGTCGCGGGTTGACCCGTCTAACCCATATATAATATATATTATATAAAATTAATAATTTATAGATAATTTTAATATAGTGAGTTAAACAGGTTATTCATGTCGTGTCGTGTCAATCGTGTCGTGTTGTGTCATCTAATAATTTTATATTATAAATCGTGTCAATCGTGCCGTGTCGTGTCGTGTTATGTGATACGACCTATTTATTAAACGTGTTAATCGTGTCGTGTCGTGTCACCTGTGAAATAAGCGGGTCGTGTCTGTGTTTCGTATATTGACACGTATACATAAACGGGTCGTGTTCGTGTCAAGCACAATCGTGTCACGTGTCAAGTATGACACGACACGTTATGACACGCGAAACACGAATTGCCACCCCTATGTGGAGCTGTATCTGTATGCCTGGTCATGGACCAGATGGTGGTATTGTACTCATTACATTGTTTTCAGTTGTTTTTATTTATATATTCCATCGGGGCATGTTGTTGACTCTTGACTATTGACTTTGCTGACTTGGCCCACAGGTTTGACCTGTCGCGTTCTGAGGGTGGACTTTCCGGGTGGGCCCACCCAAGGTGTCCTCTTTGGGGCGTGACAATTAATGGTATCAAAGCTGAAAGATCCTAATTTCACCCCTAGAATTGGCCTTAAGAATTTAGGAACAATTTAGGAACTTAGGAAGATATCTTGCCTAAATCGGTCCCTTTCGTACGCACTAATCTTTCTTTGATAAGCTACTCTTTGTCCTTTTCGGTACTATAATTAATCAATTATGTTCTTGCAATGATAAGCACATCTCTTTGCTGGATGCAGAGGATGTCCGGATCTAGCGGAGATAATAGGGAAGAACCTTTCATAGCATTCTCTAATAATCAATTCGACGATGACCTTAGCGAAGCTGTAAGTAGACGACACGTTCCAGTGCCCTTTGTCCAAGAACCGCCAAGGTGTAGAGCTCGCGAAACTCCATCGACCACGGCGATGGAACTAGCATTCCGCTTTACTACCATGGGGTTTTATGGCTGGCATGTCCAGCAGGTTTGATTTGTCGCATCTCGAGAGTGGATTCTCTAGGTCTGGCCCGCCTGGGTGCCCTCTTTGGGGCGTGACGATCTACGTGTTGGACATGCGAATGAAAATCCCTATGTGAATGATAGTGCGATTAAGGAAAGATGTAATCAGTTGGAACCCTCTTTGCTGAGGAACAATCTTGCTAGATATCATCTTAATGGATCTCCTTAGAGCTTGTGGCTTGAACAAGAGAATACATTACAATTTTCTTGTGGTTCATATAATCTTAGCATAAGTATTTTGTGGACATCATGCCATAGGCAAATTTGGAAAACAAACAGTTCCCAGAAAAGTTTGAATAAGATCTCATGGGGGGGGGGGACTCGCTATAGAATTTTGGATTTGGTACTATATCAGTTAATCTGATGACAACACAGGGCATAGTAAACCAAGTGTCATTGTTCGCTTTGGTGGGCCGATAACTCACAGGCTAACAATGCTAGGCAAGTTAGTGCAACAAGCTATGTCCACAACTGTGTGTTTCCGAGTGATGGATCTGCAAGGCTTAATGTTGGGGAGGCCAAGATTTCTTTCTTGGCTCTTCCGATCCGAAATAAGAATTGAAATCACAACTTGTAAAATATGACTCCTTTAGTGATGTTATGGAACAAATACATGTGTTAGTTGAGGAGCAGAGATGTTAGCGTTCCTTGCAGAGCATACGTGATAAAGCAGATCAATAAGATTCTTATAAGATATTTCTTACGATGCATTCTTGATCGAGACGTTAGATGGGCAACTGCTAAGATATTGGATTAGTTAGAAGGTCATTATCGATTTTGACATGAGCAAAATAATAACAATGTGCTCCCACCCGGGACTTTGGCACCCGTATGCATATATTCCGCTATGCGTGGGTGATGCGTAGGCGAGGCCTTCCTTCCGCGGTGTTTCCGCGAGGTGTCTCTTGTGGCACGGTGAGCTGTCTAGTTGGTGCCGGGCTCACGGCGGGCTGACCGGTTATTGGCAGCTCGGGGCAAGTCGTCTGGATATATGGCCGAACTCGTGGATATTATGTTGCCTTCGGATTATATAGACACGGCCTTTGTGCATATGCGATGTGTTTGGTTCGCCGGCGCGGCCTTTGTGCACTTCGGTGTTTATGCGATGCGCCCGGGTCGACGGACACGGCCTCCGTGCAGATGTGGTGCATATGTGGTGTGTCCAGTTCGATGTTTGGGCACGTCCCACCCATGGGCGAGCGCGGGATGACACTATATTATTCCGCGGTGCATTTGTGGTGCACGCGCAAGGTGTCCGTCTAGGTATTTGCTGTGCACCTCAGTGGTAAGAAAACGTACCGAGATCAGTGTGGCGTAGCGGAAGTGTGCTATTCATTTGAGATATTAGAACGCGTTGAACTTCTGGCGTACCGTCTAGTATTGCCTTCAACACTCCTGTGTAATTATGATGTCCCTGAACATAATTTTCGTGTTGAATTTGGGGACCAAATTCTTTTAAGGTGTATGCATTGTTACGCCTCGTTTAAAAATTTAAATAAAATAATAAATTTTATTATGATGTTGACGGGACAGAGCCGCCCATTCTCTCTCTCCAAACTTTTCCTCCTACTGTTGCTTTGCTCGCACGCGAGCCTTCGCCTCGATGCCCACTCTTTCTCCTTCACGTGAGTGCTGCCTCCGTCCCTCTCGCCCCAGTTGACGATCAAAGCCCCTCCTCCTCCAATCTTCAGCCAAGCCAACGCTCAAGCTCCTCCCTCCCTCGCTAGCTTCCTCCCCTACTTCCTTCCCTTGATCACATTGACATTGAGGTAAGTGAAAAATCAAAGGTGAAATTTGAAAAGTTCTTGAGCAATCTAAGGCATGAATTTTTTGATCTTAATTTGAGTCTTCTTCCAATTGCTAATATAAATCTAAAGGAAGAACGCATGATATTACTTTTGGATAAATGCATAAAAATTATTAAGTATTCTTTTCATGACTTTAACTTTTATTTTTGTACGCATGTAATGACCACTGCGGCATAGATCCACCTATTTAACTGGATATATTTGGTCCGCACACTCTTGAGACGGAGGAAAAACAGAAGATTATATGCTCTCTACTGTGGCTCTAATTCACCAACTCCACCATGACATGAATCTATGGTCAAGCTAATGACCTTAAACAAGTGCTTTTGGGAGGCAACCCAAAGTTTTTTAAATTTTATTAATTTCTGCATTCTAAGTTTTTGGTTTTTTATTTTCTTTAAATTTTTAGAAAATTTTGCAACATGATTTGATGAATTTTTATTGATGAAAAATCTTTTAATAAGTTGTTTTATATGTAGGAATTTTTGAAAATTTTTACTTGAAAAACATGTATCAAACGAGACATTCACGGGTGCAGCCGTGAGTCACTCACGGACAATGATTCTTGCGGCAATCTCTTTGTGAGTATGATAAATTTGATTGAGTTGATAAAACGTAATGGTATTTGATATTTGAAACTTGTTTACCATGTAAAATGTGATTATTTTTGATGTAATACAGTTTTCGGATTTTTCTGAGTCACGTTTGCATATATTGATATAACTGCACAAGATTTCGCTCATATTTTAAAGGGAACTCTTGCAAAATTTTTCTAAAATCTATCATGACTTGGTTTAATGCTTATGTATATGCAACAATTTAAGTCTAGGGTGTCCCCATGTATTTTGTTTTTCTTCAGAGCTTTATAGATATGTATTTTGAATGTTTATGATTGTTAAGGATAATTAAATTTGTTTAATCCTTAATTTTAAACTTAGGAAACATTTTGAGTGATTGATTTGATGACTTAGGGAATTTTTAAAATTTCATGTAGACTTAAATTGTTGAGTAAATTCAATTCTGGTATTGATAAAATGCATATGCGAATTGTTATACGTTCATAAGACACATGCATAGTATTTTTATACTTGAAAGTTTAGTTTATCTATTCTTGCTTAATGGAAATTTTTTATGAATAAAATTTGGTGATATTTATTTAACCGAGACTTGCTCGAACTCCTCTGGTTGAGAAATCTAAAGTCATGAGTTATATTATACCATTGTTTGGTATACTTTAAATCTGTTGTGATCAAGTAACAGAGGGAAAATTTAAAAAAAAAACAGATATTTAACTCTCTTGCCGAAAGATCAACAATGTTTTAAAGGGCTTACACATCAAATTTGGAGTGAAAACAATGAAGAACGCAACTTTCACGGCGTTGGCTGTAATTATTGAGCCGGCCGTAATTTTGGCGTTCGAACGGGCGAAAAACGGCTAAATATAGAAGTCCACAGAAACTTTCACGGGTGAGGCCGTGAATCCTTCATGGACTGTGAAACCTTCTATGTACAAAAGAGGCTTATTCACAGACAGAATTACGGCCTCGGCCATAAACTCATTACGGGTCGTGAAAATGTCCGTCCTTTCGGTTTTTCACTCGATTCAAACCCGAATCGAGTCGAAACTGAAACAAACTCTCCAGAAACCTTCCTAGACGGGTTCTATACTGATTAGACTATAAAATGAAGGATTTTGGAAGGATTTCGGGGGCTTCTACGGATGAAAACTAAAGGCGGCGGCGGTGACGGCGAAAATCAATTCCAGGGCAAAATTCGAATAGGAAAGCCGCGCAAAGGAAGAATTAGAGGGTTCATCTTCGTCTCCAGATTGAGGGGAAGCCTTTCTAGTATTTTGTCTAGTGATTTCCTGTAATCTTCTAGGGCTTTCATGCAATTTTCATCGATGAACATGCTGTTTTCTTTGAACATGAACGTGTAAACCATATTTCGGGATTTGGGAAGTAGCCTGTTGATTGATTTATGAATTACATCTTTTGCATGAATCTTTGTTAAGAATATTATTGAATTAATTTGATTAGAATTTTACGTATCCCGCTTTAATTATCTGGACAAGTTTTATTGCGTTTGAGACGTCGCGAGAAGGACCGGGAGGTGAATCGTGACGTCAGATCTATTCTTGTCAAACCTACGAATCCAATCACGGGAGTAGTTTGGATTCGTTTGAAGGATTTATATGATTTTTCATAGAACTTAAAGGATCTAATTGCGTTAATTGTCACGAGAGTAGGGAATTAACGTAATTAGGTACCGGATTACGCTTTGGGAGGAGGTAATCTGTACCTTAGGAAAAATCCCTTTCAATGCTTTAATTTTTTGTTCAAAGATTTATTTTTCTTAAATTCATAATCATCAGCGTGGTGAAACCCCAAATCCTGATTTTATCCGAATTAATTTTTACCAAAAACACTCCCTCTGTTTCTTTTAAGTTGTACTTAGAAGTTTCCAAATAAAAACCATGATTTGATTCGTCTAGATATAGATCGACCGTGTAATCGGTACTTGACCACCTGATCCTCGTTGGGAACGATATCTTATTTTATTACTTCGATAAATCTGTACACTTGCGGATCGTATCAAATTTTTGGCACTGTTGCTGGGGATCAGGCCAGCCAATATCGATTTAGTGGTGAGATTTATAGACTAGACATTTTTTATTATTATTATTTTATTTTTATTTATTTTTTATATATTTTTTATAATTAGTTTTTTTTTCTCTTTTTGGATTAACACGATGTATGAACATGAGAACTAAAAAAAAAGCACTTGACTATATATTTTAAGCTTTATTTTGCAATTCCTGTTTTACATTATATATTTCTGAATTTTATTGCATAAATTGAAAATATGATGTTTAATCAATATCAATGGTCAAACGAGAGGTATGTGCCCCAAATCCTGATTTTATCCGAATTGATTTTTACCAAAAACACTACCTCTGTTTCTTTTGATTTGTACTTAGAAGTTTCCAAACAAAAACCACGATTTGATTCGTCTAGACATAGATCGATCATGTAATCGGTACATGACCTGATCCTCGTTGGGAATGATATCTTATTTTATTACTTCGATAAATCTGTACACTTGCGCATCGTATCACAATGCCGTAAAACCTGTGGCCCAGCGTTCCAAGGATTATACTGATTTTCAGCCTGGAATTACGGCACGTAAGAAGGATTACGGTCCTGCCATAAAAGCTGCGCCGAGTACCAAAGTTTCTGCCGACATTCTGCCCATAATTATGGCCTGTGAAGAAGGTTACGACCCTGCCATAAAAGTGGCCCCAAGCCCAGAAGTTTATGCCGAATTTTAGCCCACTATTACGGCCCGTAATATTGGTTATGGCCCTGCTGTTGACGGTTCTGCCAGCCCATCTCCCATAATTACAGCCCAAAATAAATGTTACGGCCCTACTGTAATTTGCTCCAAGGTGCAGAAAAGTACCGTTTCACCCACCGTGCGACGCTCGTAGAGTTCTTCACATCCTTTGGGCTGATATGTGGGGATTCTAAGCCCATCTACCGCCTCTATGGAATCCATTCAGCCCATCCCCATGACAAATCTTCCCTGAGGACCTCCGCAAGAAGCTACAGCCGACCGCTATCACAATCGGGTCCTCAACACGGCTCAAGAGACCACCAACAACGTCCAGAACCAGTCCACGATCAGCAAGTTTTGCTGGTTCGTAGCCGCTTGTTCCGAAATGGTCTAGCACAACAACCGCGATTCGGACAACGACTACGAAGGAAGACCCAGGCGCCTGCACCATGCCAGCTTACGCCTCCAACAACCACTGATTCCCTGCCTGTGGTAGTTATCTGCTGCTGCTTCTTTGTTTGTTAGGGGCATCTTGACCCCCCCTTTTGTTTGTTAAAGGGTGGTTGGATTATCCAACAACCCTCAGGTGCTTTGTGTGTGACCCTTCATGGTCTATAAAAGAGGGCTAAGGCTAGGTTTGTTTTCAGCTTTGTTGTAGTAGACACCTTCCCCCACGCGAAGGTCTAGGTCCAGCAAACTCCGAGAGATCCGCTTGTGGTTCCTCTCGTTCCTCATTGTACTTGATTTCTTTCTTTCAATCAAAACACCCGGAGAAACTCCATCGGCTCCGGGTTCTTTTCACATCGGCATGTCTTGACTTGGGCGCTTAGCTCCTCTCTCGCAGCACGGTGAAGGGTCTTGCGTGCGCGTTTCTTGCTTGCTAAAATTGGCTCTACAGGTAAGGTGAGTAGTTTCCTTTGAAGTAGTCGATCCATTGTTTCTCGTTGTGTTGGGTTTTGTTCAAGTAACATCTCTTGCGGATTCTTCTCATCGGCTTTCCCATGCTTTCTCCGACCGCACGCCTTTTACTTCCCTCGTCTCAAGACCCTCTCACGTTTTCTGCATCATGGTCTCCCAATCCTTAGCGTACTGATTTTAAGGACAACCCCTCCTATAGTTCCGCTGCATCAGCCATCCACCGTCCTTGCTCGCATTTGCGTCACGCGATGGTGAACCTCCTTCAAGCTGCATGCTGTTGGCGAGGTGACTGGACATTGGAGGAGACATTGCTGCTAGACTCTTGACGTAGAATGCCGGACAAGACAATGCTTCCCACGATGTCTTCCTTGTCCAGGTGTCATTATCGATTGCGTCGGAGCCAATGCTTTAATCGACGAGACACTACCGCCCAGTGGTGATCCTCATCCTGGCGTCATCTTTCCCGATGAGCCAACAGCCTCCGGTGTTGAAGATGTTGCCGACGTCGACTATGATCGAACGGGCGAAAACGCCATTGTCGCTCTAATTTCACCCCAAAATCGGCATCCTATTTCCCCCCTCTCGGCAAATGGGTTTGGGCCAATTTTGACTCCGGTCAATGACTCAGTTGACCGGGCTGGCTAAATTGGGCTCGGGCCTAACATTTAGTACCTTCCTCTTGCTCATAGGAGTATTAGAGAGAAGAAAGAAAATGGTTTTTTTTTTTTGTTTGAGATTTCATCCATCTTGATGGAGATAGATTAAGTTAGATTTATGTGTTCATCCACGGATAATAAAACTAATTCATGTTAGATTAACTAAAAAAAAAAAAAAACTCATATCACCATAAATTTGCGTTTCCTATATTGTCGTTAGATTTTTGTGGTGTTAAAAATAACATTCCAATCTCCATGTAATAACAAATAGTGAATTGTGTATAGTAACACATTGCTGCTATCTAAGTCACAAGAGTGTCAATATTTAATGCAATCTTTTTGTGATAATACTCTTGTGTATCCTTCTCTTTGTTATCAAGATTGAAAAGAAGTCATTAAATATGCTATACTTATATAGTTTAATTATTATATTTCTTGATTCACAAGTAAACTAATATAATAAATATTATTAATATCTCATACTATTTCATTAAGCATGATCATTTATTTTTAGTCTTGCTTGATAAGAGGCATAAGAAACCAACACTCATAATATATAGAGGCATAAAATCTCTATTAATTATTCAGATTCTTCTTTATGATTCATAACATACATACTATAAGCTTTATGATCAACTGGTGATAGATGACATTTAGCTGTAACAAAATATATGACTGAAGATCATATATATTATTTTTAAAATGATACTTATAATACTTATAATAATTCATAGAGCATTATTATCACGGGTCTATCCAATACATTATTTTCTAATGTCATGCTTTGTTTTATACAAACACATGAATCAGCTTAATTAATTATTATACAAATTTTAAATGCCACGCAGGACTCAAGGTCAACCAATTCCCATGCAGGGGACAAGTCAAGCGATTCGTTCAGGTTCAACGCAATTAGCAGGGTGCACCTACATGTGCCCCTCAACCTCCATGAAGGGTTCCGACCTTCGTCCAACCCAGGAGAGAGAGAAGACGGGAAAAACCATGTCAGCATTTAAAATCAAATAGCAAAATAGGGAATAGTACTTTCATTGGGTCGGATCCTCAACCCGGATCCGAACCCGTGAATCCACTCGCCCCACGTCCGCGCCCGAGGCTGATTTTGGGTCCACGCCCAGTCCCTGTCAATGCTCGTGTTCAAAGGATGAACCCGCATGCGTTGTCGTGCTCGCGTCGGAGCACTTGCTGTCTCCGGTGGGCTGGCGCTTCTCAAGTCCGACGAGGACTCGTCGCTCCAAGCAAGCTCGACGTTCGACCGAGGCCAACTGTCATGTCCGAGGTTCGCACTAGCATTCAAGTGGAAGGTGTGCTCGTCTCGAAGCGCTCGCATCCTTCTTCCAAGGAGTTGCGGCCACCATTCTCGTATGACGAGCGGTCGATAGCTCCAACTCTCCTTTGTCGCGGGCTCGTCCTATCAGCCTGCCTCGTCATCCACCCGAGACCGCCGCCTTGAGCTCATTAGATTCGAACAGCAGGGAGACGAAGGCAGGAGTAGGAGACAGGAGAGAGTTCATTGGGTTCTCAGCGTTGACGAAGCTCCGAACCTTGCCACCCACACCACTGGAGCGAGCCGCACGAGGAAAGACCACTAGTCATCACCGATAGTTATACGCCAAGTTCAGGAGGTGGGGAGGGTGCCGGCAAGGAAGACGACGGCTCCGGTTCATTCTCAACCGTTTGGCTGTTCTTCCTGCTGTTCTCCTCCAGCCATTTGCCCTCTCAGTCCAGTCCGTCCTCCTCAGCCGTTCGCAGCCTGCCTCGAGCTTGCCAGCCGCCCCTCTTATAGGTAGCTCTACTTCTCTTTTTGCTTATCTAGCTGCACAAGCAGATGCCCCCTCCACGCGATAATGACCAGACGACAGCGGTTCCCATGCCTCCATCACACCGCCTGCACCTAGGTGTCGGCAACACCCTTCGCCCCCCTGGTCCAAGTCGTCGCCGCCCCTGGCTCCGCAGGATAGAGCATCATCGCCAATTCTTGTGTCCGCCGCAAGCCTCACCCTGCATCCAAGGATGCTCGCCCATCCCTTCCCATACCGTTCGGTATGGCTGCTAGTCAGTCCACGCTTTGACCTGCTGGATCGAGCGTCGACACCTAACATCTGACGAGATGACGTCTCACACGTCGCTGCCCGGCAGCTATCGCCACATCGTTGACAACGCACGTGCTGCCGTGTTGTTCGCTGGGAGTCCGCCCGATGGCGCGTCTAGGTCCAACGTCCCCTTCGTCCGTCCACCCTAGTCCGCCGGCCGCCGGCAAGCACCACCGTCGTCTGCAATCGACACTTGAGGCGTCGATTCCACTGACGCCTCAACGCCCATTTTCCCCAAATCAATATCAATTTCGATTTTGATTTTGGGTTTTGGGCCAATTTTGACCCTAGTCAACGGCTCAGTTGACCGGGCCAGCTGAATTGGGCTCGGGCCTAACAACATGCATCCATGTGTTCACTTGATACACTAGTTCAAGCATGTCATTATTGTGTCAATCTATAATAATATTTGAACACGACATTTAAGAAGAATTATATTATGCTAGAGGTATTATCATAATTACTTATATGACATAGGCATCAAATAAATATAATAATGATAATACATTTGTTAAAATATAATAACACATATATTAAAATAATTATTTTATTGTAATCTGCAAGGCATGAAACCCATAGCCAGCTGCACCAAACCCAATTTTAACAGGAAAAACTTGAGTTTAACAGGATCTTGGGTGAAGTTTAGGTAAAACCCGATTTCTATAAGTCGGGCATGGGATTTTGATACCCTTCCTTAACCCGAGTCCCTTAACCTGAGCCCAAATCCAAACCCACCCAACTATGATAATTACTAGATTACCCCTTAACTTAAAACATCAAACCCTAGCTCCCTCCCTTCTCCCCTCCTCTTTCCTAGCCTCCCTTCCCTCTTTGCTCCCCTCCTCATGCCACTCACACTCTGCTATGTCACTTGTTTGCATCGCTCACCCGCATTGCTTGCCTCTACCGACTATCCTTGTCATTTGCTAAGCCACTTGCCCTTGTCGGCCACCCTTGCCATTTGTTGTGCCTTGCTCACCCTCGCTATTGTCGCGCCCTCTCCTTTACTATTTACAATTGTCATACTGAGATAGGTTTCCCGATAGGGACCCGATCCCTGTAGGGGTGGGGTGTGGGCTAGGCAAAGTTTTTAAAAATTGATAGGATCAGGAACATGGGTTAGGGTTAGAGGTCAGATCTGATATTACCCACCCCTATTCGACATTGTTGTCATCCCTAACTGCAATGTATCACCTCTAATCCCGCCATTAATATTGTACCATGCAAGTTGTGAGGCCCAGTCGTTAGGCCCAAGCCCAGGCCCAGGCCCAACCGCTGCTCAGCCCAATCCCCTTTATCCTTATCAGATCGGGCTAATGGGTCGGGCGGCGATAACGGGTTTAGCAATCCATTTGGTGGAATTAGGGCTATAGTAGCCCACGTTTTCGTTCGAGGGGAGGAGGCGTTCGTTGAACACGATGGTGGCGGCACCTCTCCCTTGCCCACTCCCCGGTTCCTCTCCCTAAGCCATCGAGCGGCTCCGGTGGCGGCTTCTCCGGCAGTGGCGGCGGCTTCTTATGGCTTCCCGGTGGGGTGGGTGTGGCAGTACAGGATGCAGCGGGATCTTCTTCCCCTCTCCAGCTTCGGCATCGCCGGTGGTCGAGCCAGCGGATGGATGTTCGCCGAGGTATGCCTCTCTCCTCTCGCTCTGGCTTTGTCCGGCGGGTAGGTTTCCGGTCGGTGAGCATCGTCGACCCTGCTTTTTGCCCTCCGCCATGTTCTCCTCCTTCTCCCCATTTTTTGGCGAGAATGAGGATGGTCGGCGAGGCTAGGAGCTTCGGCTCCCCTCCCTGGTGACATCTGATGATATGCAAATATATGATATTTCGTGACTTAATTTTATTATTATTTTGAAGTAAATTGCATGCTTTATCTCATTTATTTGCTTAAATGTTTCATATTCTTCAGAGTCTTCACTTTTCCCTTGTTTTATTGAAATGTAGGGATTTCGCCCTAAAATTGGTGGATTTTGGAGAATCTGAAGATATGGGACGATTCCTCATGATGAAACGAAGCTACACGCAAAATTTTAGCTCAAATAGAGCCCTCTAGAGAGTTCACAGTCTAGGTTATGCATCCATACACGGCCGTGCATGAGGTGACTACTCCAGATTTTGACATGACGTTCACGGCCGCACCCATGAACTCATACACGGCCATGAAGAATTATTTTTCTAGAAATTCAAGTTCGCCGAGCCATACACGGGCATGGCCGTGCATCCATGCACGGCCGTGTATCGTTACGCGTCCTACACGATAGGCACGACCGTGCATCCATGCACGTCCGGTTTTTCGCCCATAACTTTCTATTTTGGAAGCGGATTTCGCTAAAATTTTGGGGAGACCTTCCTAACTCACATACGCACGTTTTGGGACCAAAATATTGGATTTGATTAAAGGGTTGACGAGAACGAGCGAAAGGGGCGACAACCTAGGGTTTGGTGTGATTTTCTGGGCGACAACACTGTTCCGGCTTGTTTTCTCCGCCGTTCCGACGAGGATCATCGTGCTAGACCTTCTTCCATCAAGGATCTACCCCTCCATCTAGTTTGAATTGATTTGTATGGGAGATTTAATGTATTTCACGATGTACACGATATCTTAACTCTATTTTCGGGGTTTTGGGCGTAGCCCACTGTAAGATGTTGAATATTATGACCTGATCTATACATTTCTCTTATCTATCTTTGTTCTTATTCATGTCTAGGATGATTTATTTCATGATTATGTACTGGCCATGCATGTTCATGCTTTAGATGTTATAGGAAGGACTGAGAGGTGAACCATAATCTTTGGATCCCCTTAGACTGGACTGGTAATTTCGTTTGGCGAGAGCACTCGAAATCACCCCAGGAACCCTAATCCTTCACAGAACCCTTTGGGTCCGCTTAACCCGGTAGGCCACGAGAGTAGGAGACCTGGGTTAAGTCCGATACCGGACCGTGTCCTGAGAGGGAACCCGTCTGTACCTAAGGAAGGATTACCTTGAGAACATAGGTAGAACCATAATTAAAATATCAAACCTTAATATTTCTTCATGCTTCAGTGTGGTGAAACCTGATGTCCCGATCTTCTCTCATAGACTGCAAACCCCCGATTGTTTCTTTTCTGCCCTGCTTGTTCTTCACTTGCTTTAGTTTAATTATCTGCACTAGGATTTTAAACATTTCTCCATTAATTGTTAACCTAGCTACGAGTTGACTGATCAATTAGTACTTGACCCCTAGTCCTCGTGGGATCGATACTTATTTTATAACGCGATAGACCGTGCACTTGCGGTAACAGCCTGTCATGGCCCTATCAATGTCCGAAGAAGGGTTCACCGGCGTCTCCAGCAGTTCCGGCACTGTCCGGTGAGAGGGGCACGACTCTCCTTTTGGTTGGTGTCTGGCGAACTTCGACTAGTTCGCCGGTGCTTCTTGTGGCTCCAGCGAGGTTGGGCTCAGCCAGTCGGTGTTCCGGCAAGCCTCAGGTGGGTCTCCGGTGAGATCTACTACCTCGATTTCTATGCGTGCCCTTCTAGCGTGTTCCGGACGCGGTTCCCATTCCCGGGCCGATCAGCTGTCCTCGGCCGGTATCTTCCTCTCTCCGGCTCCTTGCGCTTCGCGCTCCCGGCCGAGTTGTTATTCTTGGTTGGCGACTCCTCGCCCCTCTCCATGCTCCGGTCAAGTGCACTGGCCTTGTGTGTTGTTGCCCAGCATTTGTCGGATTGTTTGTGATGGACGTCTGCGAGACGTCCCTTTATGAGTGGTGAGTTCAACTGCTTGCATGTGGTCTGGTTGGAGTTAGGGCGTGTGCCTGGCATCCTACGTGATGTTGTCTATTGTGTGTGTGTGCGCCACCGCCTGTTGGGAAACCCCGGGGATATTTTATAATTTTTTAGAGATAGACACTACAGATTACATTGCACAGTGGAATAATATCCCCGTAACAGGCTAGTCCCAAAAACCCAGTGAAGATCTCTTGCGAGGGGGTCGACACGATGAGTTAGTAAATACCTAGAGCAAGCGTGAAGATCAATGTCGAGGTAGGCACCCAAGTGTTCACCCTCTGCAGTCTTGCACACACGAATGCCTCGAGCTCTCCTCTTCCTTGCCTGGTGCTAGCCTCGAGAAGAAGATCCAAGCCTTATGGTGCCTTCTACTTTCTTGCGCCACTTCTAGGAGAAGATGCGCCAAGAGGAAAGGTAGAAGAAGGAGATGCCGCCAATGCCTTGAAGTCCTTGCGCCAAGAGGGAAGGTGGATGAAGGCTTGCGGCTTGATGGAAGAAGGATGCGCCACCCTTTGTTGCTCTCGCCCTTCACCTTTGCTCACACCAATTGAATGTGTATCAAGGGCTCACGCATGCCTCTAATATATAGAAGCAAGAGGTGGTGGCAAAGCAAGGGGTGGGCGCAACTTTCATGAGGAGTAATCGGCTAGGGTTAGGGTATGAGGAAAATTAGGGTTTGAGGTAAGGAAAGTCTCCAAGATTTTTCCATAAACCTCATTCAACCTAGCCATATGCGCCCAAGAGTTTCCTAAGAAGTTCTCTAGCCATATCAGCCCCAAGACTTGCCTAAGAAGCAAGTTTCCATCCAAGGATCAAGGGGCAAGGTGCCTAAACCTTCCAAAGAAGCAAAAGGTGCCTCCCTCACCCCATTATGCCCCTAGGCGCCAATGGGGGTGAGACTTCTCCCCATTATACCCTTTTAGCTTATCATCTCTTCATGATAACTTGTTATTGGGCCTCATTGGGTAATAAGCTAGCCCAAACTTCATTATATGGGTTGATTAAGCAATTGGATCCAATCCAATGCAACCCTAATCCAAATGTGACCAACCATGGTCAAATACGGGTTAACCTGCCAAAAATGAAGTTTGACTCCAATAACTCTCTTCTATCTCATTAGGCCCATTGACGCTGATGAAATCTCCAAAATAGATCTGAGCTATCCAATAATTCGATTATAAGGCTTTCCGATCAATACGAGAACTCGAGTATCAAAGTGTGCAACCCTGTAGGTTCCTCTGACGCTGGCAGTGCTGACCAAAGGTCACCATAAGCACTGAGTGGCACCTAGCAGTGCATCGTTGCTACCCAGGTCATTGGAATGGATATCGACATCCCCATCAACGCAACTAGGTACAAATACATTACAGTCCCTTTGTCGAACTAATATCTGATTGGACAAGTGTGTCATCACTTGCTTTTACCCAATCACATGGTTACGACTAAATCAGGTTCTCATCTGGGTATGGCAATATACTTTCAGTCATAAGACCATAGAGGAGCTCCATGGATATCAAGCTTCCCTCAGGAAGAGACAAATCCTCTGTCTGTCCATTGACCTTCTTATATGGGTCGTGACATACTTAATGACAACCGTTATTACTTCCCAATTACGGTGAGGTGTTAGGTTGTATCAAAGCATGTCCCTAATCATATAGAATGGTCAATGACCTCAAGTCAAGGGATCAATGCATCTCCTGTCACTTGTGAGGATAACTCATGATACCAAGTCATTGCCTCACAGCGGGTTTGTCTAGTACATCCACCACTGATATACCCATATGTCAGCGTTAGCACCTCTTGCCTAACTAGCCCATATACCAGTCTTACAAGTACCAGAGCTGTCCCATTTCCATTCAGGTACATTGACTGGGGACAGTCATTTGAGCACAGATCCAATCTGTCTCTAGGGACATTATCACATATGTACACAATCGCATATATTGACAAACATAGATAATGAAAATGCCAGAATGATATAAATATCAAAGTCAAGTAGTACAAAAATGGACCAAAACTAGGTCCTAGGGCATATATACTAACAATCTCCCACTTGCACTAAGACCTAAAGGTAGTGGAATCTCAACCCCATATCTCTAGCGTGACCATCATGCTTCTGCTGCGCCAAAGCCTTGGTTAATGGGTCTGCCATATTGTTCTCTGTCAATGATCTGGTTAGGTGAAATCTCCTGAGTATGTGTTTGAATCTTTGATGAGACCGTGGTTCCTTAGCTTCTGCAATTGCCCCATTGTTATCACGGTAGAGCTCAATGGGATCCACTGCACTTGGAACCACCTGAAGTTCAGAAATGAACTTCCTTATCCAAATAGCTTCTTTGGCTGCCTCAGAAGCGGCCACATACTCAGCCTCGGTTGTAGAATCTGCTATGGTGGATTGCTTGAAGCTCTTCCAGCATACAGGGTCTCCATTCAACTTGAACACATAGCCGGCCTGCGATCTAAAGTCATCAGGGTCAAACTGGAACGACGCATCAATGTAGCCCTGAACACTAAGCTCTTCCTGTCCACTGTAGACCAAGAATAGATCCTTAGTTCTTCTCAGATACTTCAGGATGTTCTTCACAGCCACCCAGTGCTGCAAACCTGGATTGGATTGGTATCGGCTGGTTATGCTCACAGCATAAGCCACATCTGGTCTGATACACAACATTGCATACATGATCGATCCTACTGCCGAAGCATAGGGAACTCGACTCATTTCATCCCTCTCAGCTTGTGTGGTGGGACACTGGCTCTTTGAGAGAGTAAGGCCATGTCTTAATGGAAGGTATCCTTTCTTGGATTGCTCCATATAGAACCTTTCCAGGACCTTATCGCAGATGTAAACAAACATAGATAATGACAATTCCAGAATGATATAAATATCAAAGTCAAGTAGTACAAAAATGGACCAAAACTAGGTCCTATGGCATATACACCAACACCGCCTGCATGCAGTTTACTTGCTATTTTGGTGTACCAGACTCATATGTGCGCTACGCCGGCACGAGTCTCGGGTCTTGTACCTAGTTGCACTTTGTAGCTGGTTCATGCAGTGGTCCTTGGTAGATGTGTGGCGGTCTCTAACTCATCGAGACAAGCAGACATGTGGCCATCAGAGATAGGCTCAGGGGCGCGTCGAGGACGTTCTCCTGCCGGTCATGTCCAGACCTGTGGTTCAACCACTTAGCCCCTACGTGGGCATGCTTGGGTGCGAGTCAAGCATTGACTCGCTTGTAAATTTATCAAAATTTTTTTAGCATAATTTTGGGTGTGACAAACTGGTATTAGAGCCCAAGTTCTGCACATTCCAACTTGTACACCGACTTTGTACACCTATTGGCAGCCGTGATCATTACGTGATCACAAATGTCTGCAGTATTGAGATGCTGATGGAGACTGTAGGATATGGGGGAGCTTCGCTCTAAAGATATCGACAGAGTTGGCTTTGTTCAACTAGAGCCTCATGGCTCAGTTTTCTTGTCCTCCAAGCGGAGACGTATATTATGCAGGTTCCGTTAGTTGAAGCCCATTCCCGTGGGTTTTACAGCACCGACCAAGGCCAGGGATGCCATGGGGACTGTCGTGCGACGACATATCCCGAAGGACAGTCGATTGTACCTAGGGGATAGTCGTGCGACGACGTATCTCGGACGTCAATCGATGATGGCATAGGACAGTCGTGTGATGTTTTGTCTTGGAGAGCAGTTGATGGTGGTCAAGGGACAATTGTGCGATGATGTGTCCCAGACACCAGCCGATGTCTCTATGGGATTGTCGAACAACGACATATCCTAGAGGCTGGCCGATGGTGCCCAAATAAATGCCGTGTGATGATATATCTGGAACATCGGCCAAGAGTGGCCAGGTGATCGCCGTGCGATGGTGTGCTCACAAGCTAGCACCCTTTAGAGGGGTTTGCTGTTGGGAAACCCCGGGGATATTTTACAATTTTTCAGAGATTGACATTACAAATTATATTGCACAGCGGAAGCAATATCACTGAAATGAGCCAGTCCCAGAAACCCAGTGAAGATTGCATGCGAGGGAGTCGACACGATGAGATAGAAAATACCTTAAAGTAAGATGAGGCCGATGTCGAGGTAGGCGCCCAAGCGTGCGCCCTCTGCAGTCTCACACACATGGATGCCTCGAGTCCTCTTCTTCCACGCCTGGTGCTAGCCTCAGGAAGAAGATTCACGCCTTAGGGTTCCTTATTCAAGCCTTGTGCCACCTCCAAGGTTCTTGCGCCAATGAAGAAGGAGAAGGGAAGATGAAGAAGTCGCCAAGAGGAGGGGATGGAGAAGACTTGCGGCTTCAAGAGGAAGAGGAGATGCGCCACTAGCCTTGCTCTCGCCCCTTTGAGTGTTCACGCCTCCAAGGAATTGAATCACCAAGAGAGGGGCGGCTAGGGTTACTTTTATAGAGCAAGAGGCGGTTTGGGCAAGAGCTAGGATCTTGACAAGTGTGTGGCTAGGATGAAGGGGGGTTGAGGCAAGGAAAGTCTCCAAGACTTTACCGTAAACCTCATTCAACCTATCCATAATTGCCCAAGCACCATATCAGCCCAAGACATGCCTTAAAGGCATTCATACCATCAAAGGATAAGGGCTAGACGCATTCATACCATCATTGGATAATGAGCAATCCCAAACTTCATCACATGGGTTGATTAAGCACTTGAATCCAATCCAATGCAACCCTAATCCAAATGTGACCAACCATGGTCAATTTTGGGTCAACCTGCCAAAAATGAAGTTTGGCTCCAATAACTGTCTTCCATCTCATCAGGCCTATTAGCGCTGATAAAATCTCCCAATTAGATCCAAGCTATCCAATAACTCGATCATAAGGCTTCCCGATCAATACGAGAACTCGAGTATCAAGGTGTGCGACCCTGTAGGAAGATCTTGGTGAGGCAGGCTCACCGAGGTCTTGTCCGAAGATACGATGGTTCGTTTGAGATACTGAGTCGAGTGGGCTCAGTAGCATACCGTTTGAAACTCGAATAGAGAATATAGATGCACCCTACATTCCATATGGGCTTGAGGAAGTTTCACTTGGATCCGGACGATCTTTCTCGGTCATTGTCTTACTGAGCCCCACCGATGGTTCGAACAGGGTTTGACCGAGACATATGTGATATTTTAGATCACTAGGTGTTGGGGCAAAGTAAGCTGATTGATATATGAAGTTTCTCATCTGATGAGATGGATCCCCTATGGAGGAAGTAACCTTGCACAAAGCTTCTGAATTATACTCATTCGATGGCTCGGATGATATTCGATCTAAGATTTATCGAGATTTGAGGTTATCGACTCTTGGGTCATAGTTGGATGAGTAAACAATGGGTGTTTCTCATTCATTGGGAGAGATATGCCTGAGGACGAAGCCATCTAGTATGAGGATTCAAAGTTTGATATACGAGATTTAACTAAGGAGCTACCTCGAGTCGCCGAGGACGACGACCACCTCAAGTGGGAGCGAATATGATGCCCAAGTGCTGGGCCCAAGTCCAGGCCCATGCCCAACCAGCAGCTCAACCCAATCCCCTTTATCCTTATCAAATCGGGCTAACGGGTCGGCCGGCGATAACGGGTTTGGCGATCCGTTTAGTGGAATTAGGGCTATAGTAGCCCACGTTTTCGTTCGAGGGGAGGAGGCAATCGCTGAATGCGATGGCGGCGGCGCCTCTCCCACTCCCTCTCCCTTGTTCCTCTCCCTTGCCGTCGAGCAGCTCCGGCGGCGGCTTCTCTGGTAGCGGCGGTGGCTTCCTGCGACTTCCCGGTGGGTTGGCTGTGGCGGTATGGATGCAGCGAAATCTTCTTCCCCTCTCCAGCTTCAGCGTCACTGATGGTGGAGCTGGCGGACGGATGTCCGCCGAGGTATGCCTCTCCCTCCTCTCGCTCCGACTGCGTCCGGCCGGTAGGTTTCCGGTCGGCGAGCATCATCGACGCTACTTTTTGCCCTCCGCCCTGTTCTCCTCCTTCACCCTCTTTTCCGACGAGAATAGGGCTGGTCGACGAGGCTGGGAGCTTCGGCTCCCCTCCCTAGTGACGTCCGACGAAGAGTTCACTGGCGTCTCCAGCTGTTTCGGCGCTGTCCGGTGAGAGGGGCATGGCTCCCCTTTTGGTTGGTGTCTGGCGAGCTTCGGCGAGTTCGTAGGCTGCCAGTGGCTCTGGCGAGGTTGGGCTCGGCCGAACGGTGTTCCGGTGAGCCTCAGGCAGGTCTCCGGCAAGATCTGCTACATCGATTTCCATGCGCATGCCTCTAGCAGATTCCGGACGTGGTTCCCGTTCCCGGCTGATCAGCTGTCCTCGGCCGGTGTCTTCCTCTCTCCGGCTCCTTGCGCTTCAACCTCCCGGCCGAGTTGCTGTTCTCGGTCGGTGACTCCTCGCCCCTCTCCGTGTTCCGATTAAGTGCACTGGCCTTGTGTGTTGTTGATAGCATCCGCAAGTATACGGACTATCGAAGTAATATATATGTATCGATCCCACATGGACCAAATACCGAGTACCGACTGATTTAATTATCACAAGCTAGACGACTCTTTAATTGGTGTAAGTAAATTGCTAAATTAAAGCTAAAGATAGAAAGCAAGGTAATTACACGACATAAGGTCTAAGGATGCACAGGATCAGGGCCAGGGTCCACCACCTTGACGTGTTATGCAAGGATGAATAATAATATAAAAGCCCCTTCTTTAGTTCTAGGGTAATCCACAAAAGTGCAAGTTGTCCTCTCTTGAGGATGCAATGAGGTGCCCACTCGGCTAGACGTCTACCGTCATTGCACGCTTACTCGAGCGGACCCAAGGAGCCCCGGATTTTGTATACCATCTTCATCAATTGTACAACTTGTCCTCTCTTGAGGATGCAATAAGGTATTTATACGTCTAAATACCTACCGTCGTAGCACGCTTAGCCGGATAAATCCAATGAGCGCAAAATGTCATACACTACCCGTAAACAATCAACTACTCTCGTATGATGATTGAGATACATATACCTAGGTTTTCCAACATCCAGATGTGCCTCTCAGCAATACGAGTGAAGAAAATGAAATAGTAGTCTCCATTCATAAGGTGCAACTAGGCAAGATAGAACTTTCTAGGGTTCACAAAATAAAGCTACAATTTATGCATAAAACATTCAAGGGGTTTTCCCTAGCCCTGAATTAGGATTAAGCTACAATAATCATGTTCCAAGGTATAGCACAAAGCAATCTCAGCGTTACATCCATGGATAACGAGGAGAAGACGATAAATGAGAAAAGGAATATAAGACTTCCTCAAGGAGAAAGAAGCCGCCTGGTAAGGTCTTTCTCTTCCTCTGATCGGTCGCCTACCCCCTTCACGCTCTCGCGGTGACGGGATTCTTCCTTAGCTCCTTCCTCAGCCGCCGCTAGTGTTCCTTATGTGCGTGCGTGAATCGATGGACGAATCAATGCCCTTACGTGAATAGGGCTTTTTCTTTTTGTCTCTCCTAGCTTGGTCGAATTCCCCTTTTGCCCTCGCAAATCTTTCTCTGTAGTGTAGGGAAAACGAGGGGCAAAATATGGAAAGTCAGCGTCAGGCAACACAGAAGCCATGGGGCGTGATTTTGGTTGTTGGGTAGGCGTGATTCTTTTTGAGAGCACCGATCCAGCTATAAATGGTCGCGTTCCCTCGCTTTTTCCCTGAAATGAGGCAAAAACACAGAAGAGTGTAGATTCCGATGATATTGCGATAATTCAAAATATAATCAAGTATAAATGCGAGAATGGTAAAGAAATAACGGTAAAATAGCATATGAATCCCTATATAAAAATGACTTAACAAATCTCTCCGGACTTAAACTCTTGCTTGTCCTCAAGCAAAGATAAGATGAAGCAAAGCTGTAAAAATGATCCAGAAGACTTGAATCCAAACCCCTATAGCATAATGCTAGCACCGTTCCATGGAATGGTCAAACACCCCACAAGTTACAGACTCCTATCGGATATAAAAAATGTAAGCGTTGCAACCCAAAGTAAATGCGTTCCACACATAGTTTCCACCTCCAATAATCAATTTTCTGGTTCCTCCCTGTATATAGTATGAATCCTCCAAGTTGTTTGAGATGAAAGTCGGAAAGGAAGCATTGAAATTTTCCACAAGTGGTGTATATACATACGAATGTTTGGAGTGATGTGAGAGGATATTTGTCCCCTTTGTTTTTGAGAGGATCTTTGTCCTCTTTTTTTTTTTTTAAAAAAAAATGTCTCTAGGCTTTGCTAGAGAATCTTTCCCTCTTTTTTTTTTTCTTTTTTTTGTTTTTTGTAATTGTCTCTAGACTTTGCTAGAGAATATTTTCTATTTTGCCAAAAGTGGAGGGTATTTCATAGCTATAATAGGTAAGGGGAAGGAGGAACCAGTCAATATCACATTGAGTATGGAAAACTAGTAGCGTCGCATAATTTAAGTAGATGCGCAGCTTAATAAGAGTCAATCTTTTAGTTATCGGTCACAAGGGGATGGATCGCACACAATAGATTGATATAAGAAAAATCGATAAAGGTGCAGGATCATGCTAACAGCAAAGAACAACTTAACATCATGCCAAAAGACAATCAAGGTACACTATAAAATTCTAGAACCAAGGGAAATAGTTAAATGGCTGATAAAAATAATAAATCACAGTAATCAAGGAAAGCTAAACAAGGTCACAAGGTGAGTACCAAATGGTAAAACCGGATGAAGCTAGTCATATCAAAAATTCAAAAATACCCCACCCACATGGGAAAATGAGGCATCGGCCTCGATGCTAGAATAGAAAAGCAGTAAGGTTAACAAAAATGGGGGGTGAAGAGAACTCACAACTCTAGTCACGGGGGTCATCCCCCGCGTCACTGAGATCATCTGAGGAAGCATCAGAAGAGTCAGAGGAAGCATCATTAGTGTCCGCCTAGTGCTGATAGGAAGCAGCGCTCCGAAAACCTGGGAAACGAGAACGTAGGAAGGAGTACATGCACTGCACGTTATCCATCAAGGTGTTAATCTGGTTCCCCTGGGTTTGAAGCTGCTGGAGTATTGTTTGCAAGAGGTCATGGGTGGTGGGCTCATGCGGAGCTCTCGGTGGTGGTCCGGACGTGAAAGGTGCAGGTACAGCTGAAGGAGGGGCAGGGGCATCTGCGTCTTTGGCACTGATGTTCCAGTTGTCATGAAATCTGATGGATGTGCGTGCAGTGTTGGGCAGCGGGATAGTGTGGAGGCTGCCGCGGAGTGTAAGGTGGTAAACATGGCCCCGGCGGAAAATCATTTTCATCGCTATGCAAGCCTCGATGTCAAGTCGCCTGCCCCCTCTAGCCTCAGGTGTCCCATATGGATTGTGCCCCAAATGCAGGGCTAATGGAGTCAGTATACCACCAGAGTTCAAGGGAAACTGATTCAGTATTGCCCAAAGGTAGATGAGTTCAAAGTGGCGCAGCATGCAGTCGCTGTCACCGCGAGCATGCAGTCCGTGGTCTTCTTCATGATTGCGCCACCAGCGGCAGCGTCAACTGTCATACGAGTATTATTGTTAAGACCATTATAGAAGGTATGAACAAATACCCACTTCTCAAGGCCGTGATACAGACACATCCTCTGAAGCTCCTTAAATTGTTCCCATGCCTCATACAATGATTCTCCTTCCCTCTGGACGACATTCGTGATCTAGTTCCTTAAATGTGCAGTCTTACTCGGGGAAAAATATCTTGCTAGGAAAGAGTTAGAAAGCTCCTCCCAAGTTGTTATGGAACCTGGCGGGTTTGAGTGCAGCCACGCCCGAGCCCTATCCCTGAGAGAAAAAGGAAATAACCTGACTCTCAAGGCATCACTAGAAACACCATTCATTTTTAAGATATCATAGTATTCAAGAAATATTGAAAGGTGCATATAGGGGGTATTCGGAAGGTAGTCCTGCAAATTGGTTCTGCTGAACCATTGATAGCAGAGAAGGTTTAATTTCGAAGTTCTTCGCCTCAATGTTGGGGCGAGTGATACTAGAGTGAACTCCTTGATAGTTCGGATTTGCATAGTCTTTAAGAGTTCTTGGTTGTGGGTTTGCGTCACCCATCTTGGATTCTTCGGTCTTCTTTACTAATTGTTTTCTGCGCAAGCGAAACGTTCGTTCTGGTTCCAGATCTTCTTCAAATAGCTTTCTGGAACACCTGGGCATAAACAATCAACAAAGGTTATAAAGAAGATAGGAAATATTCACTAAATGCAGAAAAGAAAAGAATTATATAAAAAAAATAAAAGCCTAGTCTATCAATTCTTAGACTGAATCAATATTAGTGGAATTGGTCCCCGGCAACGGCGCCAAAAACTTGATGTGTTCCGCAAGTGCACGGATACGTTGAAGTATAACAAATATCGATCCACAGGGACCAACGGCTAAGTACTGATTTTTACTAAAAAATCGTTAGGTAGACTAATCTGAGAGAAAATGATGTTTATCACTACTGAACAAAAGCGACAAAAGACGAACTAGGGTTTGTAATCAATTTATGGAAAGTTCAGGATTTTGGGTTCACCACTCTATGCTTCATGACTTATTAAAATTAAAGAAAGCTTATGAAGGATTTACTATGTTGAAGGGGATTTATCCTCATGTACAGATTGCCCCTTCTCAGTTGTACAATCTGGTGTTTATCTGACTTAATCCCCTACTCTCGTGATTATTAATTCAAGATAAACCCAATGGTTCTCAATAAATCTTAAGATCCCTCAAGTCAATTCGAACTACTCTCGTGTTCAAATCGACTTGTCCAAATAATGTAGATCCGACGTCTCAATTCACTTCTCAGTACTTCGGTGTGAAAATGCCGGTCGCTGTTGTCTGCCCTAGTTTTCGCCTCTTCCTTGAATCCCCCTCGAAAATTCATCAAAGGGTTCCCAAAATTCGGCTCAAAGCTCCCTTAAATAGCTCCCCAACATTTTATTAGGGTCCCCAAAACTTGGCTCGAAAACGGATTGAATCGGATGAGAAACGGAGTCAATTTCAAAATTGGCAGAAGAAATTACGGCCGTAATTATTTTTACGGGCGGTCGTGAAACTCTCTGCTGAATTCCAGATTTTGCACCCGATAGGATTATGGCCGTGAAAACTTTCATGGCCGGCCGTAAAACTCTTTGTTCAATCCCATGTTTTTGCTTGAATGAATTTACGGCCGTGAAATGTTTTACTGGTGTGGCCGTAAAATCTTCTGTTGAATTTTGATATGGCCATGATGGGAATTACGGACAAGCTATGATTTCTTCTATTTGTCTGAAAAATACGTCCGTAAAATATTTTATGGGTGGGCCGTATTTTTCAAAACAAATTCTGATTGGCATAAAATTTTATGGTCAACTTCGTCTTGACTTGTAGAATTCATCTATGTATTTGGAAACTTCAAAATCCATCGATTTGCTATTATTTTCACCTGAAATATGATAAAAATGAAGAAGGGTGAAGATTCTGAACAAACATAGATTTCAAGCCAAAATGAGTAAAAACATGATAGAAAAGAGAGATAAATAACAGTAAAAGTATGCTAAAAATACTATATAAATGCATGTCATTAAAATCCCCCATACTTAAACTTTTGCTTGTCTTCAAGCAAATAGATAAATCAAAGAATAATGCTGAGCATGGAAAAGATAACTCAGTAATAAAAATAAATTTCCAAAATATAATCACACATTAAAGATTTCCCACTCATGTCACAAAAGATTCCAGAGAAATAAACTGTCTTCAGAATTTAATCCTTAAGATTCACAATCCAAAACAAATAAAATTTGCAACTTGCATAATGATCTGAATCTCAATCTCATGAGTTCACCTTGTATTCAGTTCAACACTATAATGTTTTTGTTTACAGGAATAAGACCTCCAAAATCTTTTTTCTATATTTATTTTTGACATTCTCTAAATCGATTACCACCCTTTTTTCTGGTGACGAATTTAGAGTACGCCGACCACATAGCCGATGTAATATAACTCATATCTTTAAGCTAGCAGAGTTGTGACTCATAGCCAAAGATAGCGGAGTTAATGTCAATATTTTTTTTTCTTGGCATGTACCCACATAGATACATACTTTTATTTCCTCTCTCTCTCTCTCTCTCTCTCTCTCTCTCTTTTAGACTTCAACTCATGTCTTCGGTACTACTGCCAATTTTTCGCAGTGCCAAGTAGAGAAGTCTTTTCTTTTCTTTTTTTTTTTTTGAATTTTGGATTCTTGACAAATAACACAATAGACCAAACATATGTAAAGCTAATCAATCAATGTCAATTGAAGAAAATTATACTCATCTACTCAACTTATTTGAAAAGGATGCTTCACTCTTGAATCTCATTCCTCAAACACTCTATTTACCAGAATCTTATGATCAATAGCGGGATATCAAATATGAGGATATATATTAAGGAAATAAATTCAACACAAAGTAATTAATCCATTCAAGAATTTGTATAAGATCATCCACAACATAAATCATCAATATAAAATCACTCATCATCATCAAAAACGTTGTGCATTAGAAAGTACATATAATCTGAGTATGATTCAAAATTCATTTAGACATTCACATGACATCATACCATAAATCAAAGAGTCAAGTCAAATACAATATCTATGAAACAAAATATAAAATCTCCTCCCCAACATAAAGAATACATTGTCCTCGATGTAATTAACAAGGAATAAGAGCGTAAGAGAAAAGATACTCACAAAGCGTCACTCGTTCGTAGTATCGCCCGAACCATCCTCCTCGGAGCTGTCCTCCTTCTGGCACACGCATCACAAAGCTCCTACACAAAATATAAATAATGATCAAAAGGGGAAAACTATTCTAAAAATATCATATAAGATTCATAGCGCAACTTCCAAAAGCAAATAACTAACCTATACTGCCAAGAAGTAAAATAACACAAAAATAAAAACTGAGAATGAAAAAGAGAGATAGTGCTTGGGTTGCCTCCCAAGAAGCGCTAAATTTTAAGCTAGCCCGACCAAAATCAACCCTGATCAAGTAACGGCTCCTCGAATCGTATCTGTATGCTGTCCTTGTTTTTCTCTTTGATCTCTGAATATACAAGGCTTATCACAAAAATAGTGTTTTACTTTAGCTAAGAATTTCTTTCTTCCCTTATCTTCATCAAACAACTTCAACCCTTCCTTTCTTTTTCGTCTCTTCCTCTGAATTTTCTGTTTCTTCTGAAGTAAATTAGTCTCCTCCTCATTAAGTTGACATCCTTTATCATTAGAATTCACAATACAATCCATAAAAATATAACTTTCAGAGTCAGAATGTTCAGCAAATAATTTATGCACATCAGTCAAAATATCATTCGCAGTACTAATATCACAGCAAGAACCATTATATGATGGGTTCTTTATAGTTTGAGAAGCATCAAGGTTTGCATTAATAAATACAGGAAAAGTAGAGTTCTCTCCAAGAAATTCATACCTGAGGTTACTTGGGAGAGTTTTAAATTCATACCTCTTTCCTCCATCACTGTCATCACCTTTTATAAAACATACTTCATGCAGATCTTTCTCTATCTTGGAATTAATAGTCATCGGTGAAGTGTTTTCCAAGACTTCTACACTGCAACAAGATCCTACAAAAGAAGGCTTCTTCAGATTTTCTGTCAGATCAAAATCTACAGAATCTTCACCTATTTTAAAAGTTAGCTTCCTATTTTTGACATCAATATTTGCGCCAGGAGTCGCCAAAAAGGGGCGACCTAAAATTATGGGAAGCCTAGAGTCTTCTTTCATCTCGAGGACAACAAAATCAACAGGAATAAAAAACTTACTGACCTTGATCTGCACATCCTCTAAAATACCTACCGGATGTCGTACAGAGCGGTCGGCTAACTGAAGTGAAATAGAAGTGGGCTTCAAATCTCCAATGTCCAGCTTTTTACAAACAGAGTGTGGCATCAAGCTGACACTGGCCCCTAAATCACACAAAGCACGGTCAATAGACATATTACCAATTAAACAAGGGATAGAAAAGCTCCCTGGGTCCTTAAGCTTAGGTGGTAGCTTGTTCTAGATTATAGCACTGCACTCCTCTATAAGTGCGACTGTTCTATGCTCCTCCAACTTTCTCTTGTTGGACGAAATCTCCTTCAAAAACTTGGCATATGAAGGCATCTGCGACAAAGCATCGTGAAAGGTATATTAATATAATGCTTTTTAAGTATCTTTAAAAATTTTCCAAACTGCTTATCAATTTTAGTCTTTGCCAATCTCTGAGGGAAAGGTATTGGTGGTTTGTAGGGAGGTGGTGGTACATAGACTGGCTCCGGCTCCCTTTCTCACAAGGTTGTTTCTCCTTCATTTCCCTCTTCCTCTGTAGATTCAACATTTTGCTCCTCTGAATCTTGTGTAACATCAGGTGCTCTGGGTTCCTCCAACTGTTTTCCACTGCGTGTGGTAATAGCATTGCAATACTCACGCAGGTTTATCTCTGGTTTCCCCGGTAGTTTTCCTGTGGGTCTGCTTGAAGAGCTAGCCTACTGAGCTATCTGAGTTTCCAACATCCTCTGATGAGTCTTTATAGACTCTACCTCGGAACTGAGATTCTTGATGGACTCATTGACATGTCTGAATTCCTGCATAAAATTGTCATCCTGCTTCTCTAATTGATGTAGGAACTTTTCATTTTGTTTTGCCTGCGAGGCAATGAAGTTCTCCATCATGACCTCTAAGTTAGACTTCTGGGGTGCTGGAGGTTGGTTATACTGCCTTGCTTGAAAATTAGAGGGTTGTCGATTGTTGTTCTGGGGTGCTTGATTTTGATTTTGATTACTCTGCCAAGAAAGGCTAGGATGATTCCTCCAACCAGGGTTGTAGGTATTCGAACATGGGTCATTCTGAGGCCACCCATTATAGTTCCCAATTGCATTTGCTTGTTCAGAGTTGCACTCCCCCTGAGTTGAAACTCCTAACTGACAATCCTCTGCATTATGTCCTGCATTGCCATAAATCTCACATGAGATAGTATTAACGGTGACATAATTAACATTCAAAGAATTGATTTTATGGGTTAATGAATCAACCTTGGCGGCAAGCGAAGTGATAGGATCCAAATCATACTTACCTAATGCCTTAGAAGATGGTCCTCTCTCACTTACCCATTGACAATGGTTTAAAGCCATGTCCTCGAACAGATTAATTGCTTCTTCCGTGGTCTTCTTCATGATTACGCCACCAGCGGCAGTGTCAACTGTCATACGAGTATTATAATTAAGAGCATTATAGTAGGTATGTACTAATACCCACTTCTTAAGGCCGTGATGCGGACACATCCTCTGAAGCTCATCATTTCCATACCTTGTACAATGATTCTCCTTCCCTCTGGACGACATTCGTGATCTGGTTCCTTAAATGTGCAGTCTTGCTCGGGGGGAAAATATCTTGCTAGGAAAGCGTTAGAAAGCTCCTCCCAAGTTGTTATGGAACCTAGCGGGTTTGAGTGCAGCCACGCCCGAGCCCTATCCCTGAGAGAAAAAGGAAATAACCTGAGTCTCAAGGCATCACTAGAAACACCATTCATTTTTAAGATATCACAGTATTCAAGAAATATTGAAAGGTGCATATTGGGGTCTTCGGAAGGTAGTCCTACAAATTGGTTCTGCTAAACCATTGATAGCAGAGAAGGTTTGATTTCGAAGTTCTTAGCCTCAATGTTGGGGCGAGTGATACTAGAGTGAACTCCTTGATAGTTCGGATTTGCATAGTCTTTAAGAGTTCTTGGTTGTGGGTTTGCGTCACCCATCTTGGATTCTTCGGTCTTCTTTACTAATTGTTTTCTGCGCAAGCGAAACGTTCGTTCTGGTTCCAGATCTTCTTCAAATAGCTTTCTGGAACACCTGGGCATAAACAATCAACAAAGGTTATAAAGAAAATAGGAAATATTCACTAAATGCAGAAAAGAAAAGAATTATATAAAAAAAACAAAAGCCTAGTCTATCAATTCTTAGACTGAATCAATATTAGCGAAATTGGTCCCCGGCAACGGCGCCAAAAACTTGATGTGTTCCGCAAGTGCACGGATACGCTGAAGTATAACAAATATCGATCCACAGGGACCAACGGCTAAGTACTGATTTTTACTAAAAAATCGTTAGGTAGACTAATCTGAGAGAAAATGATGTTTATCACTACTGAACAAAAGCGACAAAAGACGAACTAGGGTTTGTAATCAATTTATGGAAAGTTCAGGATTTTGGGTTCACCACTCTATGCTTCATGACTTATTAAAATTAAAGAAAGCTTATGAAGGATTTACTATGTTGAAGGGGATTTATCCGCATGTACAGATTGCCCTTTCTCAGTAGTACAATCCGGTGTTTATCTGACTTAATCCCCTACTCTCGTGGTTATTAATTCAAGATAAACCCAATGGTTCTCGATAAATCTTAAGATCCCTCAAGTCAATTCAAACTACTCTCGTGTTCAAATCGACTTGTCCAAATAATTTGGATCCGACGTCTCAATTCACTTATTAGTACTTCTTGAGACGTCTAAAACATGAGAATCATGGCCAGTAATTATCATGTGAATAGTGCAATAATAATTGAATCTAACAAGAATAAATAACTTCATAAAATATATAAAGCAATCAAGTCATGATAACAAAGAGAGCTACGCCCTTAATCCTGAATAGGAGTTTACGCTGACTTGCTACACATGTTCACGTTTAAGAATTCCATGTTCATGCTTACAATCGGCTAAAAAATTTTCTGAAAAAGACAAAGGAAGACAAAGATTGATGCTCCCTGATGAAGATCGTCGCCAACAAACCTTGGAATCTAAGCCTTTTCAGTGTGAAAACGCTGGTCGCTGTTGTCTGCGCTAGTTTTCGCCTCTTCCTTGAATCCCCCTCGAAAATTTGCCAAAGGGTTCCCAAAATTCGGCTCAAAGCTCCCTTAAATAGCTCCCCAACATTTTATTAGGGTTTCCCCAAAATTTGGCTTGAAAACGGATCGTATCGGATTAGAAACAGAGTCAATTTCGAAATTGGCGGAAGAAATTACGGCCGTAATTATTTACGGCCGTGAAAACTTTCATGGCCGACTGTAAAACTCTCTATTCAATCCCGTGTTTTTGCTTGAATGAATTTACGGCCGTGAAATGTTTTACTGGTGTGGCCGTAAAATCTTCTATTGAATTTTGATATGGCCATGATGGGAATTACGGACAAGCTATGATTTCTTCTGTTTGTCTGAAAAATACGGCCGTAAAATATTTTACGGGTGGGCCGTATTTTTCAGAAAAAATTCTGATTGACCTGAAATTTTATGGTCAACTTCGTCTTGACTTGTAGAATTCATCCATGTATTTGGAAACTTTAAAATCCATCGATTTGCTATTATTTTCACCTGAAATATGATAAAAATGAAGAAGGGTGAAGATTCCTAACAAACAAAGATTTCAAGCCAAAATGAGTAAAAACATGATAGAAAAGAGAGATAAATAATAGTAAAAGAATGCTAAAAATACTATATAAATGCATGTCATCAGATACCATGGAGTAAGCTATCAGTAGGATTAGAAGAGCAAACGCTCAGCTAAGTGAACTGCTTAAAGAAAGTAAAAACTAAGCAAGTGGTCAATAAATCGAGGTAGAGCAGAAGCAAGGAGGTGGTCCACAAATCAAAATACTATCGTGGCCCAACAAATGGAAATACCATTAAGTTAACTACTAACAAGTGAAAATATCATTAAGCAAACTACTAAAAGAACTAGCTAGATAAAGAAGAGAGCTTCGGTTGCCTCCCAAGAAGCATCATTTTAAGGTCTTTGGCTTGACCCTTGTGCCATGTCAAGGTGGTGCAGAGGGATTGGAGAGTTGGACAATGCTCGGCTCCTCAAGTGGCTCATGGATGAAATAGTGCTTTACGCGCTGACCATTAACCATAAAAGTTCCAAATTCCCTATCATTGATTTCAATTGCTCCAAAGGGGTGAACTTTCTTAATGGTAAAAGGACCGGACCATCGTGTCTTCAGCTTGTCTGGAAATAGTCTAAGCCTAGAATTGAAAAAGAGCACTCGGTCCCCTTCTTTGAACTCCTTTCTCAAGATTTTCTGATCATGTCATTTCTTTGTGCGCTCCATATAGATGCGGGCATTCTCGTAGGCGCTCAATCGTACTTCATCGAGTTCATCAAGTTGTAATAGACGCTTCTCACCAGCAGATTTTAAATCAAAGTTCAACATCCGGATGGCCCAAAATGCTTTGTGTTCTAATTCAACCGGTAGATGGCAAGATTTACCGTATACCAATGGGTATGGGGACATCCCAATAGGCGTTTTGAACGCGGTACAGTACGCCCAAAGAGCATCTTCAAGTTTCATTGACCAATCAGTGCGTGCTCTCAATACCATTTTCTCCAAAATTTTCTTTAACTCCCGGTTCGATATTTTGACTTGCCCACTGGTTTGTGGATGGTATGGAGTGGCGACCTTGTGGGTGACTCCGTATTTCTTGAGAAGTGTTGTAAACCGCTGCTCAATAAAGTGGGAACCACCGTCACTAATAACCACCCGCGGCATTCCAAACCGTGGGAATATTATCTTCTTAAATAACCACATAACAACTTGAGAGTCATTAGAGGGAGATGGTGTCGCCTCCACCCACTTTGATACATAATCCACTGCCACTAAGGTATATTTGTGCCCAAATGAGGAGGGGAATGGCCCCATAAAGTCGACTCCCCAAATATCAAAAATCTACACTTCCATAATGTTGTTTAGGGGCATCTCATTTCTTCTTGATATGTTACCGGTACGTTGGCACTGGTCACAAGTGAGCACAAATCTTCTAGCAGCCCGAAATAATATTGGCCAATAGAACCCACTTTGGAGAACTTTGAAGGCAGTTTTGGATGTGCTACAATGCCCCCATAAGCAGATCCATGGCAGTGAAACAGAACATCGCGGTATTCATCTTCGGGTAGGCACCGCCGGTAAACTCCATCAGCACATCTTTTCAAAATGAAAGGTTCATCCCAATAGTAATGACGGACATCAGAAAGGAATTTCTTCTTTTGCTGGTAAGTTAGTTCAAGAGGCAAAACGTTAGCAGCTAAGAAATTCACGAAGTCTACGTACCAAGGCATCTTAATGCTGGAGAGTGCCATAAGTTTCTCATCAGAGATGAAATCATTAATACTTGATTCGTGTTCTGGTTCCCCTTTTTGCCCATGGGTAAGACGTGAGAGATGATCGACAACTGAGTTTTCGGCCCCTTTCTTATCTCTAACTTATATGTCAAATTCTTGGAGTGGTAAAATCCATCATATCAGCCGTGGTTTGGCATCTGTCTTTGTCATCAAGTACCTAATGGCTACATGGTCAGTAAAGACAACAACTTTAGAATCAATAACGTAAGACCAAAATTTGTCAAATGCAAAAACTACAGCCAAGAGCTCCTTCTTTGTCGTTGCATAATTGATCTGTGCGTCATCAAGCGTGCGGCTTGCATAGCAAATTGCATGCAATAGGTTCTCTTTTCGTTGTCCCAATACCGCACCCATGGCGTAGTGAGTCGCGTCACACATGATCTCGAATGCGAGGGACCAATCCGGCGGCTGCATGATCGGTGCCAAAATCAGGGCTTCCTTCAACGTGATGAAAGCTTGCACGCAATCCCTGTCAAAAACAAAGGGAGAATCCTTAGCAAGGAGACATGTTAATGGTCTAGATATTTTTGAAAAATGTTTTATAAATCGCTGGTAGAAGCCGGCATGACCCAAGAAGCTCCGAATAGCTTTCACAGAGGTTGGGGGTGGTAGCTTCTCAATTGCATCCACTTTTGCCTTGTCCACCTCTATTCCTCTCTTTGATACTAGGTGTCTGATGACATGCATTTATATAATATTTTGAGCATACTTTTACCATCAATTTTCTCTCTTTTCTATCATGTTTTTACTCATTTTGGCTTAAAATCTTTTGTTTGTTCGGAATATTCACCTTTCTTTGCTTTTGTCATATTTCAGGTGAAAACACCACAAATTGGTAGATTTTGATGAATCCAAGCATATGAATGAATTCTACAAGTCAAGACGAAGCTGCCCATAAAATTTCATGCAAATCGGAGTTTGTTTAGGAAAATATGGCCCCCTATAAAATATTTCACGGCCATATTCTCTGAACATACAGAAGGTTTTACGGGCCGGCCATGAAATATTTCACGGCCGTAATTCTAAAATTCCAGATTTCAAGAGAGAGTTTTACGGCCTGCTCGTGAAAATTTTCACGGCCGTAATTCCTGCCTGTGAAAATTTTCACAGCCATATTTTTTTAACAGGGCTTGTTTCCAGAACTAAACAGAATGTTTTATGCCCCCCCCCCCCCCCCGCCATAAAAATTTTCACGGCCGTAATTTCGTCCGCCAGTTTCGATTTTGACTCCATTTCTCATCCGGTTCGATCCGTTTTTGAGCCAAATTTTGGGGGAAACCTAATACAAGGATGGGGAACTATTTAAGGATGCTTTGGGTCGAGTTTGAGGACTTTTTGGTAAATTTTCAAAGGCAAAATCGAAGAAGAGGCGAGATCTAGGGCATAGGGCGGCTACCAGCGATTCTACACTGAAAAGGCTTCGATTTCAAGGATTGTTTGCGACGATACGAACATGGAATTCTTAAACGTGAACATGTGTAGTATGTCAGCGTAAACTTTTATTCAGGATTGAGGGCGTAACCCTCTTATTTTCATGACTTGATAGTTTTATACATCTTATGAAGTTATTTATTCTTGTTATATTTAATTATTGTTGCATTAATCACATGATAATTACTGGCCATGATTCTCATGTTTTAGATGTCTCAAGAAGTACTAAGAAGTGAATTGAGACGTCGGATCTACAATACTTGGACAAGTCGATTTGAACACGAGAGTAGTTCGAATTTACTTGAAGGATCTTAAGATTTATCAAGAACCCATTGGGTTTATCTTGAGTTGATAACGACGAGAGTAGGGGATTAAGTCAGATAAACACCGGATTGTACTACTAAGAAGGGGCAATCTGTACATGTGGATAAATCCCCTTCAACATAGTAAATCCGTCTTAAGACACTTTTTATTTTAATAAGTCATGAAGCATAGAGTGGTGAACCCGAAATCCTAAACTTTCCATAAATTGATTACAACCCAAGTTTGCCTAGTCTACTTATTGTCCCTTCTGTTTAGCAGTGATAAAGACCATTTTCTCTCAGATTAGTCTATCTAACTATTCTAAGTAAGAATCAGTACTTAGCTATTGGTCCCTGTGGGATTGATATTTTATTACTTCGATTTATCCGTGCACTTGCGGATCACATCAGTGTCCCAGTACAATGCCCTCTTGTACCATAAAATCGCATTTTCCCACTTCAGCACAAGGTCAGCCTCTTGGCATCGCTGCAAGACACGATAAAGGTTAGCAAGGCAAACATCAAAAGAGGACCCATACACGGAAAAGTCATCCATGAATATATCCATCACATCCTCCACAAGATCTGAAAATATTGCAGTCATACAATGTTGGAACGTAGCCGGAGCGTTGCACAACCTGAATGGCATTCGCCGGTAAGCAAATGTGCCAAAGCGGCAAGTGAACGTCATTTTTTCTTAATCCTCCGGGTGGATAGGAATCTGTAGAAACCCGGAATATCCATCTAGAAAACAAAAATGAGAGTTGTTAGCAAGACGTTCCAACATTTGATCGATGAAGGGCAAAGGGTACTGATCTTTGCGGGTGGCTTTATTTAATTTATGGAAGTCGATACACATTCGCCAGCCCATTACCATCCGTGTCGGTATCAGTTCATCTTTATCATTCTTGACCACCGTCGTGCCTCCTTTCTTCGGCATGACATGTACCAGACTCACCCACTCACTATCGGAGATGGGGTAAATTACTCCCACATCAAGAAGCTTCAAAATCTCCTTTTTCACTACTTCTTTCAAGTTCGAGTTAAGTCGTCTTTGTCCTTCAACGGTGAGTTTGCAGCCTTCCTCCAAAAATATCCTATGCATAAAAACGGAGGGATTAATAACCTTGATATCTTCTAATTGATACCCAATCACATTCTTGTATCCCCTAAGAGTATCCAAAAGTAATCGAGTTTGTACCTTATCAAGATTCACGTTTACTATCACCGGTAAAGTGGAATGTGAGCCCAAGAATTCATACCTCATATTATCCGGTAATGGTTTAAGTTCAACCTCCTTGACTTCCTTTACCGCGGTAAATGGCGTTTCAGGATCAGCTTCTTCTTCCTTTTCATTTTCAGGGAGGCATTCCTCCAGAGGATTGGAGTTGTTGATAATAGTGCATGTGCTGCTCAACTCATCCTCCACAGGATCCACGCTATAGCAGGTCCCTGCAAAAGAAGGATGCTTTAGGCATTCCGAAATGTCGAAATCGATAACGTCCTCACCGACATTCAACGTAAGCTTCCCATTTTTGACGTCAATTATGGCACCAGCAGTGGCCAGGAAAGATTGGCCAAGGATTATGGGAAGTCGGGCATCCTCTTCCATCTCCAATACAACGAAGTCAGCCGGAATAAAGAATTTACCGACTTTGATCGGTACGTCTCTAATATGCCCATCGGGGGTGCCAAACCGAGCGATCGACAAGTTGCAACGAGATACTTGTCCTCTTTAGTTCCCCCATATCCAATTTCTTGCAGATCGAGAGCGGTATAAGACTGACACTGGCCCCAAGGTCACATAAAGCGCGATCAAAGCTCATGTTCCCAATCTAGCACGGGATCGAGAAACTGCCATGGTCTTTTAACTTGGGAGGTAATTTGTTTTGATTTATGGCGCTACACTCCTCCGTCAGCGCCACCGTTCCTTGCACTTCCAATTTTCTCTTATTAAACAATATTTTCTTGAGGAATTTTGCATAGGATGGCATTTGTGCAAGTGCATCTGTGAAAGGGATATTGATATATAACTTCTTAAGAACCTCTAGGAATTTACCAAATTGGCGATCAAGCTTTGCCTTTGCAAACCTTTGCGGAAAAGGGATAGCCAGCACATAAGGAGGAGGTGGTGTGTATGCTAGTTCCTTGTTCTTCTCTTGTTCAGCATTGAGTCCTTCCATATCAATGCCTTCCTTCCTCAAGGTTTCTGGCTCAGTATCCTTTTCCACATCCAGCTGTGCTCTAGGCTCATCAAGTTGCTTCCCACTGCGCGTGATGATAGCGTTGCACTGTTCTCTAGGGTTGGCCTCAGGTTGTCCCGGAAGTCTCCCGGGAGGTCTAGATGATGATGAGGCTTGTTGCGCGATTTGATTTTCAAGCATCTTGTTATGCGTAGTTAAAGCGTCAACTTGGGAAGCTAGTTGTTGGATGGTCTCGTTCATGCACTCATTTTGCTTAGCTTGCCCTGCCATGAAGTTTTCTAACATAGTTTCCAAGTTTGACTTCGTCGGTTATGGTGGAAGTGGTTGTCTTGGTTGTTGGAATCCTTGGGGTTGTCCATAATTGGGTTGTTGTGCTGCATTGTTGTTGCGGTAAGAGAAGTTTGGGTGGCTCCTCCAGCCAGGATTATATGTGTTGGAATACGGATCATGTTGCGGCCTTGATGGGAAACTGTTGAGAGCATTCACATGATCCGGTGCTGAGTCCCCAAAAGGAGGAAGTCCCATTTGGTAATCGGTTGAAGCGTGCCCTGATGTACCACCATTCTCACTAGAGACACTATTGACTGTGGCGGTGGTGGAGTTCAACCCCATGGTATCGAGCTTATGAGCCAGGGAATCAACTTTGGCTACAATGGAGGTCAATGCATCCAATTCAAATTTACCAGCATCCAATTCAAATTTACCACTTGCTTTGGATGGTCCAGCCCTCTCGGTTGACCACTAACGGTGGTTCATTGCCAAATCTTCTATCAGATTGAAAGCTTCATCAATTTCCTTGCTCATTAATGCACCACCAGCTGCCGCATCGATGGTAAGTCTGGTATTGTAGTTGAGACCACTGTAGAAGGTGTGGATGAGAAACCACTTCTCCATACCATGGTGAGGGCACATCATTTGGTACTCTTTGAAGCGATCCCACGCTTCACATAGTGACTCGTCGTCCCTTTGAGCAAAATTAATAATCTGAGCTCTTAATTGGGTCGTCTTGCTTGACGAAAAATATTTAGAAAGGAAAGTAGTGGAGAGCTGCCCCCATGTCGAGATAGATCCAGATGCGAGTGAGCGCAGCTAAGTACGAGCACGGTCCCGCAATGAAAACGGAAATAATCTCAACCGCAATGCGTCATCCGATACACCATTCATCTTCAGCATGTCACAAACTTCAAGAAAGATTGACAGATGCAGATTCGGGTCCTCAATGTGGCGAACCTCCGAATTGATGTTGAGTCACCATGTTCACAAGCATCGGCTTGATTTCAAAATTACTTGCCTCGATCGGAGGGTGCGCTATGCTGGTATGTAGGCCTTGTGCGTTTGGTGAAGCAAAGTCTCTAAGTGTTCGGCGGTTATCCATCTTGGGTTTTTCAATAAGGTTTGCGGAGTGAGTTGCCTTGGACTTAGCTTTTCTACGGCGTCGGAATGTCTTTTCAATTTCAGGATCTGTAGGTACTAGTTCTCCCGACCGTAGAGTCCTACGCATAAACCAAGTAAGTTCAAAGGCAACTTTCCAAATAACAAAAAGATTTGCAGTGAATATCAGATAGATAAAAGAGCTTAATAATAAACAACTAGAAATAAATAAAACAAAAGAAAGAAAATGTCTAGTCTAGCAATAACTTAACCGTGTCGATATTGATAAATTTGGTCCCCAGCAATGGCGCCAAAAACTTGATAGCATCCGCAAGTATATGGACTATCGAAGTAATATATATGTATCGATCCCACAGGGACCAAATGCCAAGTACCGACTGATTTAATTATCACAAGCTAGACGACTCTTTAATTGGTGTAAGTAAGTTACTAAATTAAAGCTAAAGAAAGAAAGCAAGGTAATTACACGACGTAAGGTCTAAGGATGCACGGGACCAGGGCCAAGGTCCACCACCTTGACGTGTTATGCAAGGATGAATAATAATATAAAAGCCCCTTCTTTAGTTCTAGGGTAATCCACAAAAGTGCAAGTTGTCCTCTCTCGAGGATGCAACGAGGTGCCCACTCGGCTAGACGTCTACCGTCGTAGCACGCTTACCCGAGCGAACCCAAGGAGCCCTAGATTGTGTATACCATCTTCATCAATTGTACAAGTTGTCCTCTCTCGAGGATGCAACAAGGTATTTATACGTCTAAACGCCTACCGTCGTAGCACGCTTAGCTGGATAAATCCAATGAGCGCAAGATGGCATAGACTACCCGTAAACAATCAACTACTCTCGTATGATGATTGAGATACTTCTACCTAGGTTTCCAACATCCAGATGTGCCTCTCAGCAATACCAGATATCTAGAACAGTGAAGAAAATGAAATAGTAGTCTCCATTCATAAGGTGAAGCTAGGCAAGATATAATATTCTAGGGTTCACAAAATAAAGCTACAATTCATGCATAAAACATTCAAGGGGCTTTCCCTAGCCCTGAATTAGGATTAAGCTACAATAATCATGTTCCAAGGTAAAGCACAAAGCAATCTCAGCGTTACATCCATGATAACAAGGAGAAGAGAATAAATGATAAAAAGAAGATAGGACTCCCTCAAGGAGAAAGAAGCCGCCTGGTAAGGTCTCTCTCTTCCTCTGATCGGTCGCCTGCCCCCTTCACGCTCTCACGGTGACGGGATTCTTCCTCAACTCCTTTCTCAGCCGCCGCTCCTGTTCCTTACGTGCGTGCGTGAATCGATGGACGAATCAATGCCCTTACGTGAATAGGGCTTTTTCTTTTTGTCCCCCCTAGCTTCGTTGAATTCCCCTTTTGCCCTCGTGAAACTTTCTCTGCAGTGTGGGGAAAACGAGGGGCAAAATCTGGAAAGTCAGCGTCAGGCAACACAGAAGCCACGGGGCGTGATTTTGGTCGCTGGGTAGGTCGTGATTCTTTCTGAGAGCACCGATCCAGCTGAAAATGGTCGCGTTCCCTCGCTTTTTCCCTGAAATGAGACAAAAACACAGAAGAGTGTAGATTCCAAAGATATTGCGATAATTTGAATTATAATCAAGAATAAATGCGAGAATGGTAAAGCATAGGAATCAACTGAAAATACCTGGCATTTGCTGGATTGTTTATGATGGACGTCTGCGAGACGTCCCTTTTTGGGCAAGTGGTGAGTTCGACCGCTTGCATGTGGTCTGATCGGAGTTAGGGCATGTGCCCAGCGTCCTACATGACGTTGTCTATTGCGCGTGTGTGCGCCACCGCCTGCATGCGGTTTACTTGCTATTTCGATGTACCGGACTCGTACGTGCGCTGCGCCGGCGTAGAGTCTCGGGTCTTGTACCTAGTTGCACTTTGGAGCTGGTTCGTGCAACAGTCCTTGGCAGTTGACAGATGTGTGACGGTCTCCAACTCGTCGAGACGAGCAGACAGGTGGCCGTCAAAGATAGGCTGAGGAGCGCGTCGAGGACGTTCTCCTGCCGGTCGCGTCTGAACCTATGGTTCGACCACTTAGCCCCTGCGTTAGCGTGGTTGGGTGTGAGTCAAGCATTGACTGATGCCTTGCATTTTAGTAGTAATTTTTCTTTGTATTTCATGATAAATCTAGGCTTATTTTGATAGTTTCACACTCTTTTAAGACTTATTTGCTTGAAAGTCTCGGAATCTTCACTTTTGCTTGCTTTTGTGGAATTTCAGGCAAAATCACCCAATTTCGACCTCTTTTGAAGATTCTAAGGCCATGGGACAATTTCTTATATGAAAACGAATTTGCCCATCAAATTTGGGCTCAATCGGAGTTGGCCCGAAAAATACGGCCAAGTGAACCCCATGGTTCACCAGCATTTTCGCCAGACTGCAGGATTCTTCACAGTGAAAAGCACGGCCAGGTTTTCTTTCTGATGCGCAGCGCTTAAGTGACCAGAGCACAACACGGCCAGGTGAACCCGGTGGGGTTCACCCGTATTTCTTTCGGCCAAGACTGCACAGAGCAAATCACGGCCTGGTGAACCCGGCGGGGTTCATCCGTGATTCCAACCCAGGCGACGCGAGTTCGACCCTCTCTCGGACTTTCAGTGATTTCCAACCCGTTTGGCATCCAAATTTGGCAAGTAAGGACTCTATAGAAACCTGATTCGAAGGAGAACATGTAGAATATAAAAGCACCAATTTTTGTGACCTAAAAGGGGGGAATCAAGCGATGAAGCGGAGTAGGGCGGAAGAACACGGCGACGAGGCAATTTTTGGGGATTTTCAGAGACTGAGACGTCAAATCATCACGATTTCTTCTGGATACTTTCGGTTTATCATCTCCTTCCTCTTAGATTCACTTCCTTGTAGTTTTCTTTCCATTAAAAGAGAGATTTTGAGCGTTTCAATGATGATTGTAGTGTAAACCCTATTTCGGGGCTCGGTTGAAGCCCGTTGACGATTTTGATTGCAAACTCTATTTTAATTCTATTATTTGGATTGTATTGTGAGCATATTTTACTTTGATGCACATATATCGTGATTTTACCTTGGCCGAGTATTTTCATGTTTAAGCCATTACGATTCATACCGAGAGGAGGATCGTAAGGGTGGAATCTCTTAGTAAAGCTTGCAAGACCTCGACACGATAGTGCTTGATCTTCGCTCAAGGGTTTCATAATCTACCATAGAACTCATTGGGTTCGTCTAAAATGATCCACCGCGAGAGTAGGAGATCGTCTTAGTTGAACACCGGGGTGTACACTCGAGAAAGGGCACCTTGTACCCTAGGGTTAGATTCCTTGTGCAAAATCAATAATCCGTATAACTGATAATTTTACGCGCAATTAAGATCGTCATCGTGCTGGAAACCGTAGCTCTGATATCTCTCTCATATTTACTCTCTATCGTCGTAGCTTTGATCTTCGTGTTTTTTGATTATTTAAGTTTTCAAAACCACGCTTCGATTTACCTAGCTATTAAAACTTGGATTTTCTGGTACTCAACCTTGTTCCCTGTGGGATTCGACATCTTTTATATTACTTCGACATAACCGTGCACTTGTGGGACATGTCATTGACTCACTTGAAAATTTATCAAAATTTTATTAGCATAATTTTAGGTGTGACACAAGCAATATACGCCGCTATTAACAACCTGTGAGGAGAAATTCTAGCTCCAATACATAATCTTTTACATATTTTTATATTCACATATTTATAATCTCAATGATTAATTTAAGCAGTAAAGATAGAGCATCTATGAAAAGTGCACGCACCACGACATAGAGACTTGGGTGTTAATCCATACATTTTACAATGCACTAAATTATAATACAAGGCTCATTGTTGATGCCGCAGCTGGGGGAGCCTTGATAAATCAAAGAGTTGAAGACGCCATGAACCTCTTGGAAGATATGGCGTTGAACCACCACCAATGGTCATCAGAAAGAGGTATGCCTTCTAGAGCATCAGGTAAGTAAGAAGTGGATGTCTTGACTTCATTAACCGCTAAGGTAGATTCTTTAACCAAGAGGTTGGATTCTTTTCCAATTAACTTCGTTGATGCTAATTCTATATCTTGTGAGTTATGTGGGGTTGTAGGCCATGCAGGTGCAGATTGCCAGCTAGGGATTGGTCAGTTGGTCCTGAATCATTCTGAACACATGAATACAGTTGGAAACATTAACCCGATGAATAACCCATATTCCAACCATATAACCAAGGTTGGCGCAACCACCCAAACTTTTTATACCAGACTACCCAACCAGTGCAACAACAACCGGCACAACCACCACAGGCAATTTTCAGGGTTCCAAGCCAGGACTTACACTCTACCACCAAAGTCAAATCTGGAGTCTCTACTTGAGACTTTTGTGGTAGCACAGATCAAACAAAATGAAGTAGTGAATGAGACCATGAAACAAATAACATCAAAGTTTGATGCCTTAGCCGCCCACAATAAGATGCTGGAGACTCAGTTAGCCCAGCAAGCTAGCTCATCTACTAGACCTTTAGGAAAGCTCCCATCCCAACCAGAGGTCAATCCGAGGGTGTATTGCAATGCAATCTCAACCAGAAGTGGCAAACAACTAGAAGATCCAAAAATGCCAACTGATGACAGAAGAGAAGATGCAACACCTGACACCAGAGATCAAAACCAAGGGACAACTCCTGTGACACTTGAACAGATTGAGGAGGAGCAGCCTTATGTTGAGCCACCTGCATACAAACCTCCAATTCCTTTTCCACAGAGATTAGTCAAGGCCAAGCTAGATAAACAATTTAGTAAGTTTCTTGAAGTTCTAAAAAAACTTTATATTAACATGCCTTTTGTTGATGTATTGTCAGAGATGCCTACATATGCCAAATTTCTAAAGGACATCTTGTCCAATAAAAGAAAGCTAGAGGAACAAGAGACTGTTGCACTTACTCAGGAGTGCAGTGCGATTATCCAGAACAAATCCCCCTAAAAGCTCAAGGACCCAGACAGTTTTTTCATACCCTGCCAGATTGGGGAGATGACATTCCAGCAGGCCCTTTGTGATTTGAGGGCGAGTGTTAGTTTGATGTATCTTTCCTTGTGCAAGAAGCTGAATTTAGGAGACTTGAAGCCAACCACCATTTCATTGCAGTTGGCTGATAGATCGATTTGCTGACCCATCGGGATTGTGGAGGATGTCCCTGTCAAAGTAGGCGACTATTTTATTCTGACAGATTTTGTTGTGTTGGAGATTGATGAGGACGACAGATTACCTATTATTCTTGGGAGGTCATTCCTTGCCACAGCTGGCACAGTGGTCGATGTCAAAAACGAAAAACTGGATTTAAACATCAGTGAGAATGTTGTACAATTTAATTTATCATACTCTCTAAAGAAATCTTCTCTTGTAGGTACATGTTGCCGTGTTGATATGATAGAGATAGATGTGAAGCTCATTGAACTGTACAAGAGAGACATCGACCCACTAGAACTATGTTTGCTTGATGCTGAGGATCGAGACATTGATGACCATAATATTGAATATTCACTATTGTTTGACTCGCACCCAGTTTTGGAGTCCAAGTCCTTGAAGTTGGAAACTCTTTCTAAAGTGATCTTAGGAGAGACAGAAGAAAAAAAGATTGAGTACGAGAGCCTTCCTAGCAAACCTCACCATGAGTTTCTTGGTAACAACTCTATATATCAAATAATAGTCAACGCCGATCTGAATAAAAAATACACTGAACAATGGCACGACCAGCGCATTATCAAAGAAGAATTTCTTGAAGGTGATAGAGTTCTACTCTTTAACTCTAGGCTAAGATTCTTTTATGGAAAGTCAAGAACAAGGTGGTCAGGACCCTTCACTGTGCAACAAGTATATCCTCATGGGGCTATCAAGATTTGGGTAGAGCATACAGTAAGTTTTATTGTGAATGGCCAGAGACTAAAACACTATTATCAGGATGATCGAACTGACAAAAGGGTTGTTCTCACCCTTTTTGATTCATCTGGTGTGGGTTGATAAACATTGTTTATGGTCAAGCTATAGACCTAAAACTAGCGCTCCTTGGGAGACAGCCCAAGTTTTTGCTTGTTTATTTCTGTTATGTGTTGATTTTTTGGTTTTGTTGAAAACTCTTATAGGTGGATTTTGATGTGTTTTATTTTGTTTTCATGGAGGTTTTTGCTGATTGAGATTTATTCTATATTGTAGGCATACCTTCTGGAGAATAGGGAATCAAAGCCAAGCATTTGTTTGCAGCACAGTGTGAATCACGGCTAGGCCGTGATTATGGTGTTCCCCTGTGATAGCATGCCATTTCTGTTCTCCCGGCCCTCCACCTTCTCCTCTCACATATCCGGACTTTGCATAGAGGACTATGCAAACTTTTAGATTGGGTGAGCTATCTCTACTCCGGTTTCTTCTTTCTGTCTTCATGTGCCTGTTTGACTTATGACTGTGACATGACTTTTATTCTGTGACGGATGGATATTGTGGCATTATATCTTATATGTCATTTTATTCGTGGGCCTGGTCCATATCTTCAGGCCCCACTATGTGACAGTTCTGTATGACACTTTGGGATCTACTTTATTGTTTATGTTGGTACTTTGCTATGATGATTGTGATTCTCATACATGTCGTGCGAATGTTAAAATAATATAATGTTTATTATTCATGAGTTTACTTGTCTGTCATGAGTCTTGTCCTATGATAGCTATTGCAAAATTTTTTTAGTTGAATGCATGATTGGTTAAGAATAATCCAAGATTGCTGATAATACCTCCTTGTTATGGCTACTTTTTGATCATATTCATATGCTCTATGATTTTGAAATTGTGTAATTTGGATTGACTTTAGGTTGTTCATTAGTGGGTCAAACATTGACATGACTGTTTAATCAACTCAAGCTTGCAACTTACATGAGAATCGTATTGAGATGCATATTCACTTAGTTATTCTTTGATTTCCTTTCTATTGTTGGGGGGACACTGCATTTGTTAAAAGGATATGTTATCAACTACTGAGCATAGCATAAAAAAAACTCACCCTTAGATTCCTCTACTTGGCATTGCGAAAAATTGGCAATGGTACCGAAGGTTATGAGTTGAAATCTAGGAGATGTGAAGTGAAATCTATAAAGAGACTCCTCTACTTGGCACTGCGAAAAATTGGCAGTGGTACCTAAGGTTATGAGTTGAAGTCTAATGCAATAATCAGTGTATCATACCCTAAATGAAACATTTGAGTTAACCCCAACGATTTGACTAGGAAGGATTGGAATTGCATGAGTATTGTGTGTAGGCTTGATTGAATCCTATGTTTGCTGCTTACTAGGTTGTTTAGCATCTAGTTATTGTGGGATCGAGCTGTTGAACACTTGAAACAACCATTTACTTGATTTCTCCTGATTAGATCTTGGATTGCTATCAAATATTTTTCTAACTTGGATGTATACCTCAGCATAAAAGATTACTCTTATACCCACCTTGTGTTTCATCTTATTTAATTGCTTGAGGACAAACAAAGATTTAAGCCTGGAGTATTTTGATGCCTTGCATTTTAGTAGTAATTTTCCGTTGTATTTCATGATAAATCTAGGCTTATTTTGATAGTTTCACACTCTTTTAAGACTTATTTGCTTGAAAGTCTCAGAATCTTCACTTTTTCTTGCTTTTGTGGAATTTCAGGCAAAATCACCCAATTTCGACCTCTTTTGAAGATTCTAAGGCTATGGGACGATTTCTTATATGAAAATGAAGTTGCCCGTCAAATTTGGGCTCAATTGGAGTTGGCCTGAAAAATATGGCCAGGTGAACCCCATGCATTTTTGCCAGACTGCAGGATTCTTCACAGAGAAAAGCACGACCAGGCACCTGTGCTTCTCTCTGATGCGCAGCGCTTAAGTGACCAGAGCACAACACGGCCAGGTGAACCCGGCGGGGTTCACCTGGCCGAGACTGCACAGAGCGAATCACGGCCTAGTGAACCCGGCGGGGTTCACTCGTGATTCCAACCCAGGCGACGCGAGTTTGACCCTCTCTCGGATTTTCAGTGATTTCCAACCCGTTTGTCATCCAAATTTGGCAAGTAAGGACTCTATGGAAAGCTGATTTGAAGGAGAACGTATAGAATATAAAAGCCCAATTTTCATGACCTAAAAGGGGGGAATCAAGTGACAAGCAGCGTAGGGCGGAAGAACATGGCGACGAGGCAATTTTTGGGGATTTTCAGAGACTGATACGTCATATCATCACGATTTCTTCTGGATACTTTCAGTTTATCATCTCATTCCTCTTAGATTCGCTTCCTTGTAGTTTTCTTTCCATTAAAAGAGAGATTTTGAGCGTTTCAATGATGAATGTAGCGTAAACCCTATTTCGGAGCTCAGTTGAAGCCCGTTGACGATTTTGATTGCAAACTCTATTTTAATTCTATTATTTGGATTGTATTGTGAGCATATTTCACTTTGATGCGCATATATCATGATTTTACCTTGGCCGAGTATTTTCATGTTTAAGCCGTTACGATTCATACCGAGAGGAGGATCGTAAGGGTGGAATCTCTTAGTAAAACTTGCGAGACCTCGACGCGAGAGTGCTTGGTCTTCGCTCGAGAGTTTCATAATCTGCCATAGAACTAATTGGGTTCGTCTAAAATGATCCACCGCGAGAGTAGGAGATCTTCTTATTTGAACACCGGGGTGTACACTCGAGAGAGGGCACCTTGTACCCTAGGGTTAGATTTCTTGTGCAAAATCAATAATCCGAATAACTGATAATTTTAAGTGCGATTAAGATCGTCATCGTGGTGAAAATCGTAACTCTGATATCTCTCTCATATTTACTCTCTATCGTCGTAGCTTTGATCTTCTTGTTTTTCGATTACTTAAGTTTTCAAAATCACGCTTTGATTTACCTAGCTATTAAAACTTAAATTTTCTGGTACTCAGCTTTGTTCCCTGTGGGATTCGACATCTTTTATATTATTTCGATATAACCGTGCACTTGCGGGACGTGTTATTGACTCACTTGAAAATTTATCAATTTTTTATTAGCATAATTTTAGGTGTGACACAAGCAATATACGCCACTATTCACAGGAAAAATTCTAGCTCCAATACATAATCTTTTACATATTTTTATATTCACATATTTATAATCTCGATGATTAATTTAAACAGTAAATATAGAGCATCTATGGGAAATAGATTTAGGCTCCTACTTTACACTAGTAGAGCTACCAACAAAGGTACACTGATCTCATCAAAGGACTTCAAATTTATTCTTACTAGGAAATGCAGGCAGCTCTAAATCCTACTGCAACGCATATTTGATTATCGTCTGGAAAATTTCGCACCATCTTATTTACTGAATAACGTGATCAATACTTTAAAAAAACTATTGACACCGTAAAGAAATTAAATACCATGATCATATTACGTGAATATGTGCTGTGAATTTGGTATTCTATAAAAGTATATGGAATTTTTATTGTGCATATGGGTCCAAAAAGATTTGGAGATATAGATCCACATGTGAAGGTTCAGGACACATGACCCATCAACGTACACCTAGTTAATTTCACCCAGTGCGGAACTGAAGAGTACAAGGTAGATAAAAGTGTCCATCCAACGAAGCACAACAAGCTATTCTTTTGAGTTTTCTTGACCTTGTCTCGTCTATTTGCATCCAATGTTCTGAAAATTAACTTGGAACGGAAGCTGGTCCAATCTTACACTTACACAGTGCCAGACAAATCGAGCAGTGAGCAATCCCATCTCCACTGCTATGGCATCCCCCCCTCATTCCCATGTCAGTCACTCTCTGGCCACCTCAAACCTTTTTTTACTTCCTTGCGACTGAGAGCTTGGCGCGCGTGTAGTCGAAGCAATGTCTTCTCTCATACTCCATTCTCATTTCTAGTGTGCGGGCTTATAGGGTATTTAATCACTAAATGGCCTAACCTGGTATCCAATAGACTTTTCTAAATTGGGTATCCTAGTTGTCTATTGGATTTGCTTTTTTATTTGACACAAATTTCAATATAAATTTTTTTATTTTTTCTTCGTTAGCCTCCCGTTACCCAGGTCCCAATGTAAATAATTTTTTTTTTTACTCCATTACTCGTTGCTTGTATAATTAAAATCTATTAATTATAATTATTATTGACTGGCAGTGCATCAACGCTAATGATCAGTGCATCAACGATAACTAGTAGTGCATCAACGCTAATAATTAGTGCACCAACGATAACTAGCAGTGCATCAACGATTACTGGGAGTGCATCAACGCTAATGATCAGTGCATCAATGATAACTGACAGTACATCAATGCTAATGATCAGTGCATCAATAATAACTGGCAGTGCATCAATACTAATGATCAGTGCATCAACGATAACTAGCAGTGCATCAACGCTAATGATCGGTGCATCAACAATAACTGGCAAATGCATCAACGCTAATGATCAGTGCATCAACAATAATTGGCAATGCATCAACACTAATGATCAGTGCATCAACGATAACTGACAGTGCATCAACAATAATTCCATCAACGATAATTATCATTGACATATCTTAATTTATTGTTGATATACTTTAATTTATCATAAATTAAGATATATCAAAAATAATTATAGTTGATATACCTTAATTTAACATTGATTAACATTAATTTAATATTAATAGAAGGTCAGTCAATAATAATTATGATTAATAGACTATAATTATATAAGCAACAAATGAAGTAACTAATAAAAAAAATTTACATTGGGATCTGGATAACATGAGGCTAACCAAGAAAAAAAGAATGAATTTATATTGATATCTGTGTCGAACAAAAAAGCAAATCTAACAGACAATTAGGGTATCCCGCTTAGAAAAAAAGGTACCTAGGTTAGACCATTTCTTCCAATTTAATTACATGAAAGTGGAATTATATAACATACCTATTTGCAGCAGCCGATTTTCAGGTAGTTGCAGATGCTTAATTGTCTGAAAATGAACTAATTGCAGCATCCTTAAATTCTAGGATCCTTCAAGAACCCAATAAACAATAAAAACTCACTCAAAATAAAATAGTCATAGATTTGAAAGCCGAATTCATCTTAAGGGCTAAGATAAATAATACATTCTATGGAGAAAGATTTTTTAAAAAAAAAATACAGAAACCAAAACAAGAAAAGAAAATACAGAAAGCACACCAAATTGGACCAATAATTTATAAATTTAATACATGCTCTTACATTTTTATTTTTTGAATTACTATTACAAGCTCTCAACTAGAATTTGTAGAGCATTAGTTCACGGAGAACACCAGTCTTTTGGTGTAGAGTTGATCTTATAGTATGCAGATAAAAATCTAACAAATCCCAATACGAAGGGCATGTGCTGTCTAATTAAAATACAAAAAGCTAAAACACGGTACTGTATTTTGATTAGATGATCCAAGATAAAAGCAACTATTCAAACAGCTTCCAGGCAACATTCACACATATTAGGACTTACGCATTCAAGGTACTTCGGATTTTTATTTGTAGTATATCTTTGCCCAAATAGTTCAGTGAAGTCTCCACAAATGCTTCGATATGATCAAATCAATGCTATTACAGAGCGCAAGTGATTTCAAGGCATTTGTAGCAGAGTAAATAATGAAAAGCTAGGGAAAAACAGGTTGCCACTTACACTTCTCTCAACAAAACACAGCCTATGTTTTGTTGGCGCTACACAAAGTATACAAATTCTGATGACCTACTCACCTACTGTCGACCTTCTTCTGTTCATCAGGCTAAAAGCTCCAAATCTAAGTAAATTTGGCCCAAAGATCAGTAAGGTATAAAATAGGGAGCCTACGCTAGGCCATTTTATCTTAATTTCCAATTCTAACTTGCAAACTATGGACACAGAAAGAGAGTAGGCTTCTCTATAATAGTGAACGAACTAAACCATCATGCAGCATTGCAGTAGCCTCAACCAGCAGCCATTATTCTCGTGGAGAAACTTTACTCAGAAGCATTTAACGATCTGTTAAAGTAAAGAAAGACTTATTAGAAGACATTAACGGACCATCTATCCACCAAGACAGGAATTTTCTTTTATAAAACTAAGGACCACATGTATACAAAGCACAACAAGTGAGAATCAAATCCCTACCTGAAATCGCACAATCCTGACAAACATGAATTGTAACTTTTTCCCCGCATATTGCTCCATTTCTAGTAACTAATAAGCTTCCTATAAACCATAGCTCCTACTATTCTGTCCAGTTCCATGGTCTTTCATCATTGAACTGTACTGACTATAATTACATTTATGCAAATATGGGAAAGAAAGACATTGTTATTCATTCAAACAATTTTCCTAGTGATACTCCCTAACCAACTAAATGCAAGTCGAAAATAGACAGCTGCAATCCACAAGCATGGCATTCGCCATAGCCAAGATGGATAACCTGATAAGCATCCGGTAAAGAAACTGTTCCAGAATAACACATTTAAACATCCCTAGTTGCAATCTGAAGTTCCTAATTGCGAACCAGGACACAACTCAAACAGTGGACTCTCAGAAATAATCGATTTCTATTCTGACTTCCCTTGGCATCTAGAACAGATGTCAATGAGATTATCCTTCATAACAATTATACATGTTATTCTAGATTTTTGTGATATCATATTCATTAACTTAGAAGAACATACTCTGTACAATGAAGAACATGAGAAAGTTGAACAGATCCAAGACATCTTAGACTTGACCTGCAATCATGAAATACTCGAACCATATTTTACTCATAGATAACAAATCCAACCGGACAGAGATATAGAACAGACAAACCAAAAGATCACCTGTAATTCAGGTAACACAAGCGGAGATTATTGCAGAAAAAGAGGGGAAAAAAGCCTCATCTTTGTCGATCAGAGCATCAGAGACGGAGGGCCGTGGTTTGGAAGTCATCTTCGACTGGGAGTACGTTGAGATCGAAGCCCGGTGGCTGCCGATATGCCGACGCAGTATCCCCTTCGAAGTCGTCCACGACAGAGGATGACGACCCGCATTCGCTGTGGCAGTCATCCTCGCCGTCCAGGACGCGTGGTGGCTGTGGTTTCACTGGCCTCCCGAGATGCGAGATGGGAAGGGAAGAAGCGGTTAGCCGGGGCCCGCTGAAGGAGTCGACAGTGCTGCTAAGGCTGCTGGACGCCGGTCGCTGCGGTGGGGGAGGCGAGGAGGGCTGCTGGCTGCTGCCGTCAAAGGGGATGCGGGCGGCGGGGGTGTGGAAGGGAGGGAGGGGCGGCGGAGGAGGGGAAGCCGAGAGAGGGAAGTTGGTCTTGGCTTTGGGGCCGCGAAAGGCCCGGGCGGCGGCGTCGTAGGCCCGGGCGGCGTCCTCAGCGGAGTCGAAGGTGCCGAGCCACACACGGGCTTTCTTCCAGGGGTCCCGGATCTCGGCCGCGAACCTGCCCCATGGCCGCTTCCGCACGCCACGGTACCGCACCTCAGCAGCCTCCGCTTCCGCCGGAGCTCTGCCCTTTTTCATCTTTCTCCAATCGACCAACGTGCGATCGACAAGGGGGGCGAACGGGATCAAAAGCACGCCGAGAGATGAGATCGATCAAAAGAGGAAAGTGGCGATCGCGATCTCGAAAGTTTCACTGTTCTTCCTAGCTCGATTGCTCGAGATCGGCTGCCAAGAAAAGGTAAACATGGTATTGGTTCGGTTGTTCTGCGAAAGAATCGTACGGCTTAACCTTCGGCTTCGCCTTCTCCTTCGCCGTTCTTCTTCTCTCGCTTCGCCTGCCCAATCCACCTTCCTCAAGAGCTTTATTTAAGGGCATTTTTCAATTCCCCTCTCAAATTTTATCTTTTATTTTTCCTTTCAATCAAGGTCTTTTGTTTTTCTCCACAAAATTTTGTTTAAGCTCAGATCCGTTTTCTTCTCCATAATTTGTGATTTCTTCATTTTAAAATTATTAAAATTTACAGTGATAAATACATAAATAAATACTTTCTTGAAGCAAGAGCGAGCAAATAGTATAAACAGTAAGTACCTTACTATAATTTTTAGTATTAGAGTATTTAATTTTAATACTTTAATATTTTGGTATAGGTAATAAACTTTTATTTCAGATTATAATATTAGTACCAATACATAAAAATTAATTTAAAAATTTATTTGTTATAATTAATATTTTTACTTGTTGGGAATTGATGTATGTTTTAGAAATTATCAGATTGAGATTTATTATTTATTAAAAATATTCATAAATTATTATTATTTGGTGAAAATATTGGCTGAAAATTGATGTATATATTTTGTGATTTAATGCTTAGCAAATTTCGGTACTCATACCCAAAAATTGATTTGAAAAATTAATTAATTAATTCATATTTTATATTTTTCATATTTATTTTTTAGAAGTAATATTTTTTTACTTGTTGGAAATTGATGTAGGTTTTAGAAATGGTCAAATTGAGATTTATTATTTATTAAAAATATTTATAAATTATTATTATTTGGTGAAAATTAGGGGTGAGCAAATAGTTCAGTGTATTCAGATTTTCTAAAATTTGATTTTGTATCAATTTTTTATTATTCAGTTCGGTAAAAACTAAATTTATTGATACTAAATATGAAATTAATAAATCTGGTAAATTCGGTTTAGTAAATTATCAAATTTTTTAATATAAATAAAAAATTATTAAATTTTATTTGATAAATATATGAAAATAAAAATATTATTATATTTATATAGATAAAATAATTTAAATTAGTAAATCGATAATTTAATAAATTTACCAAAAAAAAATAGTAAATTTGGTTCGATAAGAGATCAATTTTTTTTTAATTCAGTTCAGTTTTGATTTTAAAATAAATATTAAATCAGTAAATTCGATTTTAGTAAATTCGGTTTTGATTTTATCGAACACTTAAATATTATCTAAAATTAATGTATACATTTTGTAATTTAACGCTAGCAAATTTTGGGAGAAAATTTTAAATTTTATTTTGAAAATATGATATCGATATGATAAGAATTTTAGTACTTTGGTATTAATATCGGTATAAAAAAGGTTCATAACTTCAATACTAAAATTTCGGTACCAGTATATGTACAAAGTATTGGATGCTCACCCTACTTGAGACAAATTTGGTTAACAAATCTATAAGGAGAAAATTACTTGATAAAATGAGCATCAATATAGAATTTAACCAAGTATGATGAAAATTTAATTACAATCAATAAAATTATAATTAGTTGAGTGTTCAAATTTTAAATAAACATGAAAAAAAATAAGTCTAACCGAATCAAAATTATTTATTTGATTTAGTTTTCATCATAATAAATTTGGTTTCAAACTTTTTAAAAAATAGTTCTAATTTTTAGCTTCATACTAAAATTTTAGATTTAACTTAGTAAACCTAAAAAATAATCATTTTTATAAAAAAATTATTATTTTACTTAAAATAATGAATAATAAAAAAAAATGAAAACAATGGTTTGCTTGAATTGAATCAAATAGAAATTAAAACTTTTAGTTATTTATTGACAAATTGTAGTGCATTTTTTGTAGTGTAATTTGGTGGAAATTTGCATTATTTTTTAAAATTATTTGCATATTTAAACTTAATCATGATGCTAAGAAACTAATGATTAGAGGAATAACTCGTACTATTGACTATATGACTTATATATATATATATAAGAAAAATAATTTTAGATAAAATATCATAGTTATTTATGGACATAAATAGTAAAGATGTATTGGAGATTTATCTTTCATAACAAAAATCACTACATAACTACATAAAAATATTATTTATAAACTCTATAAAGAGTGATAATAGGCTGTGTTTCTTTAGAAATAATTCTTAATGGGAAGAAGGAAAAATATTTTTTTTTATTTATTTGAAAAGATAGAAATGAAGTTGAACTCCGTCGTCTTGACCCACATCTCATGAGTGAAGACAGTGGCGTTCGGCTTCAGTTATATCTTTTTAAAGAAAAAAAAATATTTTTTTATGGATTTTATCAAAAATAAAACAAGGATGAAAAAAAAGAAAAGTGCTATTTTCCCAGCCAAGTAATTTTTAACAAATTGAATCCTATTATACATTATATAAAAAATAGGTTTCTAGAAGGAAAATAAATGGTTATAATTTATATCTCTTTTAAGTTGAAGATTTTCGTATTTAAAGATAATTTATGACAATAACTATTATGCTAAATTTGACTAACCTTCTAGTTGTACTCAAAATAAATATTTTTTAAAATAATTTATGACGGTAACATTATTGTTCTTTAATATTTTTTTTAAAATAAATATTGTGATTCAAAGTTTAAATTAATGATAGTAAATCTATTAAGTTTTATGTATTATAATAGTATTATAGTACATCAAGTGAGAAAGAGATATATTATTATTGGACTCTGACTTTAACTAACTAAATTTGTCCACGTATAATTTATTATAACTTATGAAACGGTAGTAATAACATTATTGAAAATGATTAAGTTTATGTTAATGATAATAAATTTATTAGGCTATATGGTGACCATTCAACCATTATTGAATTACTGAATTTCTTAAACCAAATAAAAAATTATTATATATATATAATTTTTTAATCAAACTTAATGATAAAAAATTTACCAATTCAAGATATTTGATAATTTCAATAAATGATTGAACCAATTTTTTTAACCATTACTCTTATCAAAATTTGAATAACAAACAGATACAAATAATTACTTATATTGAATTTACAGAACCAAAATTATTAAGTTTTTTTAGTAAATTATATAAATTTAATTTTTACCGAATTTTGCTCACTTCTGTTAATCATGACTATTATAACTTGTAGCATAGCCTATTTTATAATTATATGGTGTGGCTATGCTAATTGTACTTTTTCAATATATTATATATATAATTGAAAATACAATAAAAATCAAAAGTGAAGAACATGAAAAATCATGAAATTATGATATTTGCCTACCTCACTGCGGTCTGCGTCCCATTTCAAGCCAGGGCTTCCGGATGGCGACTTCGAAGGCGATTCGGCGGACTCGGCCAAAGTTGGCAACCAGCAAGCATTTCACATAGAGCTTCAATTTCACCTTTCTTCATCTCGGCAAAGAGGAATCCTTCAACGGCAAGACTGTTTGCATGTATGAGCTTAGCCCTAGAATGAAATGCAGGTATGTGGGCAATTTTTTTTTTTTGCAATGTTATTTCAATTTCTAGTGTTTGGGTTCAATTTTCTTGGCATGCTTGTTCTTTCCCGTGGAAATCCTTTATGAGGACGTGAATTTATTCTAGGGTTGATCTGATATACCGATTAATTTGTCTCTCTGTTAAATTATCGGTGTCTAATAATTGAAAAAAAAGGATAAACTAGTAGGTTATATTCTTATGGGATTCATGCCTGATAACAGATTTATGGTTAATGGCATCGGGTCTATATCTATCTGCCTAGGATCCAATTTTAGAAATAATTTTACCCGCAAAACTTATTCCTACTACCACTGTTTATTCTAGGAAGACAATATTTACAATTATCTCATTATGTATTTGTCTGACCGTTATTATACTGTTCTCAGATCCTACATCTTTTATCCTCTTATGCGTTAGTATTTTGCATACTCCTAGATTGACATGAAGAAAGCCTGCCTGATTCTGTCTACTCAGTTGGAATCATGCAGCTAAAGGCTCCATGCCTTGGATCCTCTTCACTTGTCCCTTATGTTCTAGTGTCGTAGCTCCCTCTATCCTTAGTCTAAACTCATCCTTGAAAAGGGACTCGTAGTATTATTAGATTGCTCCTTTGATGCTTAACTTAAGCTATATTGTTGGGGTGGAGAACCTTAGTGGTTAGAAGGATTACTTGAAATGAATGTTCTGACTAAGGTTCTTGATTTCTATTCAAGACTTGGTGTGGTGCCATCCAGGCTTACTCGTCTGTACTGGACGGAAGCACTGTAGCAGAAGAGGAAGAGGAAGAGGATGAAGAAGAGGAAGAGGATGAAGAAGAAGACCGAACCACATCTGCTTGCCCTCACGTCCACCCAGTCCTCTCTCTTTTTTTCTTCTCATTCTTTTCCTCTTCTTTCTACTTCTCTTTCTTCCCCTCTCTTTTTTCTTTTCCTCTTCTTTTTCTTTTTTTCTTCCTCTTCTTTCTTCTTCTTTCCTCTTCCCCTACTCCGCTCCTCTATAGCTCCACGTACTAGCCCTGTACATACCAACCATACTAGACCAGTATTTAAATCCTTGGTTTTGACTGAATTTATAGGTTAGGAGAGGATAACTTGGTACCAAGCCATCATTCTAGAAGCTTCTAGAAGAATATGACGTAGTATCCTTTACATGAATTCTATGTAAGTGATTTTATCATGTAGCAACTGGTTTGAGATGACTAATCATAACCTAGCGCTGAACTAAGTAGGTTGACCTAGCCTATAAGTAATCTATAATATATTATTTGACTAGATTTACAAAGTGGACATGCCACTTGAGTAGGTCGGAGAAGCTTTAGGAGGGACGCTTGGTTAACCAACCTTACCTTGGTTGCCTTAGGGACTTCATAGCTCAAAGAAACTTCAGAGAGTATGATCATATGATAAGTCAATTTAGGGTTGGCCAACCTTAGGTTGATTTAGGTTCTTCGGGGGCTCTCTAGTAGATCTTCGTTTTTACCATAGGTTTAACTAGGGATTATGGCTGCGTTTGGGGTTACTTCCTAGTAATTTTTGCTCGGGCGGACAACAGAATCAGACGCAAAGTTGATGTTTGGGCCTTCTTCTCAGGCTGGAGGCAGCTATTTTCAGCTGCCGCTGGAAAGCGGGGGAAATCCAGATTCCCCCAAAATCTAAAGCTCTGTTGCTTGCCTTCGCTCGTGACCTTCGCCCGTGACCTTCGTCTGTGACCTTTGCTTGTGACTTTCCCCCCTCGGCCGATCGTCTGCCACCTCCCCGTCCAGCGACTAGCAAAGCAAAGTAGCAGCCAGCTTCCACCGAGTTCCGTCGCCTCTGCCGAGGAGCAAGAGCAGAGCAGCTGGAGGTTCAACGCTCGCTTGCCTGGGCTCAACTTGCCCGCATCTAGTCGTTGAGTTGTGTGGTTCCTACAGTAACTTCCCACGTCTCTGTCTCTCTCTCAGCTTTCCTTTTGCCAAAGTAGATCAGATCCGAAGAATGGCCGTCCTGGTGGTGCGATTCTGGATCATGCCTCTTGTACGCGTCATGGCCGTCGCCGTAGTGGTGCTCGTCCTCGTGTACCGTTCACTTCCGTGGTGGCTTAGCCCTTGTCTCCGACAACAAGGATCTGATCTTCAATGTGATCCCTCACCTCCAACCCTAATTTTGTATTTGTTTAGTTCCATTGCGATTGTTTTCTTCAACCATTCATGCGAGGTGTTTCCCCTTTAGTGATTTCGTAGTTGACTAACCATCTTAGCCTGAGATTGAGTAGTGGGATATGCGCGATCTGTGTGCACTTCGATTGGTGGTAGAAAAAGCTGTTGGTTTTGACCCATCAACATTGGGTTATTTGGGATTGCAACAGTCTCATGTCCTAATTTTTAGTTCTTTTTTCATCGTGTGGACATTAGCCAGTTTGCATGTGAATCATATTAAACCTTTTTGTGTTTGTAGTTTGTACATATTATTTTTAGATCCGTAATGGATATTGTTTAGAGCGTTGTTGTTTGTTGTTAGGCGTTTTTACCTCAGATTTGGAATCCTAATGAAGCCCTAACAAAAGTGTTATTAGGCTAAGATTTTAAGATTCCTACATTTGAACAACGGTGAGTGATGCAAACTAGAAATAGTGAAGTATGGCATGATAGATAGAGTTGATTGCAACAAATTATTTTCTATTATTTATGAGGCATGAAGAACTCTCTTAAAAGCCAACATTTGAAGAGATTTTGCTCAACTTACAAAATGTAGAGATCACTATTAAAATATAAGTAAAGTATTAGTTCCCATTTGTTTACTTCATATTTCTGTTTAATATTACAGCACAGCAACTGATTTTGCTTACTGGATACTTTCCCAAACAACTATCTTTCAACCAACAATTCTCTAGCCAGCAAAAGCTAAAAGCCGAATCAACTCCAAACTGGCCATATATTATTTGTTGGGGCTTTGGATGGATAACCTTGAATTAGGATGACTTAAGAGTTAGCTCACCTTAACTTGAGTTCGACCCTTGGACTTTATCATCAAGGAGGCTTCAAAGGGATGATGTTGAGTTATGTAGGCCTAGGATTAAGCTTACCTTGGGTTAGCTCAAAACTTCATCACTAAAAGAGGATACAAAGGGATAACCTTTGATTAGGTTGGTCTAAGATTTTTGAACAATTGTAAGCTAAGTGGCTTCATTATAAAAGAACAATTTAGAGATATGACTTTGAATAACTTGGCCTAGGTTTGGTTGATCTCAATTTGAGTAGGTCTATTGTTCTTGCTGGGTGGCAAACCGTCAATTATATCCTCATTGGGATGATCACCCTACTCTAACCACTGCTTTGTATGGAAAATATAAATGGTAATATGCTGGAGACCCTCTATCTCATTATGCCTTTTAAGATTATTTAATTTTTCATTTTTCATGTCTTTACGTTCCCTCACTCTTTACCATTATAGTCCCTTCTTCATGAGGTTATGCTTTCAATGAAAAACAAATAATGCATAATGAGATGACATTTCTTTACTATTAGAGCACCAAAACCTTCGTTTTCTCTCCATTCAATATTCATCTTGTTTCTTGTAGATGGGTTTACATTGTTAAATATCTTCTTGATATGGCGCTTGATAGGTTCAAGGCCTGACTACCGGTCAAAGGTTTGATTAAAATTTATGAAATTAATGGCTTTGATATTTTATTGCGTGATTAAATTATATTTGAATCTTGTTCTCTTTATCAACTAATTTGGATTGATAGTTGCATCACATGTCAAAATTATTTTTTTATGGTAATCTACTTGAAGTTTATATGGACAACCTTCAAATGCATTGCATAGGGGAGATGATACAAACTAAGATAAGTTTATAGGGCTCAAATAGAGTCTTATGATATGGTTTTACAAATTATCACATTAATTACATGCAGTTTCTGGTGCAGTGAATCCAATTACTTCATTTTCATTTGACAGGCCACCTTAGAATTTATGATTCTAGCTGGTTGTGCATGATATTTCGTTGACTGAATGATTCACATACCTTACTTTGGATGAAAAAGTTGTAAGACCATTTCATTTCTAAAATTTTGAAAGAGTCATGCGTTTTTCTTTTTAGAATTGAGGAGGCATACTAAGGTTAAAGCTTTATCTTTAGTAGAGAATGTGTGCTTTTTTGTCTCCTTGGCAAAACAAGATTATTTGGATACAAACACGTAAAGACTCTTTTTCAATTACAAATTTCACTATGATATTATTTCATATGGAGCTGATCATTTTAAGTATCATCATTTAGAAGGAAAACTAATTGACTTTACTATTACTAGACTAGATAATTGTTATACAATGGTTATTGTAAGTAAATTTATGCATAAGATAAAATAATGATTGGGATGTTGTGCTTTACATTTTACAATACATTAAAGCTGCCATAGAGAGGGATTGCTATTTAAGCTATATGGGCATGTCAAGGTTGAGGTTTATACAAGAGATAATTATGCAGGAAATTCAAGTGACGAATGCTTTATTTGTGCCTAAAATGTGATTTCTTAATTTAATTGTGAGGTCGAGTATAGAGCTATAATGCATACTACTTTTGAGTTTTGAGATAATATATTGATCCAATCTCTTGAAGGATTTTGTCTAAGCTTATTCTTCTTTGATAATCATGTAATGTAATAGTCTATGTAGTATCTAATTTGCCAAATCTGGTGTTTCATCGGATAAAACATGTGGAGGTTTATTGTTATTTTATTCATGATGAAATAATGTCTAAATTAATCCACATTCACTCACTAATTCCGAGGATCAACAATCACATGCCTTTGCTCAATTTTATCTTTTATATAATAAGTTGGGTATATTTAACATTTTATGCTACTTTTAAAGGTGGAACGTTAGTATTTCTCATGTGTTAGTAATTAGTTTTCCTAGTTTACTTTCTTGTTAGGTTATTGGGTCCCTCTTGTTGTATATGTAATGTATTAATTATCTCACTTATGAATTTAAAATCTTGCACTTCACTCGATCAATACAAGCTGGAAGTTATTTATCTGCATAAATATGATAATTAATGATGGTACACAACCATTACACAATTGGCAATATATTTGTCCGTCTGAAGACCAATATGGATGCCAGAACCAAAACTCGAAACCTTGCATTGTAATACAAAAATGAGCATTGGTATGACTTATGAGCCTGAATCGGTGGATGTTTTAGCTCCTTGTTATCTGAATATTTTTACATTAGAGATCCACCTTAGTCAAACATATCATTTTGGATGAAGCTTATAACATGATAACTGTACAATAACAACTATGTTTTATAGTAGTAGTAAACGTTTACTTAGTTCTTGATTTTTTTTATCTCATTCTTGTGAATGCAGAAAAGTTAGCGCAGTTCCCTGCTCCAGGTTTTACTATCAATTACTAATGAATGAAAGTACATATTTTTGGCATTTCAAGAAACTTGATATTTGGATATTAACAAATTAATATCCTCTCTTCTGAATTATTATTTTGTCTCAGATGAACCCCAAACTTCTAGTGACTCACAAATTCTTCGAGAACTAAATAGGCCGGTTGTATGCCTACACGTTCTTGTTCTTGACCTCTAAACTTCATGTATATGTTGCATCTTTTTCTGTTTATCATGGTGCTAGTTAGCTCAACTAAAAATCTTAGTCGTTAATAACAAGACATGGAATCAAATCCTGCCTTATATAAATTATCTATTTTCTTATCGCAAACTATCAACTAGAAGTTTTGATTTTTACAAAAAAAAAATATCTTTTTGATGTTCTGAATCAGGTGGACCATTGCAAAAGAATGTCAGCATCTCTGTAACATTCAGGCAACAATTTAGAATCTGGTGTGCCAGAAGGTGATTGTGAAGGTAGTGTAAATTATGCACATGTTCCCAAAGAATCTGGCTGTGGTGAGAAGCGCTCTGTAGTTCAGAATAAGAATGAGGATTCCAGTTATACCCAAAACGAGGTTCTTTTCTAGATAAAATTTTCAAATTACCCACTTAATTATCGAAATTGAGTTATGATATATACAAAAGCAAAAAAACTTAGTTTTATGCTTCCTAAACAAAAACTTAATACAACCCACGGTCCTATAGCACGCTCAAATATGAAATGAGCAGTCATTTTAGATTTGGCTGAGCAGTATTCTTGCTGGGATGTGCAAAAGCGAGAAATTCCCAGGTTGCCACCCGCCCCAGTTTGATTTGATTTGATGACTCTTGTTGAGGTTAGAATAAGTACGGTGTATCACTGTAAAAATCTTTTTTTTAGAAGCCCTTGGTGACCAATATGGGGACACAGTAAAGGAGAATAGGACATGCTATCATGATTTCAAATCTCGGTTCGGCGAGTCGTGACGGGTATGGTACCGGTAATGTACCAGCAAACCGGGTGGTAGCGGGTGGTGCGGGAAGCTTCTGTCACTGCTGGAAGCTTCGACAACGCCACAGAACGAAGCTTTTAGCGGGCAGCTGCCTCCCTCTGCCGTCGGCCCGCGAGCTGTGCTCCGACAGCCGTTATGAGACTGGACAACCACTAGACTGGTACTGAACCGGATTGGTTCTTTGAACCATGCATGTCACTCATACTCATTGATAAATTTGAAAACCATTTTGGATTGCATAATATAGGTAGCACATGCCATTTTGAGCCAGTATCACTATATAGTACAAGTTAGTACCAATCCTAATATTTGTATATATATTATAGGTTTCAAGCAATATTGATTGGTATCATATGTCATTACGTATTAGTTTGATATTAAATCAATACATTGATATGGACAGAGATTAAGAACCTTAACACTATTTAATGTTGCTTTGTGTTTGATAAACTAGACAACTTCAATGGCTTACAAAACCCTTGAAAAGGGATTATTGGCCAATTAAGTATGACTGCCCTCTAACCTTTGATGGGTAAGGACTTTACTATACATTTACTCTTGTAGTAATATGTTTACTCCAACATAATTACTAATTTAAGCATTAAAGGAAGGATCCTTAGATAATTTCAATAGATCATTTTTGTAGGTTTACTTAATTGTTGTCTCTTGACTCTTGTTAAAGTGTTTAAATAAACATTAATTTTAATACAAACTCATATGCAAATTTATCCTTAGTAGCAAGCATTATAAGGCATGGTTGCCATGGATTTGAGTCATCCTAATCCCTCCTTACCCTTAGAGGGAGGGGTATGCATCTTGAATTTCTCTATTTTGAATATTCCTACTTCTTTCCTCAATTAATTGGCTACCTTGAAAGTTTAGAGTCTGGATGCCTCATCAAGCAAGGTTTGCCTTAACAAGTGCTAAGACACTCTACTCCCTCTTACTTCAATGTAGTAGGGGGTTAGCAATACAACAAGCACCCTCTACTACCACTTACTCCTATTGGGCATGAATTATACCTACTCATACTACTACTCCCCTAGGGTCAAGTGGGTTAAGATTCCCCGACTCTAACATCATGTTTCCTTGGGGGAAAGTGAAGGGAAGGGAAAGCAACAAGTAAAATCTGCTATTTCCTTGGTAGACTGATCTATAGGGAAAGAAGAATAAAAGAAAAGTTTATTATTTTTTCTTGTTTTTGTTTTTTTTCCAAATTGGGTAGAAAAGTGAAAAGAAAGCACATGCGCCTGCACATGAACTCCTCCCACGCTCATGCTTGCAAACCTCTCTCTATCTCTTGCTTTCTTCCTCTCTCTGCTCACCTCTCTCTCTTTCTCTAGTTTGCCCTCTCTCTCACTCTCACTCTCTTTTGCTTGCATCTCTCCTTTGCTACCCCGTTTGCCGCCTCGTTGTCTCACAGCTTGTTGCCTTGCTGCCTCGTCACTCGCCATCCACGTCCTTGTCGCTTCGGATGTCACGGACATCGGCAGCTGGCAAGTGGCAGCTAATAATCCTTCCTATTTTCTTTCCTCCTAAGAAAATACAGAAAAGGGAAGGAAAATGAGAACTACTTCTATCCTTTCACATTGCTTTTCACCTTCACCCTACTTCTATTTTCTTCGTATTTTCTTTCCTTTGGAGGAAACGCAACCTAAGCCTAATTGACTCCCAAGTAGAGTGAGAATTAAAGGCAAGTCAATCAAACTTTGAGTCTCACCGGCATGCTCATACAAGAGAGTGGGGCTTAATTCACTCTTATAGTTAGAAATTTCTATTGATTCAAGTCGGTGAAAGTTAAAAATGTTGAACATGGAACTCTGCAAGTTATTTTTGGGATCCAATCATGCATGTGGAGCCCTTTTAGGCACATATAATTTTTTTTATCACTTACATTAATATATTGAATCTTTCTGATTAACCAAAGGGCAATGTGAAAAGGTGGATTTCTTGGATCAACCAAAAGTTTCGAGAACCAATTTATTAGCAACAAAGTGGTGAGGAAAAGCTCTTATTCTTTAATGACTATGAAACAAGAAGGCTATAAATTCACCATATTGAAGACATCTACTAATCTTGCTGGTGAATAATTTCATTAATGGGTTAAGGCAAAGTTCTCTTCTCTTGCCTAGGTACCCCCTACTAGATGGGATGACCTTTATGGAAAAAGTTAACTATCATATCTTTGCCTAGGTAACCATCGCTGCCTGCCTACTCTAGAACCTACCTCGACATTGCTAAAGCTTGCCTTGCTGTCGCAGTCTCTATCGCCAGAGCTTGCTTCTCCATTGCCACAGCCTGCCTTCGCCACTCGCCATTGCCAAGCCGTCGCCGGAGTTCGACTCTTCCACACAGGTAAAAATCTGTTTATGTGCTGAAAAATATCATCTCTTGCTAGATCACGTTGAAAACAGCCTCAAATTCATTTGCTGGGTCATTCTTAGGTTCCATACTTGCTGGATACACCACTTTATAGTTTATTTTGTTTGTTATTTTTGCTCCTTTCTTTCTGTTGTTCTTTTACTCAGTCTGATTACATAATGTAGCCTATTCCATCACTATGCTTTTGTTGCAAATGAATCTCATTGTAGAGCGTCACAAATTATTTTTATTTCATTTCTTGTTTTCTATTCATGAACTTTGTGATATTCATTGGTGGCTACTGAATTATGCACTTATGCAGTAATGCGGCTTGTGCCTAAAGTATCTAACAAGATGGCAGCTCTTTCCTTTCCTATCAATATGATCAATAGAGTCACATGGTCATCCAAACATAACAGTTCTTGTATTAAGCCTTCCACCAATCTGGCAATAAACTACCTCTTGAATATCGATTTCTGGAATTATAGAAAATTTCTAAGTTAGCCTTCGGGTGCCAAAATGAAAACTTTGCTTGTGGCTAGATCCAACGATAGCCATTAAATGAGCTTGGAGGATGTGAACCCCATAGCCTGATACTCTATCTGCAGCTGTTTATCTGCCTTAAATCATTGGGGAAAGCATTATTAATTTCACTCATATTAGTTTTAATATTATAGGGAATTCCAAGAAGCAAATGGCATCTTTTAGATTTTCTGGGAAGTGAGAACCTCCATAGAATTCAGAAACAATTTTCCGTACCAACTTATTTATTGCGTTTGTGCAGAACCAAGCGAGAAATTTCATACTTGGCCTTCAGGACAAATTCCAACCCTGAGCACCTTTGTCCTTATGTCTAAATGATCTTCTGTTGGCTGATGAGATGTAAACAATTATAAATGGAATGTTTTGCTAAAGAAAAACTTTAATAGCTTGGCATCAAAGAAGCGCTGAAGATGGTTCCTCTTCCCCATTTCATTGCCAAAGGAGATGTAGTTTATTTTTACTTGTCTTGTTGCCAGTTCCTTCACGCCGTTTTATTTTTTTTTCAGGAATGGGAAGCATTGGCTAATATGCAATTTTGTTCACAGGAGATCTAGTTTCTTTTTATTTGTTTTGTTATGTTTACCTTTTGCTAATATGCAATTTTATTTTAGTATTGTTATAATAACTTGATACAGATGGAAAAAAACAACCACAGTAGGCATAATATGTAGATCTAAGCGCTTGCTTCCTTGAACAGAAAGTTGGATGGAAAGGAAGGAAACATTTCCTTGGATAGAAAGAAAACGAAGGGGAGAAAAATTTCTTTATTTTCCGTGAAAATATTTTCGCCTGAATCGGATTGAAAACAAAAATCTCATCACGAAAGCTGCTTTTCCCCCTTCTTCCTTGCGCCGCCCCTCCTCCTTCCCTCTCCCTCCTCACTGGTGCCGCCCTCCTCCCTCCCTCTCTCTCTTCCTTCCTTCTCCCACCTCTCGCCGGTGAACTTGTCTGCCTCCCACCTCTCGCGGTGCTCGTGTTCGCCTCCGCCTCTTTCCAAGCTCACCCGCCCCTCGCCGAGCATCGTTGCCTCCTTGCCAAGGTTGTTGCTCCCCGCTGAGCTCGCTATCACCTCCAAGCCCGCCACCGCCTCCCTGCCGAGCTTCCTGCTCCCACGTCATCATCCTCCTTGCCGAGCTTGTGCCTGCTGCCGTCACCTCTTTGCTTTCACACCATCGGCCAACCTCGCTGCCCCCTCTGCTTTTTCTTTTCGTCAAGGAGGCAACATTCGTCATGTGAGAACCATGTGAAATTCTTTCCTCTCCTTTGTGTTTTCTTTCCATTTAACTCTTCTTTCCCTCTGTTTTTTCTTTCCTTGAAGGAAACATAGCCTAAACGAAAATGCCAGCGTATTTACTATTGTCTTTTTTTCTCTTTTTCTCTTTTGAGATTGTGTATCAACTATTGGTATTATAATATTTTCACTTATATGTTAATTCATTGATTTGTTGATGTATTATAATATTTTTATTTATAGGTTTTATTTTTATGACTAACAAGTAACAAAGACGAGATTTGTTCAAATGCGGAATCATCATCTTAGGCTTATTCAAAAAGCATCTATAGCTACATTTTGTGTTGCACGATTGCAACAACTTTTGGTGCTAAACTTATCATATATTGATAAGCCATTAGCAGAGAGCATGGAAGGCAAGGATAGCATGCGATCCGAACTATTAAAAAAGATAAGACCACTAAAAGTTCAAGGAAAGTGGTGTTGTCTAAACCATGCATGTGTTGATAATGTTGTTGAGAATATTGTTGTTTTGATGTTTTTAATCTTGTGGTGTTGTCTAAACTATGCATGTGTACCCACACTTGCTAATGTTTCAAGTGTTTTTCATATTTGGTATTATATGATACGTATGAAAATGTTATCTATATTATGATGTGATATTTTTTTATTTTTTAAAAAATTTAATAGTATGTAAAAATAATAATATTTTCATATGTATTATGCTATACATATGCATTTTTCTATTTTTTGAGTATTTAATAATATTTAGACCTTTTATATTATTTTATAGTATTTTACAATTTTTAATAGTATTAATTAATATTAATAATTATACAGTATTTGATACTATTTTTAATATGAGTGTAAAAATAAAAAGATTGGGGTGTACATATCAAATAAATTATATCATTCAAACTTTTTTCCCCTTAAGTAAATATAAAGAGGAAAAATAATTTTCAAAATCCATCCACCTATTTTTTTTCTTTTCTCCTTTTTTTTTAACTTTCCATTTTCTTTCCTTGGTAGTAAAGAGGATGTAAGAGAAGAAGTGAAATCAAAGGGGCTGTCCAACCGCAAAGATTTTTACCCAAGGAGAGTAGGATGGAGAAGTGACCGGAGACTAATCTATGACTGAAATGTATTAAAGGTGCCACATCAATGTGAGCTGCTATACCAATGAACTAAGCACACCTGTAATAAACAATTTATCATTTTATCACAGGTGCATACACTATGGATGAATGCTCAGATTTATAATATCAATTTAGGGAAATAATTCGGCAAGGTTCTCTACTCTACTATCATGTCCATTGAAGGGCAACTCAAGGCAAAAAGAGAGGTTGACCCAAGTTTGACCTGGACTTAATCCAAGTTTGCCAACTGTCAAGATTATCAATTCCATGGGCTAGAGATTACCGGTAGACAAAGGAATCTTGACAAATATAATATATTACCCAACCTTTTAGAAGTTGCTCTTTAACAAGGAGGGTGGCACCAACTCCTTGCCCCCCTTCATCAGCTTTATGGGATGTCATCCAGCCTTTTCAGGATCATCCCATTGTAGATCACTGTTAGGTGATCACTCAGAGGTTTGGTGGCTAACATCTTGTCTTTCTATAATGACATCCACATTGAGACAAATGATCACATAAAGGAAGCGCTATTAACTCCCGAGGTACCCGGAGAGTAGGCCGGCTAAATGCTGAGTTACTGTCGAGGCAGAGGGGAAGTCGCCTGAATTTGCAAAAGCAAATTGATTTTGTTGTATGCTTCATTTATTAAAAAAAAATGTTAAGTCTTTGTTTGCTAGATGTAATTGGTATTTGTGTGTATATATGTTCTTGGTTTAGTAACTATAAGATTAGCTTGAGTGGCCTGAAAAATAATATTATTAGAGATGGATGTTGACTGTTTTTAAAGTTGGAGCACAGCAACCAGAAATTATTGGACTGTGAAGTAGCTGGTTCAATACTTGGAATATGAGCGATTTTAATGTACGTTTTAGTTCTATAAATGTGTGCATCCACTAAGTCTAGCTTCTTCTTTATGTGGTGAAAGTCTTTGCTACTTTATTTTTGGTTGTTATTGCTCTGCATCAAACAATGTTAAGTAACATGTCCTTCTTTAACACTCTTGACATCATGCTGACGCAGAACTGACATAAGCACCATAGATTGGGCAACTTTATCATGAACAGTGAAACTGGGACATAGCTCAATTTACTTGGAGTGGGACTGGCATAAGCAGCCATGTGACCGGCGTGATATTTGTGCTTCATCTGAACATTTCATGCAGAGGAACTACAGAAATAGCATCACTCTCATTTCCATGTAAGTTTTAAAGGTAAAGTAACAAAGGCACAGTAATTCGAAATTTCATTTGGAGGTCATCAGAATCCAGTTCTATTACAGGAGCCTTTATGTTTTATTGTAGTTATTGTCATTGTCTGCATGATTCACAAGTTAATAATTAGTAATATGGCTCACTCTCTTTAATATGCCATCAATCTGCCGCCACTGTAAATTAAGATGACAAAAAAATGGATCACTAAGCTTTCAACAAAGATGAATAGTTTTTTTTTTCTGTGCTTTGTATTTTCCATGTTTTTCTTACCTGTTTTCCTTGCAACTGAGATGAGCGGGGTCTTTGGCAGTAGATTATTACTACTCATTAAGAAGACACCTTTATATTGATAATTCCTGTGGAACTTCAGAGTTCCAATCCAGTTTTGACCAGTACTCTGTCCAGTATCAGAAAAGTACTAGTCTAGTAGAACATTATGTCAAATAGCCTATTTAATATTTATAGAGGCGAAGAAATCCAAATTAGTTTAGAATACATGACTTTCGCATCATTCTTCTTTAAATACCTACCTTTTCTTATTTCCTTCGAGTAGATGAGAAGTTACAAAATGCTGCAGATTTTTTTTTTTTCACACTTAAACTTCAGCAAATCAAACTCGTGTTCAGGTATAATTTTCAATGCCATTGTTTGGCGCATCTAATACACTTGCTGTGATCTGCTGCTATCGATGCCAGGAGTGTACTTGAAGCAACTCACCTGCCACCTTTTATTTAGTTTGAGGTGGACAATTGTGCTTCAGCAAAACTCAGAGCTATGGTAGAGGGGTCAACTCAAATGGACAAGCATCTTCTGTGGTTAAACATCACATTCTGTACCCTTGCAAGGGGAAAGCAACCAAAGAGGCTATATACCTTTGACTCCTTGCAGAGGTAGTTGAACCTAAAGATCAGATGTTTGCATCAAAAATATTGCGCAACATAGTATGGACCAGAAGATCTGCTCTTTCTTTTTTTTAATGAAACTGAAGAGGAGATCGTAGCATGTCGATTCCTTTGCTTTTGATGTTCAATTTTTGTCTCGGGGGAATAAGAGAACCACTTCCCTGTAGAGCGATTTGGACAAGCCGCAAGGTGTGGATGAGTGGATCATATGTTTGCCATTTGATCAAAAATAGCTGGAGCACACTCGCTAATTGGCACTACCACTATGTGTTGTGTTGGTGCACAGGCAACACTAGTATGTGTCGATCAAAATAGCGCCAACTGCTAACTTCATAGTCTATTTCAAACTGTGACTAATTATTGTGGGATAACAATTCAATAGAGGGCCTACTCTCCAAGGTTCCGACACAAAGTTTCTCGAAAAGCTGAGAGCTAAGGCTGTCCAATTAAGGGTGCTAAAGGGCAAAAAAAAAAGTCACGATTTATTTTTTATTTTAAATTTAGTAGGAAGGTTTGAGTTACTAAGTGCCTAATGAGATGACAGCTGAGGTGCCCTACATATTTTAACTTTTGTTGGGGCACTACTTAGGATTTCTATTTGTTGTACTGATCATATGATCATTTTTGTTTCATGCTACCTATACAGCCTCCTTCATTCCATGGTCTCTTGTAGGTAACTTTGGTGTGTGAAGAATGGTAACCTCATTACATAGTGATTTGATCTTAATCGGTACATGGACCCTATATATATATATATATTGTGTGATATTGTGTACTAGTTTATCCCATTTGATACTAGAATAATTTAGCTTTACCATGTGTCAGGACATGATCATATAATCATATATATTATCCCCATCTCAAATTGCTAAATTTTTAGTCATTGTAAACAAATACTTAAAAAAGCTTAGATCTAAAATTTTAAATTTTGCATTAAACTTATAATTTTTGTAGAATTATAAGCATTTCACTCTGATCTAGTCATTCGAAGTTAGTCTTTAGTCTCTTCAAAAGATGGAAGATGACTACTCCATTATTTTGGGTAAGCAAGGTGAGATTATAAACTTCTCTTTCATTTTTTACTTTGTTTATATTAGATCAAATTTGATTATTTGGTAACTTAATTTCATCATGATCGAACACCTAATTTACTTTTATTTACAGGCTTCACCTATAACCATCATTTAGGCTGTGTTTAGGAGGAAAGTATGAAAAACACATTGAATCTGAATAAAAAATGCTACTAAATTTAATGTGTTTTTCATTCTTTCCTTCTAATTTTTCGTCTAAGGCAATTTTTTGTCTAGGGAAAAGCACTATTAGTTCAATGACTATCTTTATAGCTTTTAAATTCTAAGTTAACACAGTTTAATTTGTATTGCAATACTCCATGACAAGCCTCCTTGAGAGAAAAGAGCAAGGCATAGAAAATTTCCATCATGGTTGATTGGAGAAGTATATAAAGTAGATTTTTATTCTAGAAGCATACAAAATTTTTGACATAGAGCATCATATATTGAAGTCATTATGGGAAAAGTTTGTCACATAAATAAGGAACTTTTATTTTTTAAAAAAATGACCACTTAACTAAGCCTAACCGAGCGCAAGTTGTTACACCAACCAAATTGACCCACTATTTTTTTTTTATTTTTAATAGGCCTGAGATCGTCTGCACAGAGGTGGCACCGAGACTCCTAGGTATACAGAAAGGAGAAGAAAACTTTAGTCTCACCCCGACCAAATAATATGGCCTCACAGTAGGTCACACGGTCAAACCAGGCCTGACATGTATTTTCCTCTTTTTTTTCTTCTTTTGTTCTTTTGTTACACCCTCTCATAAATACAACCTTACATGCTCTTCCCAATTACAAGCAGTAATCTATTTGGGATGTTCTAGCACTCGCGCGTTTGTCATAGCTTAGTTTTCACAAGATTCAATAATAAATGTCGCATTAACATATCACACATCCACACATACAGAGAAATCAACACAACGTCCCACGCAATAAATACACAAAATCGAACAAGGAGCTCAGCTCCAAGCCAAACCACGTAATAAAGAAGTCCTAAGCAGTTATCCACAACTATTAGCTTTCATGAAAACCCAACAAAGCCCAATAAAGTTCCAAGGAGAGATCGGCAGCAATTAATGCAGAGGAGTGGGAATTTCTTTATACCTCAGTAGAGAGGATCTGGAGGGTTAATGAGAACCTCCTATAGCATTAGCCCAATACACCATGGAAAGAGAGCAGTAATCTTCTAATTTCAATGTAGAGGAGGGAATTTTAAGGAGATCTCCAGGACTTCCAAGTGGCTAAACCTCCTCATTCCAAATGTGGGAAAGCTTTGACCAAAGCTGCTTCAAGCCTTCAAAGAATCCACCAAAAAGGAGCAGCCTTTGAAGAGAAGGAATGTTGACTTCGAGAATATCAGCTGGGGAAGAAATGTTGACCAAAACCCTCCAAATTGCTAGCTAGACTTCTACCATTCGGAGAGGAGACGTGGAACCCAAAAAGAACTAAGGATTGAGAATACCAACAGAAGATTTAATGGAGAACCACAAGAGGTGAGATGGTAAACCAGCGTCACCGTTGGCTGCCCCACCAAGTAGAGCGAGGAGCTCCAGTCCAATGGGGGTTTCCCAATGGGGTAGTTGGAGATGACCACCACGGCTGGAAAGGCCAAGGTGAGCAAACCCTAGGGGATCAGAGAAGAACAACCGAAACAGGCTAAAGCCACCTGCTCCATTCCCTAATTTTTGTGCGTGAGAGAGACTAGTGGCTGCTGCTCTCTTATGTCACTTAACAAAAAATGGTTAAGTGTCCAAGTTTACAGCCACGCCTAACCAGTCCCTTGCACCAGGTCTCCTCCTATTCACCGCGGGAGGGAAAATGAATTGCCAAGCTAGTCCGCTTGGACTAGCTGACTCCCTTGAGTTGGGCTGCCACCCAACACAAGTCCCTGTCCTCCTGGACCGAACCAGAGAAAGAGCCACAACTCCAACCTAGCTACTCTTAGCGAACCATATCGCCCTGGTCCACACCAGCAAACTACACAAGTAGTCATCTCACAATCAGATAAGTCGACAATATGGTTTGGCTGACCCAAAAGCTGTGGTGCGTCCACCACTCAATTGGTCTCAACCTCGCCCGTGTCCGCAGAAGCGAACCCTGGTGTCTCACCTACGAGACGGATACGTATAAAAGAGGCACGTTTCAGCTTGTTCGATTAATATGTCACACAACACAGTCGTAGCAACGTCGCCTACTCGCTTTCGCACGTTACGTCTGATCCAGCATGCCGGCACACTATCGTGCACCAAGCCATGCTATCTCAGACCCCCGTTCGTCAGCTCGTGGCATCAAATACTATGACACGTGTGGACCAATATTAAGTCTACTAGGCGTACTAGTGACCGACTCATACGATCAGCTAAGTCTCGCAACCAGGCGACTATCTGTGCTGGTTTTATCCCATATCACATATGGGTAATCGACACCAACACCCAACAGGGCGGGGATCCCCTCTGCAAGCTAATCGAACCCATGCTTGCGTAACGAGTTGTCCACAACCAGACTCGCAGTGCCGAATCACGAGGTAGGCCCCAACCATACACCCGTGTTGAACTGGCCACAACCTGACGCTCAATAAAAATGGACGAATGAACATGTAATATATATATAAATGAAAGCCCACATGTCATCGCCTTTTTGGAGCACGCCTAAGGGCGAGGACGTGTCCCAGAATACAATAATAATACTAATAAAGATGGAGTCAGTCCGTTGTTGACTCCGAGATGCTGTAGAAGACCAACGGGTACTATACATATAGTGCCACAAAACCAGGTGCGTCACACAAGTCATGTGACAAAATCTTCATAGTAGATAAGAAGCACAAATGGGCCAAAAACTAATAATGCTAATTAGCATATTTTCTAACTTCATCTTAAAGTAGATAATTAATTTAATATTTTTAAATTTATAGGACATATCTCTCTGATATATCCATAATATATTTATGTTCAAACTGCTACAACTACTTTAGAATATGATACTTATAATGGAGATAAATCCTAATGATGCAACCATGACAATTAATAAATTACTTTTTTCTCAAATCGAGGCATGGACTTCAATACAAATGTTGGCATCAGTTGTAAAGTATCAATATTACGAAAGATTTGGTGTTTATTTTAATTTGTACTAGTGGTTATAATTTGGGTTAGAGCTCTAAATTTACGATAAATTGTAATGTTAATATTGGCACAAGAAATTCTTTGAGTAATTGCGAGCACAATTAGTCCATGTCAACATTGATTCACATAAAAAATGTGATAGCCACTTATATTGTTGGGTCAAGAAGTTAGTTACATGCACTATAATATGTGCATGCAGCGAATAATCTTAAAAGTGAGAAGAATATATTTTGGGGACAAAAGCTACATTTGACGTAACTGAAATTTTTAACTTTTATTTGTTGAAAAAATGCTGATTGAAAAAGTTAAAAGGTATTTAGCTAAACTGTTATGTTGGTCAATTTTTTAAAAAAAAAATATTTAAAATAATTTTAAATTTAATTTTTTTATTAAAATAATAATTTTGTTATCATAAAGACATATGAATATAGATGCTGATATGAGATGTAAGAAAAAAATAGTTAGAAAGTAGCCAAAAGTAGCTCTCTCTCAACTTTTCCAAACCTATGTTGCTTCTAGGTTCCAAACTTAGAAGCAGCATGCCAAATACTCTAGGTTTTCAAAATCAGCTGTTTTAACCAATTATGCCAAATAGGGCCAAAGTTGTTGAGCGGGTGTTTTGGCTCCGTCCATAATGTAAAAGACTCAATGGTGAATAGTGATGGTTACCTAGCATGATAATCCACTCATGGATGAGTCATAAATCAAGTTAACTAGAAGAAGACAATAATAATCGCCTAAAGATGAAAATGATGACTCATCATACTAGTAGTACCTATAATAATTTCAACTCGAGTAGAAGTGGCATCAAACCAATCTAAATTGGCAACTTGGTGCAAATAGACAAATGCAGAGGGTGATACCGAGGCAAATTATTCTAGCTTAAAACACAAGAAAGTGAAAAATACCATATCGTCTCTTAGATTCTATTAACAAGGAGTTCTACAATGAAGATGAGAGAATCTCCCCTTCTAATAAAGCTCTTCATTGTGAAATCTCATCATTTTTTTTAGCAATGTTAATGGTAGCATAAGCAGCTAAGCTCGAGTTCGAGATGCATGATGTACATAACATAATCCACCCATGCTACAAAAGATGAAGATTGCAGAGATAAGGAAAGCACATATGACAATATAAAGCAACAATGTTAGAGGAGAGTGCTAAATGAGCTAGTAGGTAATATGTCAATCAACAATTACTTTACAACAACAATGAGATGCAGTTATACTTGGCGTCGAGTTCAACAACAACCCTATTTATTAAAATATAAAAAATCAAAGACAAGAAATGACTGTAAAATTACCCTATTTATTAATTTTTATATGTAGAACAAATTTTGTGAGATGAATCCGAGTGATGAGATTAGTACTGAAGCAACTTAAGATGCTTAGTCACTTAGATACCATAGCCAGTGTACCATGCATCGGCACATTACAATATCAATACAGTATCCGTTCAATCATAGACTGATAAAAGTGCTTGAGATTTTAAATGTTGGGTTCTATCCCTAAGTGCAAGAAGCAGATAAAGATTATTGAGTACTGATGAGTTGAATCTAAGTAAAATATTACATCTTGTAATTAGATTGTTATGCTCTACCCTGCCTGCAGATGTGGTTCACCTAATACTTTTGTACTGGCATGTTCCTTCTGAAATGGTTGTTTTGATGGCTTTCAAACAAGGTGCAACTACAAACTCAACAAGGAGGATCTGAGACTAGGATTCAATGAACTCTGATGGTCAATATGAACAAATGTGTCAACCTTTTTTTGTCACTTGTCAATGTCCATAGGCAAAGCTGTTGGTACTCTAGCAGGTCCTGTTTCATTACATTACTGCAACAAATGAACACCCACCTACCATCATGTTTTCATTGCTGTATAAATGATTAAACAGGATAGTTAACATCTCATTGTCATTGTTAAGTAGCCAAATTCGGACACGTTCAATGTAGATTGGTTTTCTTCTACTTACAGAAAACTAATCCTAAATCAATGTAAATAATCACACGATATAATCAGGAACAGAAAAAAAACTCAACGTTTTCTCACATGGTCTAAGATAGACAACACGAGTGATTGAAGAAGAGCAAACTGAGTCAACTTTTTTATGGGAAGGCACAATCCAGAGATACAATAATATCGGTATTATAGTTTCTGCTGCACTGTTTCCTTTGTTTCCTTTTCAGAATAAGGAATAAAACGAATAATTAATACAAAAGGCCGAGAGAACCAAGAGAAACAAACAAGTTTCTGGTAAAGTGGGACCCTTGATGTACAAGGTTTGCATGAGCAAATTAACTACTGCTTTGAGTTGAAAATTCTTCACTTGGAGGCTAAATCTAAGGAATATTGTTTTGGCGTGAAGGAGTTGCAAATCATTCCATAGAAGTCAAGTGTTTTATTCTATTTTTGTTAGGCACATCCAAGAAGCATGAATTGTATAGACACAACCTCCTGTGAAAGTTGCGTTTGAATAATTTGAAATAGAAAATTGTTTTATCTCTTCTATTTTTAAATAGCTTAGCTTTTTTAATAACCAAATCAAAATAAAATAGCCAACCATTTTTTATTTTAAAATTTTATATTATTTTTAATAAAATTTAAAGTAAATTATATAAACACACAAATTATTTAAAAAATTATATTCTTACTTCTTGTTTTGTAAGGAAAATACTATAACATGAATGTTTATAAAAAATTAATAATAATAAAAAAAATTAGTCTATTCAAGTTAGCATGAAAATTTAGAATTAAACTAAAAAAATTAAAAATTTGTTAAAATTTCAAAATTAAATCAAAATGAATTAAACTGAACCGAATAAAAAATTTTAGTTGAATTAATTCATTTTTAGGGTTGACCCAAATTTTTGGCAGCCCTACCCAGGAAGCTTAAAACTGCATCCTGGCATGTAGAAATAGACATCATCTGTTCAGCAATACACCTAGTCAAAGGCAACGATAAACAAGTTCCTCGTTTCCATTGCGTTGGAAAAATTCGCAATTGTCAAACCAGAGTCAAAGAAAATGGGTCTAATTCTAGTTTGGTGAGCACCTCGGAGATAAATAGAGCTGTATAGAAAGCCTGAGTAGTTTGTTAATTAACTACCAAACACCTAAAGAAAATCCCCCTCCCCCTCTCTCTCTCCTCTCACTATATTTCTGCTGTTTTAATTAATTGTCTGTGGCGGAGAGAAAGGAGAAGGAGGGTGAGGAGATGATCTCAAGGACTCATGTTGCCTACTTTGTGGTGGTCTTCTTAATTCTCCTCCTTCCTAGTTCCTCTCAAGCCGCACCAGACTACAAGGAGGCGCTATCCAAGAGCCTCCTCTACTTCGAGGCGCAGCGCTCCGGCCGCCTCCCCCACAACCACCGCATCGGGTGGCGCGGGCACTCGGGCCTCACCGACGGACTCGAACAGGGAGTCAGTGTTTCACGACCCAGCCCGATCCATATCTACCATTAAGTTTGGGAATAATATTCTGCTTCATCCTCCATCTTGTTACAGGTCGATTTGGTCGGAGGGTACTACGACGCCGGCGACCACGTCAAGTTCGGCCTGCCGATGGCCTTCACCGTCACAATGCTCTCGTGGAGCGTGGCGGAGTACGGCGAGATGATCGCGGCGGCCGGAGAGTTGAAGCACGCGCTGGAGGCGATCAAGTGGGGGGCGGATTACTTCATCAAGGCTCACACCCGGCCAAATGTTCTGTGGATTCAGGTACTGCACACCAGTTGCTAAATAGAAATGGGACGGCAAACTATGGAGTATGGACTGAGTTCCCCTTAAATTTGTCGGTTTGTTAAGGTGGGCGACGGAGACACCGATCACTACTGTTGGCAGAGGCCAGAGGACATGTCGACGTCCAGGCAGGCTTACAAGATCGATGCAGAGCATCCAGGCTCGGAGGTGGCGGCAGAGACGGCAGCGGCGATGGCGGCTGCGTCCATCGTGTTCAAGGACGCCATGCCGCATTACTCTCACGTCTTGCTGCACCACGCTCAACAGGTCGGTATACTCTTTCTTTTCTCAAGATCAAGATAAAGAACACAAATTAACGTATAATTGAAGTTTGAATTGTTCTTTGGGTTTTATAGTTGTTCGAGTTTGGAGACAAGTACAGAGGAAAATACGATGACAACGTCGAGGCGGTGAAAGACTACTATCCCTCGACGAGCGGCTACGGTGACGAGCTGTTATGGGCAGCTCTGTGGCTCTACCGTGCAACCAAGAGAGATGAGTATTTTGACTACATAATTCAAAATGCTAGTGAGCTAAATGGAACAACATGGGCTATTTCAGAGTTCAGTTGGGATATCAAATATGCAGGCGTTCAAATCCTTGCTTCTAAGGTATGTATAATGTTGGAACAAGAATTTTTTTTTTTTTTTAAAAACAGCATATACTTCATTCCTTTCTCTTAATTATGATAATTTAATCAATGCTGATTATGAAATTTTACTACTTAAATTGGACTTTTGAGCACCAATATGTAGTGTTGGTGGAGAGTAGAAGACTAGGATGATGTGCAAATTGATTGGAAGATTGTTTATATTGAGTAGTTAAAGGATCAATCGATTGGAAGAAAAAGAATTGTAGTGTAATGAATGTAGATGTTGATCTAGCAACTAAATCGGATTGATGTGCAAATTGAAAGAAAAAGATGTTTAAATTGTCCACATGAATACATAGAAAACATCACCTCAACTACAAAATTTAAGCACCAAATCCAGTACGAACTCATGAATGATTTTTTTATGCTAAATTTCAGAGGAAGGCAAGTTTGGTGTTGAAAAAAGAGAAAAAAATATAATAAAAAGGTGTTCGTGGCAATTGCACAGCAAGTTTGGCGCAAATGAATCAGACTTAATTTAGAAAATAGAGAAAAATTGAGTTTAACTGCTGGCAAAAAAAGATAGTTTAATAGGGTTTTGTTTTTCTCTTGCAGCTGTTGATGGAAAAGGAAAGGTACCTGCAAGATAACCAAATCGTGACCCTAAAAGGGTACCAATCGAAAGCCGAACACTACCTCTGCTCCTGCCTCAACTTGAACCCCTCCGGCGACAACGTCGCCCGCACCCCCGCCGGCCTCCTCTTCGTCCGCCACTGGAATAACCTCCAATACGTCGCCGGCGCCGCCTTCCTCCTCGCCGTGTACTCCGACTACCTCTCCGCCTCCGCGCAATCGCTACCCTGCCCTCGATCTTCCGTGGGCCCCTCCGAGCTCCTCTCCTTGGCCCGATCCCAGGCGGACTACATCCTGGGCTCCAATCCAGTGGGGCTCAGCTACCTGGTCGGCTACGGGGCGGAGTACCCGAGGCGGGTGCACCACCGTGCGGCGTCGAGCGTGTCCTACAAAGCGGACAGATCGTTCGTCGGGTGCGCGCAGGGGTACGACGACTGGTACGGTCGGCGGGGAGATAATCCGCACGTGCTGGCCGGAGCGATCGTCGGAGGCCCGGATGAGGAGGATGGGTTTAGGGATGCGAGAGGGAACCACATGCAGACGGAGGCGTGCACCTACAACACCGCGCCGATGGTCGGAGTCTTTGCGAGGCTCGCAGAGTTGGAAGGGCAAATCGGGGAAAAGCAGAAGCGAAGCTCTTCGTCGTAGTAGAAGGGTTTCAACTGTAAAAGATGTAAATTTGTGGGTATTTTTTAAAAAATTTTGATCCATTCTTTTTTGGGTTTTTGATGTATGTTTTAATTTAAGATGAAAAGAGCTCGAATAACACAATACTTGTAAGAAAAAAAATAATTTAAGTTCTAAATTGCAAGTTCGTAATATAATGATTATAGTGTATAAGATAATTTGCAAGGAAATTCAAATTTTGAATTAATTAAAAATCATATATTAGCTTTTCGAATTTAAAATTTACAGCAAATCCGACTCTTAACTCTCTGTTTCTTGGAGGAAAAGAAAACTATAAGAAATGAAAAACTGGGAAAGAAAAAAATTCATATCCTATTTCCTTAGAAGAAAAGAAAAAAATAATAATAATTTCGAAGGTAGAACGAAGCGATGTTGTGTTTTCTTCAATTTTTCCGTCCGATTCAAGCGGAAAAGTTTCGGAGGAAAAGTTATAAAAATTTCCATCCATTTTTCCATTCAAATTTTTTCTTGCGCTTAAGGAAACAACAGAAAACTTATTTTTCTTTACTTTCCCTCTAGTTTTTCTTCCAAGAAACAGATTAAAGTATTCATAAACTTGCAATTTTAGTATATTTGAATAATAATTTAAGTAAATATTAATTTTAAATGTTGCCTATTAAAAATCGAAATAACTAAAGATATGTTATGGAACATTTGGTTGAACTAAATTGTGTAAAATTTAATAATTAAATATAAATTACGAAAATTGCAATTATTTGATATGAGCTATGCAAAATGTAAATAATATAAATTTGAAATAATTCGACATAGATTATGAACATTTAAGTTATTTAATTTTCAAAATTAGAAAATAATAATTATCTAATTTACAAACTATCAAAATTATAAATACTTTTTATAAAAATATAAATATTTAATTTCTATTAATAGATAAACTAAATTTGTACTTTAATCCAATACTTTTATTATTTTATAATTACGTTTTATTTTTATTATGCAATATAGTTTAATACAAAGAGTAAACAGCTTCTGGAAAATATAAAAATAAAAATAATACGTTGTTTGGCTTACGAAACGGGATTTATGCAATTTAATCCACAGATTATCAAAAATAAACAATTTAGTCCTTAGATTTTATTTTCCTCTACGTCCACAATTAAATAGAGTCACTATTTTTTATATAAATTTTAAAAGTAAATATATGTAAAATTTTTTGCGTAAAAAATTATTAAAATATTGTGTGTTTCTTAGGCAAAAAACTACTTAATTTGTTTTTGAATTTGACGGTGGAAATTTTAGTAAATAATTAAAAAAAGTGCAGTATTTCATGTAAATTATTTGATCTGTTTGAGAAAAATATACTAATAATATTTAAAATTATAATAACTTTATTATTATAATAATATTTTAAAATTTAGTATATTATTTGATCTATTCTAGAAAACTATACTGGCTTTATTATTATAATAATATTTAAAATTGCTATTGCTTTAATTTTACAAGATACCTGTTGTTAGGCCTACGGACTAAAAGATTGGGCGTGGCCCAATTTCCAGCCCAGCCCAAACACTTACCATTGATTGGATCGGGTGGCGGGTCGGGTTCGGTGAAACTCGGATCCGAATCCGTTTTCTCCAACGGATGAATCACGCGCGATTCGTCGCGTGTTTTCACTGGCTGACGCGGCAGCGTGGGCTGATGGGACGGGACGGGGTTCGGACTCCGTGCGGTCGTGGGCTGCGGAGCGGGCAAGAAAAAAAGAGGACGAGATGAGTCGTCCTCCTTACGAACATTGAGTGGAAAAAAAAAGGGGACGAGCTCGAAGAGGCGTCGTCGATTTGTCAACGGGATCTTTCCCCGCTTCCCTTTCCTCCGCTGAGCGTCGGTTTTCCTATTTAGACGATCGTCGGCGAAGCTTTCCTGGTGTTCCGGTGGTGTGGGTGGGTGGTCGGGACGCCCCGGAAAGCTTCGTCCTCCTCTTCGTCGTGTTTCCTCCGCCTCCCTCATGTCCGTCGCCGCTGTTGCCGGGAATCTTCACCGTCAGACCGCCTTGGAAGGCGCGGCCGACCACCACGTCGTCGACTGGAAGGAGCCGGCGGCCTGAGTGTCCGCCGAGGTATTCCTCTTGCCTCCTCTTTACGTTTCCGACAACTTTCCGATCTGCCTGGTGGCCGGACGGCCCGGTCGAGCTCGCTGCTCCTGGCGCCCCTTCTTCGCTCCGTCGGCGAGCCCTCTCTCTTCTCCCTCGCGGCTGCTGGTCCGCCTGCGCGCGGGAACTCCCGGAGCCGCTCCTCGCCTGCGCGCGGGAACTCCCGGAGCCGCTCCTCGCCTGCGCGCGAGTCTTCTCCGCGTCCATCGCCTGCGTGCGAAGTTGGACGCCCGGGTTCGCCGCCTGCGTGCTGTATCTTTCGTCCTTCGTCTGGCGAGCTGCTGGTGGTTGCCTGTAGCCCAGAGATCGGTTTGGAGGACGTCGACGTCAACAGTGGGAAAGTTCCGTGTCTTCGACGAGTACTCCTTCCTCCGACGTAGTCGCCGCCCTTCCCGTGGAGGTTCTCTGCCATCGTCCGACGGCCGTCTCTGCATCCTTCCTGCTGTAGAAGAGCGGCCCCGTCCCCTCGCCGAGCTCCACTCGAGCAAGATGCTCAGTCGATTCTCCGGCCTGCTAGCGGGAGCGCGCGTGGCGTGGCTCGCAAGGGCGAGCAAGGCTCACTGTTCACCGTCCACGTGTATGCACGTGTGATTCGGCGTGGTGGTCCTCTGGCTGTATTGTTCGTCTTGCCGGCGTGCGAGTGAGGGGCCGGCCTGGCTTCTTTCCATCTTCGGCGTGTGACGCCGTGTAAACGATTGTCCGTAATCGCCGGGCCCCGGTTTGATCTGACGGACACGGGAGTGAGTCCCATTTAGGTTCGGGTGAACCCGGTCCGGTTCAGCGATACCGGTCCTTGGTAAATCGCGAGTGTTGATCAAGACCATGTTGGAACGGCAGTGAGCTTCCGCATGAGTCCACAGTCAGGTTGGGAGTAGGTTCGGGGAATCGGCTCTGCCAGTCGCGCCCAATCCCGCAGTTTCGACCATTGGGATTCTTGCGTTGATGTATTTGGACTCGAGTCAGCGTTGACTCATGGGTAAAATAATTAAAAAAATATTATCGTAAACGTAGGCGTGACAGCTTGGTATTAGAGCCAGTTTCCTTCACGTTCCAACTCGTACGAGCGTCGTACGTACATTTTGACGGAACCGCTGCGCGTGTGCAGATGGCGTCTCTGTTAGATATTGAGAGTCTCCTAGCTCAGGTGACTTGACTCACCAGGGACTCTTGTTGTCTCGTGCCGTGCATTGGAAGCACGGAGCCGAGAAAAGGGAGGAGAGGGATCGACCACAGGATAGAGCTTGTGGCAGGATCCACTCCCCCGTCCAAAGCTTCTTATAGGATGCGATTCTGAAGCGCGCTATGGCGGCTTCGATAGCATCGACCATGGCCGATTGCGGCCAAGAGACCATCGTGCGACGACTCACATTGCGGTTCACGGCCCACTTGAGCGCTCCGGTTATTCGGGTCGGGGTACGGGATCGGGCGGGGCCCGAACCTGGATCCGGCCCCGTTAACCAATGGGGTTCAGGCACGTCGTGGGACTGGACCCATAACCCACAGGTTGGAGGGGTGTGTTGCCCCACGGAAGTTGCGAACTTCCTCTGGGATATGGTGACTTATTCTCACTCTATTCAGATCCCCGAGGGGGAGCAAACCCAGACTTACATCGCGAATCTCTCCGGAGACAAAATGAGGAAGAGATAGCAGACTCTAAAACTGCTATTTGGGAACAAGGAGAGTGGACGAGGTCCAACTAAAACAAAAGAGATCCCTCTCCTTGGTCCAACTGAGCCAACTTCACATAAAGGAACGCCTTATGTGAGAGAAGCTTGGAAGGACAGCAAGGATAAATCCTTGCAAACCGTCTGGGGTTCCTCGGCATATAGGGACGCTTGTATGAGTGGAGAAGACTCAGGGACAAAATGGTAATTGGGGCGAGCTAGGTTAGTCTTCAACGGGGGTGGTATGGGATGCCTTCGAAGAGGATGAGACTTAGGCATTGCCAAGTTACGATGTTGGACGAGTTTCCTGGGAACATATGCAATCCGATTGGATCGTGGGTGTTGTAGGACCCTTCCTACAATTCAGTGGAAATTACAGGTGCGAGTCGAGTCGCACAAAATGAGTCGTCTAGGACGATGAACAGGTAAGAGTGTTGGACTTAAAACATCCTCAGCACAGGACTGAGTGAGGTCAGTTGGTGCAGTAGACCCCGAGACCTCCGGGGTATCGCACGATATGGATATCGAAATCGGCAATTGGCAGGGCCGCTGCCATATGAAGATTTTGAATCTTCTAAACTACGAAGCTATCTTTGACCTCAAACTTTTGGTCAAGGCAGAGATAGCTGTGAGGTCTTATCTGTATGAGATACAGATATACGATGAGGATTTCCCTTGCCTCGAGCCGTGCATTGAGAGCAAGGAGTTAAGGAATGGAAGGAAGAGGGACTCCTAGGGAGTGCTCTTATTGGCGAACGTCTTTAGCTGCAGGGTTGAGCCAAGGAGATCCGACACCTCGGATCCAACGATTGGTAATATGTTGATACAGGATGGGCATCCTGTAGCTTTCGATAGTCGAAAGTTAAGTGGGGTGGAGCAGAGATACTCTGCGCATGGAAAAAGAGATGGTTGCAGTGTTGCACTGCTTCCGAGGATGGAGAGTCCTCCTGGGTATCACCTTCGTGGCGGAAACTGATAAGGTGGTGAGTATATATCTCACCACTCGGAAGAGATGGTCGGTCAAACTGGCCAGATGGTGGGAATTCCTAGCAGAATTCCATTTTCGGTGGGAACACAAGCTTGAAAAGGCTAATGTAGTGCCTGATGTACTGAGTAGGCTAAATGTCTTAGTGCGCTTTGCGATCTCCAGAGTGGAAGGAGATCTCCTTACGAGGATAAAAGCAGCAGTTGTGATCGATAAGGAATATTGAAAGTCTGTTGAGCAGACCAAGTCGAGTACGACCCGATGTTAGTATTTGGGCAGACGGAGTGGGTTAATGTCCTCACGGAGGACTGCCTTCGTCATTTTTGATGACTGCGAGTCAAAGGACTAGGTGAAGTGGATTGATTCGGCACAATTTGCTTATAATCTCCACAGATCGTCGTCTACGGGGCACGGCCCGTTTGAGCTTGTGTTAGGGAGACAATCCCTAACTTCGGTTGGCATTGCGATGAGGACCTCCGAAAGGAGATGTCCTGCTATCCTAAGTGTCACGCCCCGGTCGGATCGGTCTAGAATTAGCGCTTATCCGCTTCCTAGAGCCGTCCGGCGGAATACCAGAACGTAACTCACCCTAGGGTTTCCGATCCAAAATTAGAAACCCTAACTATCCCGAATAATTTTTATCCCCAAATTACAAAGTCACTCAGAACCCTAACCTTAATTTATGAAATCGAACCTCAAATCAAATACCTCTCGGTCAAAGTCAATCTTGACCAAATCAACGCCGGTTGCCGAATTCAAATCTTCGGATGCTGACGTCTTGCCGACGTCAGCCACTAAAATTTCTCTCCGCCGCGCGTAATCCTCCGCTGATGACGTCGCGCCGACGTCACGCCAGAAATCGAAACCTGAATTCGATTTTCACCTCTGCTGTTGACCGTTGACTGCGTGGACGCCTCGTTTCGAACGCCCGACGCGTTCGAAACTCGCGTCGTCGTCTTCCTCGCTCGTCCGAAGCCGAGCGTCCGCCGTCTCGTGGGAACGACGTCGCCTGCGTCGTTCTCACCTCCGCCCGTAGCCGATCGACTGCCGCCTGCCGTCTTCACCCAAATCACCAGACGGTTTGAATCTCAGGGGAACAGGGGAGGTAAGAAAAGAAAGCTTTTATTTCTCTACTCGAAGATACAGCTTTCGCTTGCCGGCGACCCACGCCGGTGCCCTCGTTCCCTCCCTCGCCGGACCTCCCGGCTACAGTCTCTCAACCCTCTCGTTGCTCTCTCGTGGTCGTTCCCCCGTATCGATCGAACGATCGATCGATCTCTTTATAGGCGGAAGCCGCCGCTTCCTCACCTCTGCGCGTCCGCGCCCGAGTAGCTCACCGGGATATCCGAAGACGCGTGCGCCGCTGAAGCCGTCGATGCCATCCGAAGTTTACTCGCGTCCGCTTCTCGCGCGTTGCCACGCCGCCACAATCCTTCGGCGTCCGAATTTCGCGGTGAAAGCGGCGCTTGCGAGCTCGCGCCCGAGCTCCGGGTCGAAGTCGAGCTCCTGTGCTCGATTTTGGGGTCCGTGCCTAGCCCCCTGGGCCTTGGATTTGGGCTTGGGCCGAACCGGCTTGACCCAGGCCTGACACTAAGGATAGCTCGTGAACGAGTGGAGTCGTTCCAGGAGGTTAGATACAGCCTTGAGGTAACCGCGAGACGAATGCATCAATATGCAAATCGTCCACATTAGAGTGAAGCGGCATCTGACAGTCCATGTGAGCTTCCAAAAAGGAGTTTTCATAAGGATCCGAGGGATTCAGCTCGATCACAGTCGCTTCGTGCGCCTCCTACGGTTCGAACGGAGTTCGACCAACGGATTGGAAGGATCCTAGATCATCGAGTTTTGGGGTATGACAGGATGAACCGACGAACAGAATTCCTCGTTCGATGGTAAGGTTCTCCAATGGAAGAAGCTACATGGTATAAGGTGTCCGAACTGTGGCAGTTCGAGGATGAAATCCGACGTTATGTTGAATCGTCGAGGGCAACGACTCACTCCGGAGGGGGAGAATGTTAGGCCTACGGACCGAAAGATTGGGTGCCGCCCAATTTCCAGCCCAGCCCAAACATTTACCATTGATTGGATCGGGTGGCGGGTCGGGTTTGGTGAAACCCGGATCCGAATCCGTTTTCTCCAACGGATGAATCACGCGCGATTCGTCACGTGTTTTCGCTGGCTGACGCGGCAGCATGGGCCGATGGGACGGGGCGGGCTTCGGACTCCGTGCGGTCGTGGGCTGCGGAGCGGGCAAGAAAAAAAGAGGACGAGACGGGTCGTCCTCCTTACAAACATTGAGTGGAAAAAAAGGGGGACGAGCTCGAAGAGGCGTCGTCGATTCGTCAACGGGATCTTTCCCCGCTTCCCTTTCCTCCGCTGAGTGTCGGTTTTCCTATTCGGACGATCGTTGGCGAAGCTTTCTTGGTGTTCCGGTGGTGTGGGTGGGTGGTCGGGACGCCCCGAAAAGCTTCGTCCTCCTCTTCGTCGTGTTTCCTCTGCCTCCCTCACGTCCATCACCGCCGTTGCCGCCGTCGCCGAGAATCTTCACCATCAGACCGCCTTGGAAGGCGCGGCCGACCACCACATCGTCGACTGGAAGGAGCCGGCGGCCTGAGTGTCCGCCGAGGTACTCCTCTTGCCTCCTCTTTACGTTTCCGACAACTTTGCGATCTGCCTGTGGCCGGACGGCGCGGTCGAGCTAGCTGCTCTCGGCGCCCCTTCTCCGCTCTGTCGGCGAGCCCTCTCTCTTCTCCCTCGCGGTTGTTGGTCCGCCTGCGCGTGGGAACTCCTGGAGCCGCTCCTCGCTTGCACGCGAGTCTTCTCCGCGTCCGTCGCCTGCGTGTGGACGCCTGGGTTCGCCGCCTGCGTGCAGTATCTTTCGTCCTTCGTCCGGCGAGCTGCTGGTGGTTACATGTAGCCCAAAGATCGGTTTGGAGGACGTCAACGTCAACAGTGGGAAAGTTCCGGGTCTTCGACGAGTACTCCTTCCTCCGACGTAGTCGCCGCCCTTCCCGCGCAGGTTCTCTGCCACCGTCCGACGGCCGTCTCTGCATCCTTCCTGATGTAGAAGAGCGGCCCCGTCCCCTCGCCGAGCTCCGCTCGAGCAAGATGCTCAGCCGGTTCTCCGGCCTGCTTGCAGGAGCGCGCGCGGCGTGGGTCGCAAGGGTGAGCAAGACTCACTGTTCACCGTCCACGTGTACGCACATGTGATTCGGCGCTGTGGTCCTCTGGCTGTATTGTTCGTCTTGCCGGCGTGTGAGTGAGGGGCCGGTCGGGCTTCTTTCCATCTCTGGCGTGCGACGCCGTGTAAACGATTGTCCGTGATTGTCGGGCCCCGGTTTGATCCGACGGACGCGGGAGTGAGTCCCATTTAGGTTCGGGTGAACCCGGTTCGGTTCAACGATACTGGTACTTGGTAAATCGCGAGTGTTGATCAAGACCATATTGGAACGGCAGTGAGCTTCCGCATGAGTCCACAGTCAGGCTGGGAGTAGGTTCGGGGAATCGGCTCCGCCAGTCGCGCCTAATCCCGCGGTTTCGACCATTGGGATCTTTGCGTTGACGTATTTGGACTCGAGTTAGCGTTGACTTATGGGTAAAATAATTAAAAAAAATATTATCGTAAACGTGGGCCTCACACTTGTTATGATATTTAGTGATTGTTATATGTATATATTCTTCGTACATGAGTCCAGTGGCAACCCGATCCGGAACCCGTTTTGGTACATTTCCGGGCCCTTCTTCATTGCTTGCTTCCGACCCGTTGGGCTCCTGGCTTTATCCGCGTTCGCGCGCGCCGAGGCCACCGAGTGACCGAATGGAGGAAGAGAAGGCCGCCGCCTACTACGATGAACTCAGCCGCAAAGGCGAGGGCGCCGCCCGCTTCAAGCAAGGCCTCGGCTTCTCCTCCTCCTCCTCTCACAATTCGGAGCCCTTCCCTTCCAGGTCCAAGGCATCCTCCCTGTTCTCCTCCTTCGTCCGGGCCTCTAGCCCTAGCGCGAACCCCCCTGATGAGCAGCAACGCAAGCAAGCCCAGCTTCAAGCCATCCAGAACAAGCTAAAGAAGGATCACCGCCCCCGCCGTTCCCCTTCTCCCGATCTGCATCAACGCCGCCGCCATTCTTCCTCCCGTTCTCCCGACCGCGACCGTCGCCGCCACCGCAGCAGAGAAAGAGAAGTACGCCGATCCGATGACCGGAGACACCGCTCTCACAGCAGAGAGCGCCGGCGAGATTCGGACCGTCGCAGCCGGCGTTCCCACGACCGAGATGTGGATTCTTCTTATTCTAGAAGTGTAAGAAGGAGCCGGAGTCGATCGCCTTCTGGGGATTATCGCCGGAAGGATCGAGATCGTATGGCTGGTTATGAAAAGGATAGGGGTGGCGAGAGGCACCAAAGCTCGAAGAACAAGAGTAGCGGTGATGGTGTTGATTATTCTCAGTTAATTTCTGGTTACTCAAAGATGGCGAGTATTTTTGTTCTTTTTCTTGTTACTTGCATTGATTATTTCGTGGCTAGTTGGTTCTCCTTGGCTGAATTTTTGTGGTGTCACAGTTCTTACTTTACATTGTTAAAGAATCGGTGCTTTCAAGTCCTCTATCTCGTTTTTATCTAATAAAAAAAAGTAAAGAATAGCTCCTTCGTTTGTCGAATATCAATGTTTATATTAGAACTTCCAGTTTGGCCAAAATATTCTTCCACCAAGGTGGACCCAAGTGTCTTAAGAGTTCACTCGAGATAGCTTATCTTCTTTAGAAGCGGATCATGTATTAATATTTATTTTGTTTTCCTCAGAATGTTTGTGTATTTTAGATATAATGCATTTCATAATGGCATTATGTTGTTTGGTCGTCATAGTATTGTTTAACCAAGAAAAAGGAAAGTGGAAGATCATTGAGCAATTAGCTTGATTTGAAGTCATAATTAATAGGATCGATTGAGTTGGATCAGAATCAACTATTGATCAAAGTTTCTATGATTTGTACGGAATAAGAGGAAATGGGTAAAACATAACTAGACACATTTAGGGATTACGGTTAAGTACATGATTGGAATAGATATAGTAATTAGCTGGATTCTTGCGGAGTTAGGGGAAATAGGGTGAAGTTGATAGGAGAGGAATAAAAATTATAATAGAAAGAGGTGAAGAGGGGTGGAAGATTTCTGATGCATCTGCACCTCATGGTCTTCAATTCTTATTCTTCAATGAAAGCCACCCATTTCTCTCCAAGGTCTCTTGCAGAGAATAGTCAATCCACTTAATGATGGATCGCTTATATAAAGAAAGCTGTCAGCCACCTAAGGGTGCTATTGCCAATCTCATTTTTTCTTCATCTTTTTTTTCGTTAATTTTTTCACTAATGCTGATTTTGCTGATCTGACACGATTGATGTCAATTGATATGGTTGATATCCTATTTTTGGTATTGGTCGGTACCTATTCCACTCCAGTGAATTGTGTTTAAGATATTTGAGCTACATGAATAAAAACTGATCCTATTCAACTTTTTAGTAATGGAGGAACTTGTTCTAACTTTTATGGTTAACGAAAAAAATGCTCTTTATTTGGGCGTACTTTAGTTTAGCCTAGAAAAAAAATGCTGCGTTAATATGGAAGATTTTGAGAAAATATGCTTGATTGAAGATGGCCAATCTACAACAGGAAAACTACTAGTAATTTGATTGAGTATGCAGTTTATTTCAAAGCTAAAAGTGAAAAATGTTGATCCTCCAAACATGTTAGCACTACCATTGATTGGTCTTCAGTAAAGGAATATGTTTTTGTAAATATATTCTGGAAAGTGTTTACAAAGATGGAATGTGTTGTAGTTAGGAAACAAAAGAATTATTATTTTTTCTTCTACACAACCTTTGAGTAAAGGGAGGCCACTACTCCAACATTGTGACATTGTAGAGTCATGAACCCCTTTTTTGTTATACAGTAGAATATGAGTGAGTTTGTTCAGTATAATCTATTCTCCCACAAAGGAAGGCTCTTGCTTGTCTTACAAGACACTAGGTAGAGTCATCAATTGTAGCATTTAGATTAGGGCAAAGTTTAACTATCCCACTATTGACCAGTTGGTGGCCATCTGTAGTTGATATTTGAGAAAACAAAGTGATGGAAACAAGGAACTAAGATGATATAGTACACGCTGCCCCTGTAGCTGACTCATTGTTATTCAACATGTGTACTATGCTGATTTCAACTTGAAATGCATCCTTGTCAAGACGCAAGTTCCACATCTGATATTCTGGTGCAAGTATAGAGCTATATGTCATGCATACGGAAGTATTTATGGTCCATTTATAGATAAATTCTATTGACTGGCAGAAGGATGATATAGCACGCACCTATAGCTGACTCATTGTTATTCGACATGACTACTATACAGATTTTCAACTATATTATGAATCCTTTTTAAATTGCAAATTCTGACGTTTGATAACATCCAGCCTATAGCCGACTCATTGTTATTCTACCTGTCTACTATGCAGATTTTCAACTTGAAATGCATCCTTTTCAAGTTGCAAATTCTGACATTTGATATTTGTGCTACAACTATAAAGCTATATTATGCATGCGGAAGTGTTTTGCATGGTCCATTTCTGGACAAATTCCTATGACTTTTGGCATATTTATTTGTTCTGATGAGAAGTAATATTGGACCTTCGACCTTCAACTCTGTAGTCAATACCAATGTTGGATAAATTTTGTTTATGTACTGCGGTATGATCTTGAGATCTTCTTTTGTGTACTTATTTATTATAATAAGCTAATAAAATAGTGCAGTCACACTGTTTATTTTAGTTTGTCCTTTTTTGTTTTACACACAGAAGACCATAGTTATTTTTTAATGAGAGCATGCTTCTTCCTTGTGTGCATTGGAGCATTTTTATGCAATTGACTATTATTTTTGTTTGTTACTCATATATATATTTTTTTATTTTTCCTTTTTCTTACCAGACACCAGCTGAAAGAGTAAAGGCGAAGATGAAGCTTCAGCTTTCAGAAACTGGTACTTCAATTTTCTTGTTAGTGTAGTTTTAACTTTCAATAAGATTGAATACAAACTTGAAAAGTAAATATTTCCGCTTAGTGTTGCAGTATCGCTGCAAATGCTTAAGACAAATCTTAAGTGAGATCAACATTTTCAATCTGGTTTAGGAAGGATTGTCTTTCTTTCCTGTCTTATTTTAACTTAAGTTAAAGGACTTCCATTACCATGCATCATAGAAAGTGAAGTGTATCGGAATTTGGATCCTGTTTGATGTTTGCATTCCTTGTAGTAAGTACATCTGTTCTCTCAATAATGTGATATGATGGAATGACTCTCCTAATGAATTAGATCTTTTTTCCTTCCTTCACTAGTTGCTTTGAGTCGAGCAACTCAAGTTTTCTCTTTTTTAGTCATAACTATGCTACGTAGCTATCACCAAGATAGGGCTTAAAGTTGGATGTTATTCTCTTGTTCATTGCGCCCTTGTCTCTCAGTCTCTCTAAAACATAGTAATACAATTTTCATGGAATATATAAATAAAAAGATATGGCTTTCCTGAAGCAGAGCTATAGATTAAATTTATGTGATTTTGAAGTAGCATGGGTGTGTTTGCCTCAAACTATTTTTTTTTTGCCTCAAACTATTGCCATTGTTAGTTTTGCTATGAATCAGGAGAAGTATAGGTGTAAGGTTTGTTTTATTTAGGTCAAAGGTTGTGATCAATGTTAATTGATTTCCTACCTATAGACGGTGAAAGTTGTATGAGAGAGGATCGGAGAATTGAAAAAATTTTGCTAAATTGTTGGAAATATATTTTAATAAATACATATTCAATTTTATAAGCAAATTGAATATAATATTCTAACACACTAATATAATATTAATTAAATTGTACTAAATCCACATATGTATATATTTATACCATTCTCTAAACAATAAAATCATTTAAATATTAATAAGAAGTATTGAGTATACACCCAATAATTATAATGTCAAAGAAGCTTATAATTGACTTTGTTGTTAAAAAACAATGAAGTTACCAATATGATAGATTGCAAAATAGACAAGGTAGAGTAACCAAAACATACTTATAGTAGGGTGAGTGTGATAGTGGAATGGAGTGTACCTTCAAGGCTAATGGTAGGGTTGCTAGTGAAGTCTAAGTCAAGATAGGTTGGTGACAATGTTGAAGCATTGCTAGTCAACAAAGGTAATTGGAATAGAATGAGCAAAGTAAAAGAAAAAATCTTGAATTGCACTAATTATTTAAACTACTAGATTAGAGATTAGAAAATTAATTAGTAGGTATGTGGGTTGGCACTTAGTCACCTATTTTATTGGATTGGAATGGATCAGAGGTCCTACTATTCCTACACCCATGCTGAATCATTTTAGCTAATTTGGCTTGTAGGATTTTTAGATTCTAAGATCCAATGAGTTTTTTTATCAGTGTTGGTTGGAACTAAGGATGAAGAAATTGGTTGGTATTGCCAGCATGGACTAGGTGGACCTTAGACAAATCGGTTCATCTTTCTTTGCTGATGTGTGCATATGCGAGTTGCCTCCGGACTCAATATCCCGATATATGGTTCTTTAGTTCTTCATCTTTGGGTGTTGGTGATTGCTTCCATTCCCTCCATCGCCCCTAAAGCATTCAATTTGTCAAGTGGAGGTTGGTGTATCGGCCACTCCCCCCACCGGTGGCTCTTGGATTGATATGATTATACCGACCGCACTGTGTCAGTACAATCGGTATACATCGATTGAGCTACCAGTATGCTATCTCAAACCTTGGTTGGGACAATGTAGCTTTAATTTTTCTTTCAAGGTATGCTGGAAGTTAAAAAGCTCCAGCAAAGGATATTGGTGTATATGTTTATGTTGTGATAATCATAGGAGTTACTTGGATTTTTATGGGGACAGCTTTAAAATGAAAGGATATATTAGTTGGCAAGTCTGTCCTCTATAGTTGTACTGTCAAATTGCTTTGGCATTCAACATAATGCCTACAGAGTACTTTTTTTTTTAAGATTCGCTGATGGTGAGACAATGGGAGAAGATATCAAAGGGTGAAAGGATGATAAAGAGACTTCTTTTCTTGGAAACTGGAACTATCTCACGTATCCTGTAGTGCACTGTCTATATGTTAAACTCATTATTAGAAATCATATCTTTTTCGAAAGTAATATTGACTTGGCAGTTCTTTTTGATTTTCTGTAAGGCTGGCTTGATTTAGGTTACAACCATAGAAGAACAAGTCTTAAGCCCCAGTACTTGTGGTCGGTTGCATAGACTTTTCATGAGATCTTATCTTTATATCATGGTCATGCAAATCTCCTTTTATTGCCTTGAATCTTCTTATGTCTTTCCTTCACCACCCATCTTATTCAATTCAACCGTCTAACTTCAACATTTGTAGGTCTTCTTTAAACATGTTTTCTTTGAGGTAGGATGTTTATTTATTATAGGGAGGTTTGTACTATTAATTCAGGCTTTGATAATAAATTACAGAAAGTTTAATGCCTCTTGTTTCTTTTTTTTGTTATCTCTTCTTTGTATTTGGTTTTAGGCATTGCTTCTACAATAAATTCTTAGAATTCTTTTCACTAATATTTCCTGATATTAGACACCTCCCAGTCGGATGGAATATGAAGGAACATATCCGTACACGTCAGTATGTTACCAACTGTATGAATGAGTTTGAAAACAAATTTCCAAAATTTGTCTTTGATATCATATGCAAGATATTTATAATGATGTGGAATCCTTGGTTTGTAAGTGCAAATTGTGTCTCTGAATAATAGCTTAAATTAGTAGTTAATAAGTACAAATAAATAAGTGTGACAAATTATCTGCAGTTTTACATGTGAACTCAAGAGTAGTAGATCGTAATTTATGTAGTTTTTTTTCTCAACTCTTCATGGAGATGGATCAAGAATAGTAACAAGAGAGGAAAATAATGATAAGATGCTAGTAGAATATCAGCAGATGAACTTAGTTTAAAATTCATAATCTCTAGTAGCTCTGCTACCAATTTAAATTTTATCAGATGATCAATTATTCTTAAACCTTAAGCTTTTAGGAAAAGGCTGAACTGATATATCACCATCCTATAATTCTGGTTCTATTATTTAACTTTATGATGCATACTAATATGAAATGAATTTAACAAGTTTTAATCGTGACAGTTGCAAAGGATACAGATAGAGGCATGGGCAGTGGATGGGAACGGTTTGATTTCAACAAGGAGGCACCACTTGATGATGACAGTGATGAAATTGAAGGTTTGATTTTTTTGCTTATTTTATTGTGCCTTCTGATATAATAATTGAGCTTGTTGGCGTCTACAAATGAATTAATACCTTGCCTGGTCGTGCATAGTCTTTGCAAGTGATCTCTTGTGATAATTTGGTGGCATTACAATTTTTTTTTAAGATAGAAATGATTAGTCTTTTGTCCAACCTGACTCTTAGGAACTGTAAGAATACTTTAAATCTCTTTGTCCTATATGTGATAGGTTTAACTGCACTGACTCATTAATCTTGTAATTTTTTTGAGCTAGGAGTATTATAGTGATTGTTGCCATTTCTTTTCGCACGTCAATTTTTAAGGCTTGGTACTAGATGTCAGTTCTTTTGAGATGATCATATAAGTTGGCTTAATTGGTAACATTTTTTTACTTTTGTTAAGATATGGATTCATTCTCTTCGGTTTTGTTGTTCGGAGTTGGTTTATATTGTTTATTCATATGCCATAATTACATTAGGTGAAAAGCTAATTGAGTAAATAATTGACTTGTATGTAAATGGAAGTTTCAATATATTGTATTTGGCTGCACTAAACTCTTTTCAAATAAATCAATCTGGGAAATCGACTAGAAGACCTTTTAAGCTTTTTTCTGTCACTACAATATCTGGCAAATGCCTTTATCATAAATTTGGGTCTTGATAGCATTTCTCGGTGCCACCCATTATCCCATGATAAATAAATACTCTGATGTATAACTTTTCGAGTTCCTTTCTTACACGGCTTCAAATGTTATCTGTGCTTATTAAGGAGTATCTTACCAACAAGTCGCTTTAATCTCCAGCCGCAGATGATGATGCTTCACTGATCAAGGGTATAGGAAAAAGTTTCAGATTTTCTGCAGTTGAGGTACCATTAATTAATATACAATACTTTTAATCACGCGGAATAAGATACCATTTCTTTGGATCTCATAGAAACTGTTTAAGTTTCTTTTAGTCCAAACGTGAAGAGGAAATTAAAGCTGCCCATGACAGTGCCATGTTTGGAGCGTCGGCCACTCCACCAGATCTTGAAATCGAATCTTCTGAGAACAATGCCACAGAGAATTCTCCTGAAACAATTGCCAGTGAAGCTCTAGTAAGCGATAAGGTAAATAAATTATTGCCTCCCGAGAGCATAGGCTGTGTTTGGAAATGTATTGGGTTTTCCGAAATTCATTCTTAAAGTATTTGAAAAAAAATCAGTTAAGAAGTTGCTTTATAAAACTGGAAGTGGGAAAGTAATTGTGTCAGCTAAAAGTACTTTAAAATATGCTTGCTGAACCTCTCTTCTTACTCAGTTACTCCCAAGTGCTTTTACCCTTGAATGCTCTTTTATGAATGGATCTCCAGATACACCCTTAGTGAATGGCTTGCTAATTCTCTGCCATATTGCTTACACTACGGTGTCAGGTGATCGCAATGCAGCAAACTTCCTGGCGTGATAGAGCTCGTAGATTCCGGAACGACTCAGAAAGTTGAATTTCCTGTCCGACGAATTGCCAGAGCTCATCAAAACATCCATCAGAGACCATAGCACAGATTTGTGATATTTCTGGTGTTCACTCTAATCTGTGAGGTGCACTGCACTGTAAAACAACAACAACGAATCCGGTCGGGCAGCTGTCGTTGACGAAGGGGGCTTATGTTGTTACTGCAGAGATGTGTCGAATCTCTTTTAGTTTGTGTTTGAGTGCTTGTAGCGTTAGCGTTTTTTCTAGCATGTGCACTGCCCTATTTAGTTGCTACGTTGATTATTCTTTTAGTTGATGAAGTGATGATGCATTTGTATCTTTAGAGAAAAGGGAAATCAATTCAGAGTCTCGATATTGAAGTTTGGCTTCCTCGAGATCAGTTAAGTGATTTTAGGTGAAGGGTCTTTTGTTCAAGCCATTCTCATGTACTTCAGTTGTCTTAGGATGCAAAAAAAATATTTAATAGAAATTGCCAGATGCGAAAAAATGCGAGTTATTTGTGAAGTTTCGTTTAGTTATGTCTTAGGTTCCTTTTATGTCTGATAACATTTGCATTGAGCTGTTTAAAAGTATAATAATAGTTCGTTATAGCATTTTTCTTTTAACAAAATCTTAGGTTGAGTTAATGTTAAAGATTTTAGAAAATTATGATGCATCAGATACTGTTTTGGTCATGCTTGTCATCGAAAAAAAAATTGATAGGTAAAGGGTACTGTATGTTCGTTGAGTGTTGCAGATACTGTATGTTCATCGCGTGTTGCAGATTCTTCACTCCTGTTTGGCATTCATTTGTTTGCTTGGACGCAAAATAGAATCGATATGCAGGAACGATGCCTACAATTTTATCCATCATCACCTGAGTGTAAAATGTTAGTATCTCTTCATATATCAGTTGCCAATAAAATTAACATTTCTCATAAAATTGCTGCATATCTCAATCTTTATATATCAAATTTAACACAACAAAAAAGTTTAGAATAAACAAATCGAGACCCAAATTGACATTATCCCCTTGACATTCTAAAGCGAATCGAAAAGGAGATTCCACTCTGACAATTCCACATTGAGATCCTGCAGATCATGTTGCATATCCAACGTGAACAAACTTTAGGAACAAATTACTAATTTATATTTAACAAAAGTCTATTATTACACACACCACTTATTCAACATGGCCTTCCTAGTTTCTTAGGAACAATATATTAACTTAATTACTCATTATCTTTTTTTTAAAAAAACCTATATTTCAAGAATTGTATTTATTATTTAACGTATAACGATGTGCCTTTAATTAATGGACGGTTAAATAATTTGAACAGAATTTAAGAATTAAGACAATATCTTGCTTTGGTCCTCGTATTCAGATGGTTCACAATTGACAATATATTTGCCAAAAAAGAAATATCCTTAAGAAGATTGCATTACGCATAAGAGCCGACTATGAGTAACCCATTTACAGCTGTCTCTGACATCGTTCTACCTTCTAGTTCTATGCGCGTGAGTGAGAAATTTTCTTCATGAGTCACTCCCGTCGCGTGGAATAAAATTCTTAAGCGCCCAAAATTCGTTTTTGGCAAAAAAGAATATATATTTTTTAATTTTTTAAAAAATAATATATACCTAACTAATATCATATGTAAGATAAAAAATATTATTTACGTTATAAAAAAATTATTTTTGTTTAAAATATTTTATACATATACGTAATCTATTAATATTGATACTATTAAAAAACTTACAAAATATATATTATTTCTAAAAAAAATTAAAAAAAATATTTTTTACCAAAAACAGATCTCCGTCGCGTGGTGTGATCCGCAATCCATGATCGGATCTGGAAGGTACCGTAAGGGTTGTAACGGGTCGGGTCAGAGGAATGTTCTGGAGAACCCGATCCCGCACGAAACGTAGGAGAACAACACACTGGCTTTAAAAGACCCACAGATACTCTCTTGCACTCACGTGCTTCATAAGATGCGGGCCCAGGAAATCTACAGTCTGCTATCCAATCATCACATGGGTAGTCGTCGAGCACACAATCATGAGTCGAATAAAAATAACGGGGATATTTTAGTCGTTCGGTCGCTCGCGGACCTGCACGAACGGGGGAATTAGAGGCAGCCGGAACCGGAAGGCCCGAAACCGTAAAGCCGTGGCTCTGTACCGCTTAGTTTCCAATTTCGTTTTCGTCGCCTCGCTCTTCTCCTTGTCTGTCCGTTGCGGCTCTCATCGTCGTCGTCTTCTTCTTAGTCTTCTTCCCTTGCAGAAAGCCGTAGGGTTTCTCCTCTCCTCCGACGTCATGGCCGATGAGTCCTTCGCCGTCATCTCGCGCGACGTCGCCAGGAAAAAGAAGGTATTCCCATCCTTGCCACTTCTAATTTCTTCGTTTGATTCGATCCCAATTCCATGTCTGACGTCGATCTTTTACTTTCTGATCAGACCAACAGGTCGGCAAAATTAAAGCAGTGCAAGCTCGATGCGAGGCGCGAGCAGTGGCTGTCGCAAGGTAACTTTCCGACTATTCCGCCGCTCGGGATTTGATTCTGGGTTGTTGCTGATGTAGTGGTCTCGCCTGGGAAATTAAACGATCTCGATTTATTAGGTTTTACTTCTTTTCTCGTCTAGATGTAATCAAGTTTTCGCCGATCTGCAGTGAGGACGAAGGATTGCGTGATTACGAGCAGGGGAATGCCTTCTGCCTTCGCTTCCTCTCATCCTGAACTCTCGGGGAAGTTGGACCATAGGCCCAAGGAAGAGCAGGAAAAGGAGGAGCAACATTATGTTGCTGGGAAGCTGAATTGTTCTCCTACTTGTGAGAGCGAGGTAGGTTCCCCAACCCATAGTCCTACGAATGGTTCCGCAAGCAATAGTAGCAGCAGCGGGAGCAGCTTTGGATCTTCCTCCAGAAGCATCAGCGATGCTGAAGCGGATGAGGATGATTGCGGGGAAAGAGAGGATGAAAAGGGGGGAATTGACGATTGGGAAGCTTTAGCCGATGTCTTGTCTGACAGTCATGCCCACAGTCAGACTGAACTAGATCCCAAAGCCACCACCCACGATTCCACTGCAATACCCGACGGCAAAACCAAGGATTTGGCAAAGCACGATTCTAAAAGGGCAACCCCCAGAGCTTGGAGACTGGATGATGCTTTTCGCCCTCGGAGCCTTCCGAACCTCTTAAAGCAGCGAAGCTTCGGTGTGAGCATGGATCGACATTTTGTGGCAGTTGGGTGGGCGCATCATAGCGTCCTCCCTGCCCCGTCCTCGTGCCCTATCTGCTACGAGGACTTGGATCCAACAGACTCGAGTTTCCTCCCCTGTAGTTGTGGGTTTCGCCTCTGTCTGTTCTGCCACAAAAGGATTCTCGATGGTGACGGGCGCTGCCCTGGATGCAGGAAGCATTACGCTCCTGTTGCAGGTGGAGAGGTTTGCATCGGTGGTGGAAGGCCACCTTTGGCTCTCCATCTCTCACGTTCTTGTAGTATGAGTTCAAGAACCTAGGTAGAGTCAAAGAGGTCTAGTCTGTTTTTTCCGTTCATTTTGCTATCATCTGAAGAAATCTGTAGTTCTTTGGTGCTTTTATAGTTATATAGAGGATTTGTTGGATCCTCTTATAAGGAAAGCTATGTGAATATGGGCATAGGTTCGGTTGTACAAGAACTGGTTTTGGTAATTTAATCATGGGTAGCATGTTCTGCTTCAGTCTTATTGATGTTTGCGTGTTCTTGGCAATAAATATATTAAAGTTTAATTGTTTACAGCATGTTAATCTTTCCGAGTTTTAAGTTTCAATGTTATGCTGAGATCAGTTACAAATTTTTATAAACTGTAAAATTATGAAGAACTACTTTTATATATGTTTTTTTGAGTTCTAATCCATGATCAGTTTCTCGTCTGACATTTTATGAACTGCCAGCCCTTGTTACACTACAGACATACATATACATTTATGTACATGTATACATGTCTGATGACTAAACTCTTGTAGCTCCTTACATATAAATATTTTTTTAATTTACTGTAAATTAAACATTACAAAAATCATACACGCGTACCTGACACTCTTAAGTGAGGAATGAGAACCATATCTGAGATCCATTGCAACTAACCTCTTACAAGACAACATCATCTTGCATATCTACTATAAATAGCTCATGAAAGAAAGAAAGTTGAACATTATTTGTATCTTTCACCTCCTAGTCGGTGCGTAGCTTCATTACCTGGTCTATCTTGTTCTTCTATTAGGATATTGATTGTTTATTATCATGTAACTATGTTTCAAGATAATAATAAATCACTTGTTCTGGTTTATGATCTATTCACCATGATGGTCTATGCTCTTTTCTATTGATGAACTTGGGTCCTTCAGCTGCAGGCAAGATGCAATTTAATGATTCGTTTCTATTACATATATATCTGTATGTCTTTTGCTTCACTAAAGTATCTGTTTACTATTGATTAAAACTTTGTTGTCAATTTGTTACCATGCACTTTAAGTTCAGACATCAGATTTTGTTTTAGAAGCCTCAAATCTGGTAATTTCAGTTGAACTTCCTTTACTTGTTTACTAGCCATTTTTACTTTTCATCTGAACTATTCTATTTGTAGAAAAGCAAGTGCTGTTTTTAGTTAAATGAAGAGTTATGGTATATAACTTGTTTGTAAATTGGCATAGAGGGCCTGGTGGATATCCTCCACAAATTTCTCCGAAATATAAAGGCAAATCATCATTTTCAGTTAATCACGTATCAAGTGGTAGGCATTACATATACATCTAATTATCTTGTAGTTTATAATGCTTTCAATTTTTCATATCCTAGTTTATTTTTGCTGCTCAAACATTTCACATTAAATTTCTTTTATGCCTATACCATTTTCTTCAGCTTCTTAGATTGCTCTGAATCTTATAACTCTAAAATTCTGAATTACATGTTTCTCTTTTTTTTTTCATCCGATCTTGAAGAATCCCTTGTTTATCTAACTTTTGTGCTCGTATTCTCATATTTTCAATATCAATAATGTTATTTTTGTGATCCTTGTAGGTTCAAATGTCTTAATTCCTTTTCAGGTTTTATGTTATAACTGCCAAATTTTATTCATGATATACATGAGAATGGAAGTTTTCGATATTTCTTCATCTCATTGAACACCTCAGGTGATTTCCTCACGATTTTTTTAAAAAAACATATTTCAATTGTTTTGTTATTATATCTTATGAATCTGCATCGTGTCTTCGGTCAGGGATATCCTGTAATGGGCTTGTTCTGGTGTCTGATCCAACTTAGTATGCCATGAATCTTGATGAAATTTTCATAGATGATAATTTAGCATCACCTTGAGATTTGTCTCTGTAATTTTCTATTAATATTTTCTTCAAAGATATGGCAACTAAAGTTAGATGTATTCTGAAACTTGTCAAATATTCAGGAATATAGTTGAGCCTTAACGACCTGTTTAGTTTGTTGAAGAACGTATCTAGGAGGAATTAAGAGCTTGTTTCCTTGTTGGGATTGAAGAGGAAAGGAAGTGGAAGGAGAGGAGTAAACCGATTCTTTGTTTGGGCAAGAACATTGACAAGAGGCTTAAGGATTTGTCTTGTAGTCAACTTGTTAGGCAGATAAGTTTTTACATTCCTTTTGACAATTTATAAAATCCTTCTACAGAGGACTATTTTTCTAACGGTCAGTCTTGTAATCTACTTGTTAGGCAGACAAGTTTGGCAAGAACGTAGACAGGTTGAAGTTTCAGTCTTGCTTCTAGGGGCAATCAGAAATGTGTTTCTTTTTCGATCTAGACAAATCTGAGATCAAATTGCCAACATATTATTCCTCAAATCCAATTTCTTATTTTAGTAGTGTGATTCTTAATTAAGAATAAGTTCAACAATTAGTAAAAAGTTGATTGTTTACTATGCATAGATCTCTCTATTTTGTGCAAATATATGGATTTCTAGGTGATGAAACTATTTCTCCCTACAATTTCTGTTTGTTTTCTTCCTACGTGGAGGGCACGATTGTAACTGGACTATATTAAATATTCTATAGTTTTGTGCACGTTTCTCTTAGATTCATTGTAGACTTGTTTAGGGTGGTATTCTTTTGGTTACCCACATGATTCTGCTCACAGTACTGGGATCTTATTTATGTATTTCAACATAAAGTAGAATTAGTATCAAAGTTTCCAAGCTTTATGATTAGCTGGTGATTCAAGAATCAAGACACTGGTGATGAAGCATGTGGTTGCAAAAAGATTTATCACATTAAATTTCTTAGTATTTGATATGTTCGAATGAGGTGGTTGATAAGGAGGTTTAACATTTTTTTTTAAGATCAAAATAGGAATATTAGCTGCAGAGGAGAAGATGTCAGTAGTATAAAGAGAACAAGGTCTATAAGTTTGAAGAGCAAGGACTATGAACAATGTTTACGGAAATTACCCTACTCTGGTTGTGTTTAACTATTTATTCAATTGATATTCTCTTAATTCTATCAATAGAGGCGATTGTGAACAATAAAAATTAAATGCTCAAGATGATGCTTTTTAGACGCGATACAAAAAAATGATTTCATCTCTGAGAGACAATTCTGTTATGAGGTTGCTAACACATTGATCGTCAAATGCACGATCAATTTATTGTTCTAATAACTTAATTTTTTAAGAATTAATTAAGAATAAGACCAATTATTAGTACAGAGCTAGATTGCTAGTTATGTATAAATCTTCAAACACTATTATTACTATTAATTATACAACACACTTTCCTTTTATAGCATCATTAAGCATGATGCTTCATGATACTGATCGAGCCGACAAAAAATCCAACGGCTCATATTAATTGGATTATGGATTCACGGCAACAGAGACGAGAATGGCCCAAAGGGCGGGATTGCCTGTATCATAGGGATCAGGAAACCGTTTTTCACGGAGACGAGCAGCTGAGGTCTCCGTGCCTTCTCATCGGTCCTGGAATTTGTATGTACGGTGTTAGGCCCTGGGCTTCCCGGTTCAGCCCAGAGGAGGCCCAAGCCCAAATCCATGCCCAAACCCAAGATCACGTAGCAAAAGAGCAGCGGCGGGGCATGTTGACCAAAACCGCACGCTGCGAAAGGCAAGCACGCGCTGGCGTGCGCGAGCGAACGAAGCAGCGGAGCTTCGTCAACTTTCCCCGCACGGCTCGGCAACGAGATCTTCGGCATCTTCTTCAGGCGGGCGACGCGGAAGACGCGGTCGACGACTTTGGCAGCGGACACGGAAGCTGGCGGCTGGGCGACGTCCTCGGACGCGGAAGAATCGGACGCGCGACGACAAGATAAAGGAAGCGGCGGCTTCCCTATAAAGGCAACGATCAGAGAACGGAGACAGGGGATCGGCACTCGGAGTGAGAACGGAGAGATCACCGAGCGTGAGAAAAACGAGCGTGTAACGGCGGCGACTCTCGCCGCCGACGTGAGAAACGAGAGCGTGAAAGCGAGAGAAGGTTTTTGTAGCTTCGTACGAGGTAATAAAAGCTTTTCCTTCTCTGAAGTTCGGCGAACGTCCCCTGTACTCTCTTCCCCGGCGACGTTCTATTCGCCTCCGGCAACAGCTTCCTCTGTTTCCGCGGCGGCAACAAGTTCAGAAGCCGTAGACGGTTTCCGGCGGCGGGTGGCTGCCGGACGGAGACGATAGACTGCGAGAGCACAGGCGGTGCATCCTTCCTTTCCGGCGACGTGCGACGAACGCGGCGGCGTTCGAAAGCTCGGCGTCGAACGGACGAAGAAGACGAACGCGGCGCGCGTTCGTTTGGAGGCGACTTGGCGGCTGACGCAAGCGAACGTCAGCGACGAACGAGTCAAAATAGGCGGCGGAAATCGAATTCGAATTTCGATTTCGCGTACGACGTCAGCGTGACGTCATCTGAGAAACGAGTTAGCGGCGAAGGAATTAATCGTCGGCTGACGTCAGCGTGACGTCAGCAAGAACGATTCGGCGGACGATTTCAAACAGTGATTTCAATTTGATTTGGTGATTTTGACCAAAGTCAAAATCAGCGGAAGAGGTATTAAATTTGGGGTTTTTCGATTCTTTCTCGATTTCTCAAATTAGGGTTAGGGTTTCTTCGAGAGACTTGTATTTGGGGGATAAAAAGTGAGCGGGAACTAGGGTTTGAATTTGGGGACGAAATTTAGTCCGGAAACCCTAGCGCGATCACGTTCCGGTGTTCCGCCGGACGGCTCTGAGACAACGGATAAGCGCTGTTTTTAGACCGTTCTGACCGGGGCGTGACATACGGTGTATAAGACGAGACATGCTATCCGAAGCAGTAAACATGAGCCCTACTCCCCTCAATGGCTACATGCTTGATCGTCGAGCGACCATCAATCTCTTCGCTAAAATTTATGAATCATACATACTTTCATCCCTTACTCTGTCCGACGACACTGAAGGGTGAAGATGGGCCTTCTGTGGAGCCTCAGGGGGCCCATCCTTTCTTCCAAAGAATGCGCAGGTAGGAAGCCCGGGTGGCGAAGTTGCACTCTTCACAATCATGTAAAGCAACCCATATCGTTGGAGTTGAGCTCATCAGTCAGTCCTCTCTCCCGAACTCCCTTCCCCTTTTCTTCCCCTTCCCTCATCGTTAAAAATCTTCTCCACTCCTACCAAACCGTTTCCGGTTCTCGATCCGGAGCGGCAGAGGGTGACCGCTAGAGTAAGCGACTCCAATCTCAGATCGTCACTTCTTCCTGATCTCTGGGCGCAGTGGTTTATCGATCTCTTCCCGGCCTTGTTGGTCTCTCTTTCGCGGTGGATTCGATCAAATTTTCCCTCGCCTTCTGCGGTTACAAAGCGGGAATCGGTCGATAAACCTCTGCATCCGGACTTCCTAGGTCGACTCTTCTTCCAATTCTTTTTTTTTTATCTTCTTGAATTTTCTCTGTTCGAATTTAAGTATATAACTTAGATTTTTTTTTTTGGACTGAGGTGGGGCATGGTAGTGTTGATTGATCTTTCCCGGTTGATTTAGATCAGGTTGATTTAGTGGTGGATTATTCTGCGGACGTCTCAATTGGTAAAAGGTGACATTGGCGTTGATATTTGGCATGAGGTGATTCACAGGCGAAATTTATTGTTGTGGACGGGAAAAATGTTATTTTCGAAAATTTTAATGTTTTTAGATTCTTTTTTATTGTTCATTTTTTTTTTTTTTGTGCAAATTATGCTTTATTGTTTAACTCTGTTTCATTTCCGTTTGATCTGTCTCTCGTTTGGTCTCTGCGTGAACCAAATGTTGCGTCTCTATATGATGATCTTTTCAGGTAAATAGACGGCAGTTGTTTAGTACCGAAGCTAGTAGCTCCATTGGTGGGCTTGTTTAGGCTTTACAGTGACTGATTGGAATATATGCTGAGATGGCTTGAACTTGGCTTCTAAGGAATAAATGGGCATGATAAAGTATGGTTGGTCAAGTCAGTGAGACAGAAAGTCGTGACCTCTGACGAAGATGGATTGTGCTTTCTTTCATATTATGATAGATAGGGTAACGGTGGGTCTCAAAGTTAATTTTCTATTATTGTCTTCTATTATTATAATTATAGGAAAAATATCAATAGGGAATCCCTCATGCTTTTTCATGCTTAATTTACAACCATGAGAATCCTTGTACTCTGTTTTGGGATACCAACCTAACGGATGTCTAAAATCTCATTAACAAACATTGCGGACAGGATCTTCCCATGTTGAAGGAATTGTGGTCGCACAAATGGACTGCGACAATAGAACTTTTATAGTTATAACTCAGCTATGGTTGTGATCCCGTATGTGTATCCAACTTATATGTTTGAATTGAACATAATTTAATGAGGGCATGTTGAATGTGGAACAAAATACCTGCGCTGTATTCATTTTCACTTGTGCATTATTATTTTTTTGATAAGGTGACAATCCATGCATGTACGATAAGGCACGATCATTCTTGGTTCATGCATGTATCCTTCCTGATTATATATCCAAATTACCTAGCCATACGTGGTGCTGAATATGTAATCACATATCTGTCAAGTTTTGCGTTGCTTTCTTGTCTCAAAAATGCAAATTACACGATCTGTGAATTGGGTCGGCATGCAAGTGGGATTGGTTTGATATAGGAAATAAGTAAACATATTGGTCCTGAAAATTTTCAGAGGCATTTGATTGGTGTGGTAATAAACATTGATTGTGCCACCTGTGAAACACCTGTGTCTGGTCTCTGGTGTTGTGCCCAAGTCCTCAACCTCAAGAATCTAAATTTTTGAGAAGACATTGTTTGGCTTGAGGAGCAGATGCCTAAAGAAGGAATGCTTGGGACGTTGGTGCTCCAGATGGTTCTGAGCGTGAAGTACCTAGGACAAGGATTATTAGCTATGGTCATAGGACAAATCAATCTCTTTTATATTCTCCATTCCTTTTCAGTTTTGAGTATTGTCATACTCGCATTTATTATATCCATCATATTGTGCCCACCATGAGGTCCCATACTCGCCCAGTGTTAGGCCTACGAACTGGAAATTGGGCGCGAGCCCAGCCCAATTGGTCTTTTACTTCTTCAGCTGACCGGGTCAATGGATCGGATCCGGCGACGCCTGAACCCGAATCCGGATCCATGTCGCCAACGGACGATTTGCGTGGCGTGGCGTAGACGTGATTTGACGGGTCGGCAGCGGGGTTGGGTGGCTGACACGACGCGCGCGTTGACCCAGGCGGAAACGAGAAAAGGTGGGAAAGAGGAGAGAGACAAGAGAGGGGGCTTCTTCGTCCTCGCAGGCGGTGAATTCGCCGCTCCCCACCACTTCGTCTCCCTTCTCTCCGGCCTGCTAATCCGTCCTTCTCGTCGGACGCCAACGTCGGCGAAGCCCCTTGACTGTTCCGGTGGTGCGGGTGAGTGGCGGAATCTCAAAGAGAGTTTCGTCCCCTTTCCGCGTCGCCACCATCGTCCTCCTCGCCTCGATGTCGCCGCCGTCGTCATTGCTGCCAGACTAGAAGGAGCCGGCGGCCTGAGTGGTCGCCGAGGTATCTTCTTACCTCCCTGGTTCTCGTTCCCGGTGAGCTTCGGCTTCCGGCGAACCCTTAGCGTCTCCTGCCTGGAGTGGCCGCTTCCTTCTCGCCCCCTTCCCGTCCGAGCGCCAGCCGCCTGCGCGCGTGAAATCCCGGCCTCGGATCCGCCTGCGTGCGGCCGTGTTCTTTGCTCGCCTGCGTGCGGTTTCCCCTTTCTTCCCTCTTACTCGCTTGCGCGCGAGCTCCCTCGGCACTTATCCGTCGCCTGCGTGCGACATCCTTCCGACGTGGCCGCCTGTGTGAGACGGTGCTCCCCTCCCTCGTCCGCGTGAAGCTGCGTCGTCCTCCCTTGAGCCCGGTTGCAGCGTGGGACGTCCTCCAGCAGTCGACGCCTCCCTGCTTCCTCTCCGGCTCAGCCGCCTACGCACGTGCTCCCCAATCTCTCCTCCAGCTTCCTGCGCTGCCGAGGAGAGGGCCATCTGCCCGTCCGCCGACCAACATCCGCGGATGAGGCGTGCTACAGCGGATGTGTGCTCCCCGCTCACAGGCCCGTAAGCCAGCGTCAGTTCCTTGGCACAGACGCGTGTGTACACACGACCCTAATGGGCTTTCCTTCGGACATTCTCGCCGACGTGCGAGAAGGACGAGACCGTTGGCTCTTCGTCCCCCTCGGGTGACGTTGCTTACGGGGCAACGTCCGATCTCTTCGCCAGCGTGCGAGTGAGGAGCCGGCCGGTTTCTTTCTATCATTGGTGTGTGACGCCGTGTAGACAACCCGTCTACGATTGCCGGGCGTCTGCTTGATCCGATGGATGCGGGAATGAGTCCCGCTTAGGGTTCGGGTGAACCCGGTCCGGTTTAGCGATACCGGTTCTTAGTAAATCGCGAGCGTTAATCGAGTCGTGTTGGAACGACAGAGATCCTTATTGAGTTCATAGTCGGGCTGGGAGTCGGTTCGGGGAATCGACTCCGCCAGTCGCGCCCAATTCAGCGGTTTCAAGCGTTGCGATAGCTACATTGACATATTTGAACTCGAGTCAAGCGTTGACTCATGTGGAAATAATTAAAAAAAATATTACCGTAAACGTGGGCGTAACACCAAATAGGTTACATCTGTATCAAATAAAGATGGCGATGCTCTCGTGTAGTTATACACTTGTTAGGCGGGCACATTAATATTAATTGTTGGGAATGTGTAGTTTGGCACATGTTGTTAGTCCCAGCCCTATTTTGCAACCCAACCTAGCTGGGCCAGTCAACTGGGCTGATGATTGGGTCAAAATCGGCTCAATCCTCAAATGAGAGAAATGAAATCTGAAATCCGATTTCAGAAAATGCTGGCATTCGATCGACGCCTCATGCGCATGGGACATCGGCGACGCCGGCCGTGGTTCCGGCGGACGAAGGTCTGGGAGCACCGGACCAGAGGCAACATCGGCTAGGGATGTGCTGCCCGGTGCCGTTCGTTGGCAAAGGAGGCGACGACACGGGCTGAGGTGGCGAAGAGGCGGACGCGACTGGGCGAGGATGAAGGAGATGACATGAGAGGAGTCGTTCGGCGTCCGACGATGATAACGTCTTCGATGTCCAGTCATGTCACCAGCAACGCGTGTGGAGCAAGCTCGGCAGAGCTTCGCTGTCGCGTGACATGATCGAAATCGACTCTCACACAAAAACCCGGTGCGGCAGAGCTTGATCCAGCAGACTGACGGGCGTTGACACCTCGAACTAGTAGGCCAACGGGTGCGTCTGGGCGTTTAGAGGCGTGCGGCATGGGCAGAACTCTGGCGCGGAATGGTGCCTGCAGACGGGTCGATGTCGGAGATGTTGTTTGCATGCAGCTGGACAAGGGGAAGGTGGAGCCGAGCCGCCTATAAAGAGGGGCCGGCAAGCTCGAGGAAGGGGGACGGGCCAAAGAAGAGAGGAACCGCTGGTTGAGGTAGAACCAATATCTTGTGAGGAAGAGGATTGGTGTGAAGCCTGTAGAACCGAACGGAGAACTCTGCCAGCGAAGTCTCGAACGATCAAACCTGCCGGGGCCAACATCCCCCTTCTCCCTCTATCCCAGCTCTGAACTCGGTAAGCGGCTACCTGACGAGGACGTCGGCGTCTTCTCGGTGCTCCAGTGGCGTGGGTGGGAGGTACAGAGCCTCGTTGCCGCCGAGTGTTCCCTCAGTGAACCTCTCTTCATCCCTTCCGGTGACCACGGGAAGCTGGTGGTGGCGACGAATCCCCGAGAGCTCGTTCGACGCAAAGGAACATCGTCGACGAGCTCGTTCGAAGAACGCAACGTCTTCCCCTACTTCTCCTTTCCTTTCGATGTCTTCCTCCCTCCCGGGCGGCTTCACCGACCACGGGCCAACGACCTCGGGTGGAAGACAAGGGCGGGCGTGAATGGACGTCAGCTCGTCGGTGAGGATGGAGACGGCAGCTTCGCGTTCACCGGAGAAGCTCGACGACGCGAACGGAGCAGCGGGCTTTGGAGTTTGGACGCAAACAAGGGCGCTAATGCGGGCTTTGACTTCGGATTCAAATGAGACAGTGTAGCCCCGTCGGTCACGGGCTGTCGACCTCGGGCGGAGGACGAGGGCTGGTAGGCGCCGGCCTGGCGTTGAGAATGCCGGAGGCAGCCTTGCCCGTCGGAGAACACGAGCGCTCCACCGCTAACTCGAACGTAGAGAGGCAGGGGTCTCCAAATGCGTCAACGGTTCAGTTCCGCTCGTCGAATTCAGATGTTGACCGGGTTCTGGTGTGGACCCAGGATTGCCGCCGACTTTGAACGATGGACGTTCGCTCGTCGGATGAGGGGCGATTTGACCTGCGGGGATGCTGTCGATCGACGGATGAGAATGCCGGCTGCGCAGAGGTATGCGGCAAAGCTCTGTCGCGTTACGTGAGTGCGAGGCTCGATTTCCAGAAGCGGACGTTTACGCGTTTTGGATCTTGGATGGCGCGTTGACCCAATTACGAGCGTGGACCGTGATCGA